>SKCR01025315.1:0-221701 GCA_019454045.1 Zanthoxylum bungeanum
GAGAGGTATCTGTATAGTGTACAGCATCCTCTCAGCCCCAAGGACTATCCTTAGGTTCATTTCCCAATCAGCAAAGTTTGTGCCCTTAAAGACATTGTCACCCATGATGATGTCTCAGACATTTCCCTTGCTTGCCATCTCAACTACGATAGTCCAACTATCTAGTTAACGATAAAATGGGTACAGTCAAACTTTACAAAAAATAACAATTGTATTAGTCCAACTACTTTTAATAAATAGACGAAATAATATTGAAAGACGCGTAAGGCTAAGTATCTGAACGAAATTGCAAATTCAATACTAGCCTCCCACTATTTTCATCAAGTCTCTAACCCTCTGTCGAGAACTCGGGAAATCCTATTTCCTAGTGGGCTAGGATCCCGTTAAATAACACACAACCTTGACTTTGGCCAACAAATTGTATGCTATTCAACTAGGTAGATCTCAAAGATCAATTGGATCCCATCTAATTCCTAGATCCGGTTAGGTGGACATCCAATCCAAAACATATGTATATTACTTATGCCAATGTATCTAATACATTTTCCTAACCATATCCTCCGAATCAACTAGGCCTTGGCTTTGGCACAACAAACCTAATGATTCCAGTTAAGCGGGACCCATTGACAAGGAAAGTTTCGTAATCAATGTCGTTGGACAAGAAGTGATCTTGAATTTGGCCAACAAATCACAACTTGGACAAGACACCGATGTGGAACAAAACTCTCATGATTCAAGTACATCCTCAATTGACAAAGGTCTTGACTTTGGCCAACAAACCAATGCCAATTTTGGATCTTGAACAAGAATCATTCAATGGAAGGATAATCGCTTAATATAAATTGAGGGATTTTTGCGTAATTGGCAACCAATTTATTATCTTTGCTAGGTCTCATCATCATACACCCTTAAGCATGCTTCTAAAACATCATAAAGTACGTAAAGTAAATAATAGTGATATACGGATGGATATATAAAACAACTTGTTCCTAGAACAAATCACTCCCTTTCCCTCCCCGCTAGCATTATTTTACTTCTACCCAATACATAATACAATAAGAGAAACCTCATTTACATTGAGGGGAATTAGGTGAGAAGAGAATACAAAGAGATAAAAGAGATAGGCTGGACACGCAGGTCCAATTTATAAATTCTAAATTTACAATAATTTCTAAAATTACCCTTTCCCTTCTAATATCCATCGTATACACTATTCATTCATTACATACATATATATTCAATCAAGACATGCTATACAACCAATCAAATCCAATTAATTAGTCTTTGTTTAAGTGATCCATGTTCAATCAACAATTAAATTTGCAGCGAATCGAAGAATTTACAGAAGTAAGAAGGTAGGAACGAACGAATTATATCGAACTACCCGTTAAATCCAATTTAAGTCGTATTCAATACTAATTCAATTTATTTAATTCCAAATTAAATGTTTACACTTTTAATGTGCTTTTAAAGACTTAGATTCTAAATCTAATCTAATTGGGTCTCCAAGCCCAACTAACATCCAATGTTTGTTTAATTAAAGTCTTATGGGCTTTCAATTGATTTATTAAGGCTTGGGCTTTGGTCAATGTGGGTCAAACCCAATTACCAAGCTCAAATAAGGAATCACCCTTAAATGCCATAAAATCAATTTCAAGCCCATAAGGCCCAATTAAACATTAAAGCCATTTTACTATATTTGGACTTAATCAGTGATTTAAGCCCAAATTGGATCCAATCTTTTGGCCAAATCTACTTGGCCCAACCAAGCCCATTATGCCCAAATATAATAATACAAGCCCAATTTACAATTAAGCCCATTAATTAAATTTTAATATTCCAAATTTTTAAAATTCAATTAATTAAAGGTAAATCCATGATTAATTCATTAAACCAAATATTTCAAAAAAACCAATTTAATTTATTAATCATCACTTGTCAAAACACATGTCCAACATTTATTTGAACAAAAAATCAAGTCCTTTAACATGCCATATTGCATTCGGCCAAGAGGGATTTTTGGTTCGATTTGTTTTTCAATCCGATTGAATCACTAATCTAAGTCCCGTATATGTTTTAAGTCATCTAATGAACTTGTAAACAAAAAATCACAATCCAGTGCAAGAACATTCATATTCGGCCAAAGCAACAATTTTGGGGAAAAATCATCCAATGCATTTTCTCAAAATTGATCATGTATAACATCATATTACATACATATAAGCATACTTATCATCAAATTTCACAAGAACATGCTTCAGAGCAAGGACCTCCATATTCGGCCAAAGCAACAATTTTGGGGAAAAATCATCCAATGCATTTTCTCAAAATTGATCATGTATATATCATATTACATACATATAAGCATACTTAATCATCAAATTTCACAAGAACATGCTTCAATCAATTTTACCCAAATTAACCCTAATGTATTTCATGCTTAAACATGGCTTCGTGATACCATTGTAGGTTTCTATTATTAGTCCCAAAGAAAGTATAAGCCAATGAAACACGCGATTTATACATGCAAAGCTTGAAGCATTGTGGAATCATACTTACAAAGCTTGTGATGAAAAATGATGAAGAAAATCCTTGAGTCTTCAAGGTGGAAACTTTCGGCCAAGAGCAAAAGGGAGAGAAGCTTCAAGTCTTCAAGTATTCCAAGCTCCAAGGTTGTTCCCTATCACCTCCTTTGATCCTTCATTGTGCTAGCAAAATGGAGAAGATGAAAAACAATTTTTCTTGCCTTGTTGAAGCTCACGGCGTGAGCAAGAAGAAGAGGGAGAGAGGCTTTTGGTTTTCTTTGTTTTTCTCCTTTTTGTTTCAAAAACCGTGAATGATGAGATAACAATTACCAAAAAATATTTGGTAAATATCCCTCCAAAAACGTGAAAAAGTTTTCCCTCCCAAAAAGCCATTAAATGGCCTCACCTACTTACATTGAGAATAGTGACATGTATCATCCAATAAAGTTGACTAGATACATCCATCAACTAGTCGTGTCAAGTGATGAGACTTCGCAATGTGATTTGCGGGTCCCACTCGTTTCAAAATACGAATGTGTCCGCAAACACTTTCGGGCTCGGTTTCGCTAATTCCGAATTAATGAATTTCCGTCGCGACGTAAATTAAATAATTATGCCTAGCGAAATTACTATTCACATCGCTAACGAATTAATTCTAAATTAATTCGTTTGCCCGAATTAAAATCTGATTTTAATTCCGCGTCGAAATAATTTCGTTTAATATATCGAATATATTATTTTATCGATTATTCCAAATTAATCGTTCTTCCTCTCCTAATTAGGCATTTTATCCAAGATAAAGTTTCTCCGTAATTAATCCAAGAATAATAAAGTTCGAATCAAACATCATAGGTGAATCTTCAGGAAGCGACCCAAGAGATCTCCGGATATGTTGGCAGTAATAACGGTCGTTGGATAATCCGAACACGTACGTACCTCGTACTACGTTTTTACCGATTTACAAGACAAGGTTGGCTTCTAGCAAAACGCCATGCCTACCCAATTCTCCAGAAATATTCTTATTGGAATACTAGATCTTTATCAAGCGTAGTATACCGTAGTATTGCGTACATCGATCCAGTATCTGACGATCACATGTTAGGCCTGGGGCTGGAAATGTGTCTGCCCCGTACGAAACATATATCGGACATCAAACAACTAGTCTCTTTAAATCGGACAATCCTGACCTGGTCATATTGTCCCGACGGTTGCAAACTTTTATAGAGTACTAGTTCTGTATCCTGCGTGATCATCATCTCCATATGTCTGAAGTGATACTTCCATCTTGACATTACATCCAGTACACTACGATTCTCGATAAACCCAGAAGAGGTGTACACAGAACCGGTTAAAGCCCCGAACCACCAAAACCAAAGTTTACCGATTGTCGCAAGTACTAGCGATGCAAGTCTCAGGTTAAGACCATATACACCTACCCTGATGCGGTCTCCCATAGACACGCAGACATACTACCAATGGGATTCTGCGGGGTCTATCCAAGCGAAGCTATTTTCCGTACCATCGGTAAAACACAACCTCCTATCGCACTTGCATAAGTATCCAATACTTAAATATATGAGAACTATGCCGTTTTGGCATCACAACGCGCACCAGTGCAATACTATAGTCCTATTCCGCATTATCGATGTCCGATCTCGATAATACTCCGACTAGGGATATTTAATGATTAAACCTTTTATATTGATACTGTCTCATATCATCTCAATACGGAACTAATCATATGGACTTTTGCCATTATATATCAAAGTAAATAATTTACAAAACGGCAAAAGGCAATTTCATTATCACATAGTTAATTTTGTACAATAATACAATATCATTTACAAAACAGTGACGCTATGGGTCATAATGTCTAACAGTTCCCTTCCAAATCTGACAGTCTCACTGCCCCATTCCCCATCACCTTCTTGACTAGGTAGGGCCCTTCCCAATTGGGCATGAACTTTCCCCTTGGGTCCATTATCAGTTGCTTCGACTGCTTGAGCACTAAATCACATTCTCTTATCTTGGTGGGATGCACCTTCTTGTTGAACGCCCTGGCCAACCTTTTCTGGTATAACTGTATGTGGTGCAAGGCCTTTATCCTTTTCTCATCCAGTAATGCTAGCTATTCGAACCTCTGCGAGGCCCATTCCTGCTCAGGTAATTCTGCCTATGCTAGTACACGCATTGACTGTATCTCAATTTCCACTAGTAATACTGCCTCCATCCCGTAAACCAAAGCATAGAGTGTGGCTCTTGTTGCCGTTTTCACCAAAGTTATATACCCCCACAGGACATACGGTAGTTTTTCAGCCCAATCTTTATAACTTTCCGTCATCTTAGCTAGTATTTTGTTTATGGTTTTGGTGGCTGCCTCCACCGCCCATTAGCCTGTGGCCTGTAAGATGATGATTTGTGATGCCCTATCCCATACTTCTGCAACATCGCCTTTGTTTCTCCATGAAATTGGACTCCATTGTCTGTCACTATATGATGTGGCATTCCGTATCAACATACTATATTACGGGTTATGAACTTGGCCATCTGCTTTGCCGTGACATTACGAAATGACTCGACTTCCACCCCTTTCAAAAAATAGTCTACCGCCACTACTATTAAGTGATGTCCATTTGATGCATGTGGCCTGATTTCTCCAATCATGTCAATACCCCACGGTGAGAAAGGCCACGGTTCTGACAGTCCGTACAATTCCGTAGGCGGTAGATGGTTCAAGTTACCGTGTGCCTGGCAATCATGACAGTGCTTCACTAACTTTGCGTAGTCAACTTCCATGGTCCACCAGTAAAATCCTTATCTCACTATCTTGTGAGACAAATTCAATCCATTCATTTGCGGTACACATACTCCAGCGTGCACATCTTTCATTCTTCTTCGATACCGGCACAATGTTGGCTAACCACTCAAGGTACTTCACCACCAATAAGAACCCCACATCTATCTACTGCTTGACTTCTTCCCTAACCTTTTCGGCCCACTCTGGCCTCATTCTTCGGAGCTTTTATTTTACTGGTCTCATGTTCGGATAAGTTGGTATCATATGCTGGGTAATACCTATGTCCACTTCTGGCATGTCTTCATAGGACCAGGCGAATACTTTTGCATATTTTGTTAATATTCTCTCTAATTCTTCCCACTCATCAGAGGTAACCTCACTTGTAATTAAAATTTCCTTGGGGTTTTCACATGTACCAAGATTAAATGCATTTGTATTTTTTGAGTCAATGTCAAATATGTTCATGTCATGCATGTTATGATGCAAACTAACAGGGAAAGACTCGAACAAGTAAGCAAAATCAATGTCTTTATTATTAATAAATGCAGGATTACAATCAAATAAGTCAGGAAAATAAACATCTTCGTAATTTGTAGTCTTGTCTTCTTGCTTTCTTCGAGCGTCAGATTCTCCAACTGCAGTAGTTCTTCTTCCCATTTATTTTCCTCTTTTGCAACTTCCTACGCATGTGGTTCTTTTCCAATCAAATCCTTGAAGATCTAGAATCCTGTTACTATGATCCCATTGACTTCTACGGGTTCAGGCTCTCATTGATATCATGTGGCTTTCATAAATTATTCCATTAGCTTCATCCATTTTTTCTTGGTCTTCGGCTCATTCCCATCTGATTCAGCCCCCAATCCTCTCTTAGTGGTCTGTCCCTTAAAATCTGGCAGTGCTCTTATTCCCTGGCCTTTAGCACTCAAACTTGTGCCCGAATCATATTTCATTCTTTTCATGATTCTAGCCACTTTAGGGTCCACCCATTCTTCGAAGTTTGCCACCACTGGGAACCTTGTGAAAGGCTGTATGTATAAGGCAGGTACAACATTGTCTACATCAGCCCTGATGGTGATGACTTTCTCTCCATATGGGAACTTAATAACCTGGTGCAAAGTAGAAGGCACGCCCCCAAGTCTATGAAACCATGGCCTCCCCAATAACATACCAAATGTACCTGGGATATCAGAACTCCACCTCGTCTTCTATCGGGCCCACTTTGACTATTATGATGAAAGTACCTTCAAATCCCCGTTTGTTATCGTTATATGCTTTGATAGTCATGATAGAGGGGCTTAAGTCTGTTCTCCGCATACCCAACCTTGACAGAATCTTCGAAGGGCACACATTGATAGATGAGCCATCATCCACCATCACACAAGATGTCTTCTTGCCTCTTACTTCTGCTTTTATAAATAGTGGCTTGTTGTGATTCCTCCCATCCATCGGGAGCTCTTCTTCAGAGAATGTTATCATCTGCCTAGCCTCTTTCTGTACCAACCCTACGAACATTGTTGGGTTTGCATCTTCAGCTACCATTATCTTACTTAGAGCTTCTACCATAGCACGCATGTGCTCTTGAGATGCGCATAATAACTCCCATATGCTCACCTGTGCCTATGTGTATGAGCGAAGCGGGGTTTACCGCTATGCCTATGATGCTCGATGACCACGACACTGTTGGGCTCGCAGCCCGTAGAGAGTACGGAGTAACCTACGAGGGACTAAACCGGAGAATAAATGAGTCACCACCCAGTGTGAACTGGGAAATGATTTAAGGCTGCACTCAC
The DNA here is from genome assembly GCA_019454045.1 of Zanthoxylum bungeanum. Taxonomy (NCBI): domain Eukaryota; kingdom Viridiplantae; phylum Streptophyta; class Magnoliopsida; order Sapindales; family Rutaceae; genus Zanthoxylum; species Zanthoxylum bungeanum. The sequence goes on from SKCR01025315.1 coordinate 7,113, forward strand.
CCCTCGCAAGGGAATACCTCAAACCATTGGGTTCAGAATGGTCTCTTACTTATGCCAGCATAATGGACGGGTTCACACAATGGTATAACCAAGTCTTATGCGGTACATGCAAGATAATTCAAATAAACACACATTCGCACACCCATAAACATTAATAGAAATAATGAAAACAAATACATAGTTCCAAAAGCATATTAAATAAAGAAATGGGATAATGAAAATTATAATAATAATCAAAAGTAGAAGAATGCGTCAATAATAAATAACAAAAAATTAATCATGCATGCATAACACAAAGTAAATAACTAAAAAGGTAAAAATGCATAAAATATATATAAAGAGGTTGTCCAGTGTGTGTGCGTTCGTGTAGCGTTCGTAAACAAACAATTCACTCTAAAACAAACAATTTCATTATTGGACTTATGCTTAAGTGCTTACGAGTCTAACATAGATCAACTACTCAAAGTATAAGATAAAAGTACATCAAAAACTTATCATTTCTAAGATTTCACTCTAAAAAAAAAATTTCATCATTGGACTTATGCTTAACTATTAAGGACTAAAAACAAACAATTTTTTTTGGGCTGAAAGCCTCCCAATGGTCTTTCTATTCTGGCCGTAAAATTTTCTGTTTCTCAGCTTCCTCTTCCTAGCTATCCATGTTTGCTAAACTCTTCTTGACAAGTCTTCCTTCTTCTCTAACCTAACAGATATCTATGATGGCTTTTAAGACACATGGGTTAGCATGATGTGTGCATGCATGAGATGCATGTGATTACTGATGATTTTTAAGACAAGGGATCAGCATGATGTGTGTATGCATGAGACGCACAAGATGTATGAGATGCATATGGTTATTGATGGCTTTTAAGACAATGGGTCAGCATGATGCGTCTATGCATAAGATGCATGAGGTGAATGAGATGCATGAGATGTATGAGATGCATGGGATGCATGTGGTTATCAAAACAACATATATCCTTCCGACCTTATTCCTCCCACACTCATGGTAAGTCCATTTCTGTCGTAGGTATGGCTTATTTTATGCACCAATGTGGGGTACATAAAATCGTTCTCTCCTACGCTACAAGGGTGAACCTTGGCTACCTCAGTCCATTTGGAACTTATAAGCCTATCGAGGTTTTCATACAAGTTGGCCCGTTATCATTTTATAGCGTTCAATCAGATTATCACGAGGTGAAAACTTGTCCCAGTTGAAAAAGGCCCAACAGGTTTACACTTTTGCGATAAGGTGGCTAAACAACTTCAAATGATATGGGGCCCAAACACAAGGTGGCCCATCGTCATTTTGAAAGCTTTTGGCACAATCATTATAAGATACAAACTCGTCCAAGTTTAAATGGCCCAACAAGTTCGTATCCTATGATGAGAGATTCAAATGGATCCAAATGATAATGGTCCCAAACATAAGCATATGGGGTAGCTTCTATAGGACATATTGAATGAGGTTTTATGGCGGAAATCCGGTAACGCAGTGGAATAGTGAAAATCAAAATTTTCCGATTTTAAAACTTTTTCCCAGATTAATTAAATAAAATTATTTATTTAATTATCCAATTATCAAATTATGAAATATTACACAACAAATCATATTTTTGTGTAATTACCGAAGTACCATAAACATTGCATTTTGTTCATTTTAATCTGAAATTGTTCGAAATGATTTTGGATGATTCTAAATCATTACTAATATGAATTTAACATGTCCTCCATATTAAAATTCAATTTGCAACCAAAAACCCAAATTTCTACACTAAGGCCGTGTGCCTCAACAAAGGGGAAATTGTGCATTTTACACTTTCAATGTCCAAAACACATCAAGATGAAATCCAATCAACATAAGATTTTATATGTATCATATACACATCCAAATACACAACATAAATGAAAAGCCTCAAATTTGGAAGTGGTCTTAAACCTTAATTTTTCAATTTCATCAAATTGGACAAATTAGACCAAATTGGTTAAATCCAATACTTCAATCATGTTTCTTCCATTACAATCAAGCATCTGTTAGTGTCCTAGACATGCCACGGGATCTCTAAGCATGATTCGTGTGTGAATAAATCAAGATGTTTGCGGAATAAACTTACATTGATCGGCTTTGACTTTCAAAACTTTTCATGGATGTTGAAGCTTCCTAGCCCTCCTTGTGGTTCCAAACTCATAGGTGAGTATCCATATCACCATCTTTTTGACTCCCTTATGTGCTAACAAGAACAAATGGAACAAATTTATCTCCCAAGGGGAAATAAATTTGTCCGAGAGAGAGAGGGGTAGCAATCGGCCATTTGCTGTTGGCCTTTGTTTTCCAAAAACAGAAGCTAAATGCCTCTCGTCCATTCAGTAGAAAGGAGAAACCAAAATGCCTTTTTCCATTTTCAAAAAACAGAGGGCATTCGGCCAATCTAATCAAAAGCAATCGGCCAATTTGATTTTTGCACTTCAAAAGAAAATAAATCAGATGCCATTTATTGTTTCAAAAGCAAAAGGGCCAGTGGCCGATTCTTTCTTCAAAAACAAAAGAAGTCAAATGCTTCCTTCTTATTAGATAAGCAATCAGAGGCCTTTTTTTTTGCCTTTCATTCGGCCAAATGCGTTTTAATGGCCACCATCAGCGCCAAAATGAAAGAGAAGATATTAATGGCCAATCGTCCAAACAGAGAGAGAAAACAAAATTGATTTCCAAAAAATCATTAATTGTGTATGTTTTGTTGGTGGGTGAGATGGGTTGTAAAATCCAATTTATTACCCAACAACTTCCATCAATAAATGACTAGTTGATGTAAGTGAGTGGGTCATACCACATTGAATTCAAAATTCAAATTACTTACACAACATAATTTGGGCCCAGTTCATTTAATCCAATTAAACGAATTTTCCGTCGCGACTTAATTAAATCCGATTTAATTAAATAATAATACCCAGTAAAACTATTACGAAAATCGCTCGAGAATTCATTCCAAATTAATTCGTTCGCTAAAATTAAAATCCAATTTAATTTCCCGTTGAAATCCGATTTCAATTAATATATCTAATATATTATTTAGCCCAATTAAATAAATTAAATAGTAAAGTCTAATTTAACTATTAAATTTATTTTACCGATTAATTCAAATTAATCGCGTTCTCTCCTCTCGACGAATTTAATCCCAGATAAATTCTCGACGTAATTATCCCAGATTAATTCTTTCTCTGATAATTAATCCCAGATTAATTCTTTCTCTGATAATTAATCCCAGATTAATTCTTGCCGTAATTAATCCCAGATTAATATTCTCTCTCTTAATTAATCACAGATTAATATTGTTCGAGTCAACATCATCGATGAATCTTTGGGATGCGACCCAAGAGATCCCTGGATATTTTGGTAGTAAATACGGTCATCAGACTATCCGAACACGTGCGTACCCGGTACCACATATTTACCGATTTACAAGACATGGTTGGCTTCTAGCAAAGCACCGTGCCTACCCAATTCTCCAAAAATATTCTGCTACGGAATACAAGATCTTTTGTCAGGCGTAGTATGCGTAGTATTGTGTATTACGATCCAGTATTGGATGTCACATGCAAGGCCTGGGGCTTGGAGTTGTGTCTGCCCCGTACGAAGCATATATATCGGATCACTAGCAACTAGTCTCTTTATGATCGGAAAGTCATGACCTAGTCATATTTCCCCCCGATGGCTATAGCACATAGAGTACCAGTTCTGTATCCCTGCGTGATCATCATCTCCATATTACTGAAGTGATACTTCCATCTTGACAACACACCCATACACTATACATTCTCAGTATACCCAGAAGAGGTGTACACAGACCTGTTAAAGCCCCGGACGACCAAAACCAAAGTATATTGATTGTCGCAAGTATTAACGATGCAAGTCTCAGGTTAAGGCCAATACACCTACCCTGATTCGGACTCCCGAGACACATAGTCATACTACCAATGGGATTCGAGGGTCTATCCAGAGCGAAACTGTTTCCGTACCATCAGTAAACAGAACCTCATATTACACTTGCATGATAGTATCCATACCCAATATACAAGAACTATGTCGTTACGCTTCCATAACACGCACAAGTGTAATACTAGTCTATTCTGCATTATCGATGTCCAATCTCGATAATACTACGACTGGGATATTTTATGATAAAACTCATATCTTATTAATTCGGAACTAATCATAAAGACTCTTAACATGCACCTAGCCAAGCCCACTCCCCCACCCACCAGGCCCACACACGCCCATCACCCTTAAATACCCCCAAATTAAATAAATAAATATTAATTAAAACATTAACTAAATAAAATAATAATTAAATTAATTAAATAATTGAATTATTATATTTACCAAAAAAAAATAACATATACCTAATTAAACAAATTAAATATGTATATACCTAAATTAAAAAGATGATATACCTAATTAAAATCAATCAAACAAATTAAAAATATTGACTTCCTAATCTAACAATTAAATGCCTAATCCTAACCAATCAATATATTGTATTCCTAATCTAGCCAAGACATGTCCCCCAATCAAATCCATTGCTTTCCTTACCTAACACTAAATCATATCCTTATTGAATGCACCAAATCCTTCCTTGTGAGACAAGGTGAAGCCCTAACCCTTCTCTATATAAACAACCCCTAACTAAAGCCATTCTCTTCCTACACACAACCTAAGTCACGCCCAAGCCCTAGAAACACACACCAATACTCACGGCCAAAGCAAGAAATCAAGACAGAAAATTTTCTCTCCATCTCATCCTCCTTACCGAATTTCTGTAGCCAATACAACCACCAATACAGCCCCTAACCACCACTGAAAACCACCTCCGTAAACACCCCACACATCACCGAAACCAGCCCTATACAGCAGCCCTCCATCACTGAAAATTACAACAAAAAACGCACTGCAGTGAACACAAAAAAAACTGCACTGTTTTACACGCCCAAACAGCAGCAAAATCACCCTAAAACAGCCCCTAAAACACTAAAAAACTGCATAAAAAAACTGCACTTTTAATCCTTAAGATATCACAAAAAATCTGCACTTAAAGCCTTTAAAAACATCAAAAACAGTAGCCTAAAACACCAAAACAGTGAGCTGAAACAGTGAGCAGAAATACAGTGAAAACAGCAGCAAATCGGAGACCAAACAGCAAGCAAAACAGCAAAACAGTGAGTTAAGACGCTAGACCAGTGAACCAGAAAAGTTGAGGAGCTTTACCCTTCCGATCTCCGCGAAACGCAAGCCCGAAAGTCGGCAAAAAAGTTAGAGACCTGAGGGTATTTTTCACACTTGTTTTCAGTTTCGTTTTTACTATTCATTGAGCGTTATTCGCATGATTATGATGTTTAAATGTATGTTGCGGCCCTTGAGTAGATAATATGTATGTGTTATAAATATGATGTGTTTGTGGGCATTGGATAAAATGAAAGGCGTGTCGCCTCTTGAGGTATATCGGATGGAAACCCGGACGTAAATTTCATAGCCGATTCCGAATGGACGGGAGTATGATCTGTACTCGGGCCACAACTCCACGTACCACTTGAGTAAACGACATGTTCTTTTGTTTAATTTTGAGTTGTTTAATTATTCCGCCATTTAATTTTCTGCACGTTATTTATTTATGTAATGATGAGAAAAGCGCATGGGCCTTAGTAAGTGCGATGAAAGGTCCTCTAATTGAAGAGGTTAAAATCCTTTACCACGATGCTTCGCCGCGCCGAGTATTTTTGTGTTTACTTTTGCCTTATTTTATGCATAATATGTGTTCATTGCGCATGGGCTTAGTAAGTCGGATTAAAGGCCCTCTGTTTCACGGGGATAAGATCCTTGACCACGATGCTTCGCCGCGCTTCTTGTCATGTCACTGATTCTTTTGTACATCATTGCCTTATTCATGCATGTATTATGAAATTCCATATAATTGCATCATCTACCTTAGTCTTGGCTTAATGTATTACAATTTATGCATCCATGTTGTGACATTATTTCTTGTGGTATATCGGATGGAAACCCAGACGTAAATTCCGTAGCCGATTCCGAATGGACGGTAGTGCGGTCTGTACTTGGGATACAATTCCACGTACCACTTGGAAAAGTATTCACGTGCATGTTTGTGCTCATGTTAGTTGCATCCTTTAGCATCACATTATGGCATGTTCATCTTTAATGTAAAATTGCATCTTGGATTGGCATATTTAATTCGTGTCTTTCTTCATCTTTTCAAGTTATGTGTTTGTATTAATTTCATTTATCATGCGGTTATTTTGACCATATTTTATATGCTTCTTTGCATAATGCGCCTATTACATTATTTGTTGTCATTTTGATTTCCTTTATATTACATGCAAATGTTACCATGACTGTTTGTGTTTATGTTTACATGAATGATTGAATTCTTATGACGTTTGTGCTTGTTGTTGCAAAGGCCTACCTTTAAGCATGTGAATTTGGCAATAAGATTTGATTCCATGTATGTTAGATGTAAACTTTACTTTTAAGCATGTGAATTTAGGATTGTGGTGCACTTGGAAATATATGTCATAGGCTTGGTTGGATTATTGCATAAATCTTTACATTACAAGTGGCATAAGTAAGGGACCATTCCGAACCCAATGGTTTGAGGTCTTCCCTTGCGAGGGGTGAGTGCGGCCTTAAATCTTTTGTCCCATCCCGGTTCACACCGGGTGGCGACTCCCTTATTCTCCGGTTTAGTCCTCTGTTGGCTACTCCGTACTCCCAACTAGGCCGCGAGCCTGGAACAGCATGCGTCGTCCAGTTTCTGTGTTCCCACAGTCTGGCGACTCCACTGGGGATAGAGAATCGGCCCCGAAATAATGCCTTGTAATGTATAGATTTATGCTTTAATTAACCGTGTCTACAAATGTGTGAAATGGGGGTTGTGATCAAAGGCATTTTGAGGCTAGGTAATGGTTTGGTGTCTTCCTTCACTCACTACCTACCTTCTAGAAGGAAAAGCTGTGAAGGCACCTAGATAGTCATCTACTCGTAGCCTATTGTGATGGACTAATTTGGAGGACTCGTTGTTTATTCCTGACACCAAGCGATAAGAGCCTAAGAGGCTTGGGTATTTAAGTGAGCCTCGCTCCACCTTCCCTCTGGGGAATCTACAACGGGAAATCCATTTGACAGTCAGTCACACACCATAGCTCATTGGCACGTACCTTAGTGTATAAAAAAGGGTGTGCTCACTTGGTTGCTCGAACCCTTGATTGGGGAGACCTAGTTGTGGGCCATCCTTCGCCGATGAGAGCCTTTGTCCATACTCCCACGAACCCATGCGTAGACCGGGTTGTATAGCCTATAACAAATATTTACTTGTGCTTTAGGACCATTATCATTTGGATGAATTGGACTCTTTGTCAAAAAAAATTGCGAACTTGCTGGGCCATTTAAACTGGGGCAGGTTCGTATCTTATGACAATTAGGCCCAAAGCTTCTGAAATGATGGTGGGCCACACGGTAGAAGTTATTATTTTATAATATCTTCCTTGTATGCTTATGTTTGGGAACATTGCTATTTGAATCCATCTGGGTCTTTTGTCATGAGATATGGGCTTGTTGGGCCATTTAAACTGGGACAAGAACATATCTTATGACGATTGGGCCAAAAGGCTTCTAAATAACAATGGGCCATTTTATGATTGTGTTCGGAATATTATCATTTGGATTTAGTTGGGCTCTTTGCCATAAGACATGAACTCGTTGGGCCATTTAAACTGGGACGGGTTCACTCTTATGACAGTTGTCCCAAAAGCTTCTAAAATGATAATAGGCCGATTTGTTTGAGAATTTTATTTGATTTAGTATATGTTATATACTTCTTGTGCACATCATGCATACATATACCTTGTTAACACCATCTGTGTCTTAAAAAGACACCATAGATACCGTTTGGGTTAGGGAAGGAACCAGACTCACTAAAAGAACAGTTGAAAGCATGAGTGAATCCGGTAACGAGATGTCCGTATGGATCAGTTAGAGAATGGTTTTGCAAAGATCACTGAACAGTTGCAAGCCTTGACCGCTACGATGGCAAATATGGCTGTACCCCGTGCTGGGGGAAATTCTGAAAATGTGAGGCGTGAGGAGCCTCCGATTGGGTTGGGGGATGACATCCCCGCGCTTTCGATGATGATATGGCTGATTATGCCGCTGGGAGGACAGTTAGGTCCCAGGTGGAGTTACAGAAGCTTCGAGACCAGGTAGAATCAGTTACCCGCAAGATGAAGGGTAAGGACGAAGACTTACTGGATTATGAAGCGATGACTTTTGAGGAACAGCTGCCTGCTCAGTTCAAGATGCCGGATATGGCCAAGTTTAGCGGGAATGGGGATCCGAGGGTCCATCTCCGCCAGTATGTTGCAGTTATGAGTGCAGTGGGCTTATCGAAGCGTCAGGTGCAGAAAATGTTCGGGATGTCGCTCGATGGGGCACCCGTAGTGTGGTATCACAGCCTTGAGAAAAAAGTTAAAGAAGATTGGAAGGAATTGGCAGATGCATTTCTAAAACAGTATGTTTACAGACTTGGAGATTGATTTGTCACTCCGAGATTTGGAGAACACTAAGCAGAAGCCGGAGGAGAGCTTCAAAGAGTATGTAGAACGCTGGAGAGGTCAACTTTTGAAAATGCAGACTCGGCCTTCAGAGAAGGACCATATTAAGATGATTATCAAGGGTACTAAGCCCTCAATTTATGGCAAGCTGAGGAGGATGACCTCCATGATTGTGGATTTCCGACAGTTGAGAGAGACTGTTATGGATATTGAAGAAGAGGAGGCTGAAAACAGAAAGTTTTATGGCCAGAATAAAAGAGCTTTTGGGGGGCATTCTGAGACCAAGCCCACTACGGCCGAGGTCGCTACCGTCAGAAATAGGCAATTCTCCAATCTTGGTAGACCTATGTCAAAGGTGCTTGAGAAGTTGAAAGGACAAGGACTCCTGAAGCCTTTAGACCCTAGACCAATCCCAAACCCTGTGCCACACTACTTTGACCTGAACCAATATTGCCACTTCCACCAACAAAAAGGCCATGACACTGATAACTGCCCCCGCCTTAGGCATGAAATCCAAAACCTCATCGATGCTCACAAAATACCCGACCCAGAGAAAGAACAACCCAACACACACAGAACCCTCTACCAAACTACCACTTTGTTCCACCACCCACCTACATGATCAACTCCGGCCTACCCGAAACCTTTGTCCTCCAAACTCTCAACCACCAGGCTTCTTGCATTGAGATAAATGATAACAGTAGTAAAGAACCATAGGTCAAAGGAGAAGGCAATGCTGCGAATGATGAAGCTGTTCCTCCTAGTTTATTTGATCCTGCATTTTTAATAAAGACATTGGTTTTGTCTACTTGTTCGAAACCTTTTTTATGATAATAAAGACGTTCATTTCGCTGAATCTCTTCTGCAATATGAGTATATTTGAGAAAGCATTCAACCTTGGTACTTTGAAAATCAGTGATGTTCAGAATACGGGGAATCCTCGGAATAAGTAAGCAGAAAAAATAAGATAGCCATTCAGAAATTGGGAAATGGAGTAGTGAGAATATCAGACTTGGAAGAGAATCAGTTCACCGAGCCGATCAACGTAGACAGATTGAAGCAGTGGCTTGCCTGAGGAAAAGAAGACTGAGCAGTCACCAAGAGAATTGGCAGAAGACCTAACCCAACGGGATAGAAAATTCACTCATACATGCATGCATACACGTAACATATTTGTATCCTTTTTGTGTTTGTTCTGTTTTGTAATAACAGGTTTCAAGAAAAAAAAGGAGTCAAATGAAGGCAAACCAGAAGCAGCAACAGTACAATGTCAGTAGTCTTCAGGAATGAATCATAGGGGCGAGGCCCATATCATCAGCATCAATTGGGGGTGAGGCCCACATCAATATCAGCTGGGGGCGGGGCCCATATCTGTATCAGTTGGGGGCGAGGCCCACATCAGTATCACTCTGGGGGCGAGACCCATATCAATATCACTCTGGGGGCGAGACCCATATCATTATCAGAATCAATTTTGCCGGGTATGACACTTTGGGAAAAAGACCTGCAGTTCAAGGAAGAAGACCATTGTCTCAATCCATATCGGGAACAAGACCCACAGTTCAGGGAAAAAACCCTCATCTCAACTCAAATCGGGAACAAGACCCACAGTTCAGGGAAGAAGACCCTTATCTCAACTCAAATCGGAACAAGACCCGCAGTTCAGGGAAGAAGACCCTTGTCTCAACTCAAATCGGGAACAAGACCCACAGTTCAGGGAAGAAGACCCTTATCTCAACTCAAATCGGGAACAAGACCCACAGTTCAGGGAAGAAGACCCTTATCTCAACTCAAATCGGGAAAAAGACCCACAGTTCAAGGAAGAAGACCCTTATCTCAATTCACATCGGAAAAAGACCCACAGTTCAGGGAAGAGACCCTTATCTCAACTCAAATCGGGAACAAGACCCACATCACAACTCAACTCAGATTGGGAACAAAACCCACAATACAACTCAATTCAACATGGGAACAAGACCCACTCGGCGGTTCAAGAATGAACCACCTCTCATCAACCCGGTTCGAGAATGGACCACCTCACAACAAAATCAACTCAAACTCAGCTCGAGGCAGCAGACGAGCCAGGTAAGTGAAAATGCATTGCATAACTTTGATATGATTGTTCAAAGCCACACACTGCACAAGTCCCATCAAAGTGGGGGCGACTGTAGGCATTGCATTTTTGCATGTGAAACCCGATGAGGAGTCTTATTTGGAGACAACTACCTTTTAAGTTACGGAAACCGCGGGAAACGGACATCGGAAGGGAAGAGTCAAGAATTGACTCATTGACGGATTAAGTTCACTAGTTTGGCTTCAAGTAACTCGTTTGTTTTCTGTTTTAAATTTATGCTCGCCCCGAGACACCTAAACCCGGCCTACACACACCTAGTCCACATGAACTTAGCCTACACACCCACCTAGCCCACACAAACTTAGCCCAAACACTTAACTAATTAACATGCACCTAGCCAAGCCCACTCCACCCACCAAGGCCCACACGCCCATCACCCTTAAAATACCCCCAAATTAAATAAATAATATTAATTAAAACATTAACTAAATAAAATAATAATTAAATTAATTAAATAATTGAATTATTATATTACCAACATAAAAAACATATACCTAAATTAAACAAATTAATATGTTATATACCTAATTAAAAATTGATATACCTAATTAAAATCAATCATAACAAATTAAAAATATTGACTTCCTAATCTAACAAATTAAATGCCTAATCCTAACCAATCAAATATATTGTATTCCTAATCTAGCCAAGACATGTCCCCCAATCAAATCCATTGCTTTCCTTACCTAGCACTAAATCATATCCTTATTGAATGCACCAAATCCCTTCCTTGTGAGACAAGGTGAAGCCCTAACCCTTCTCTACAACCCCTAACCAAAGCCATTCTCTTCCTACACACAACCTAAGTCACGCCCAAGCCCTAGAAACACACCAATACTCACGGCCAAAGCAAGAAATTAAGACAGAAAATTTTCTCTCCATCTCATCCTCCTTAGTCGTGAACACCATCTCCCTTGCACCCCTCCATAGCCGAATTTCTGTAGCCAATACAACCACCAATACAGCCCCTAACCACCACTGAAAACTACTCCCGTAAACCCCCCACACATCACCGAAACCAGCCCTATACAGCAGCCCTCCATCACTGAAAATTACAACAAAAAAACGCACTGCAGTGAACACAAAAAAACTGCACTGTTTTACACGCCAAACAGCAGCAAAATCACCCTAAAACAGCCCCTAAAACACTAAAAAAACTGCATAAAAAAACTGCACTTTTAATCCTTAAGATATCACAAAAAAATCTGCACTTTTTTTTACGGACGAGTCCCAGGGTTGAGGCCCATATCAGTATCAATCTGGGGTGAGGCCCACATCAGTAACAGTGTTAGGGCGAGGCCCACATCAATTTCAGGGACGAGGCCCGCATCAGTACCAGTCTTAGGGATGAGTCCCAGGGTTGAGGCCCATATCAGTATTAATCTGGGGCGAGGCCCACATCGGTAACAGTGTTGGGACGAGGCCCACATCAGTACCAGTTTGGGGCGAGGCCCACGTCAGTATCAATTTTGGGGCGAGGCCCACGTCAGTTTGAGGTCGAAGAACCACTACATCGGTAACAGTTTCGGGAACAAGGCCCAGGGGAATAAATCCCACATTCAACACAGCTCGGGAATAAAGCCCACGGTCAGCTCAGATCGGGGATAAAGCCCACATTCAACATAGTTCGGGAATAAAGCCCACAGTCAGTTCAGATTAGGGAATAAAGCCCACAGTCTGCTCAGATCAGGGAATAAAGCCCACATTCAGTACAATTTGGTAACAAAGCCCACAGCCAGCTCAGATCGGGGATAAAGCCCATATTCAGTACAGTTCGGGAACAAAGCCCACAGTTAGCTCATATCAGGGAATAAAGCCCACAATCAAATCAGTCCGAGAATAAAGCCCACAACCAATTCATTTCGGGAATAAAGTCCACAATCAAATCAGTTCGGGAATAAAGCCCACAATCAATTCAGTCAAGAAACAAAGCCCACTTTCTACACAATTTGGGAATAAAGCCCAATCTCTACACAGCTCAGGAATAAAGCCCACAGTCAACACAGTTCGGGAACAAAGCCCACATTCAGTTCAGCCAGGGAATAAAGCCCAATCACTACACAGCTCGGGAATAAAGCCCACAGTCAACACAGATCATGAACAAAGCTCAGGAAACAAAGCCCACATTCAGTTCAGTTCAGGAACAAAGCTATCTCTCAGTACGGTTCGGGAATACAACCCAGGAGAATAAAGCTCTCTCTCAGTACAGTTCGAGAATACAGCCCATGAAAATAAATCTCTCTCTCAGCACAGTTCGGGAATACAGCCCAGAGGAATAAAACTCTCTCTCAGCACAGTTCATGAATACAGCCCAGGAGAATAAAGCTATCTCTCAGTACAGTTTGGGAATACAGCCCAGGGGAATAAAGCTCTATCTTTACACGGTTCAGGAGCAAAGCCTAGAGGAATAAAGCCCACTTGCAAAACAGCTCGGGAACAAGGCCTAGGGGAATAAATAGTCCATGTAGAGATAAATAATATATGTTAGCGACATGAAATTCTTTGCCATAATGCCCATTGGAATGTCCGTTTACTCTATCATCAACTTGAATGTTACGAAATTTATCGAAACCTTGGGTAGTAACAAAATACAGGATGCTGCCCTTTCTCAACGCATTTCTTTAGACAAAGACTCTGTTTTTTCCTTTGCTCAGTGAATCTATTATTTTTAGTGGGTTTGCATGGCTTTTTTGTCTCATAAAAAGGAATGGCTCGGCTCGGGAGGATTGTGGAAGACGCCATTTTTTCTGAATAATTCGCAACACGCGAGACTCAAAATCTCGTTCTAAGCACCTGGATCAAAATGATAATGGGCCCAAACACAAGCATGTGGGTAGCTTCTATAAGACACATAACTATGATTCGTATGTGGGCTTACACGGGTATGGTTAAGGTTCTCATCAGCGAAGGGTTGCACATAACTAGGTCTCCCCACTCAAGGGTTCGAGCGACCAAGTGTGCATGCCATTTTATACCATAGGGTACGTGCCAAAGAGTGATGGTTATCATCACATAATGATCTGCCGCGTTGAGTGAAAGCAACTTCACAATACATGATGCCATCGGGGGTAAGAAGGGTATGCAAAATATATGAGACTTGGTTAACCAAAGTCAAAGCCACAGACACAGACACTACAAGGCATTGTTTCGGGGCCGATTCTCTATCCCTAGTGGAGTCTCCATCTTTAGAAGCGAAGCGAGGTTTACCGCTATGTCTATGATGTTCGGCAACCACGACACTGTTGGGCTCAAAGCCCGTAGAGAGTACGGATTAGCCCGCTGGGGACTAAACCGGAGAATAAAAGAGTCGCCACCTCGTGTGAACTGGGAAAGATTTAAGGCACACTCACCTCTCGCAAGGGAATACCTCAAACCGTTGGGTTCGGAATGGTCCCTACTTATGCCAGTATAATGGACGGTTTCACACAATGGTATAGCCAAGTCTTAATGCAATTCATGCATAAAAACAAATAATATGTAATAACATACCTAACCAAAATAATAATCACAATAACATAGTTCAAAAGTACATTAAATTAAGAAATACGAGGTGCGATAACGAAAATTATAATAAAAAATCAAAAGTAGGAAAAGCGTCAATAAATAAATAGCAAACAAAAATGGGGTTAATCACACACATATATGAGTATTTCTCGAGTGGCACGTGGAGCTATATCCCAAGTACAGACCACACTACCGTCCATTCGGATCCGGCTACGAAATTTACGTCTAAGTTTCCATCCGATATACCGCAAGGGATAATAACATAGATAATCATCAACATGAACAAACAAAAAAAAGGCGAAATAATAAATAACGATAAATAGACAAAAAGATAAATAACAAAATGAAGGTGAAATAATAAATAACGATAAATAGATAAAAAGATAAATAACAAAATGCCAAAGAAGAAAATGTGACCAGAAATTTGGCCGTCTTTGATGTAGGGCTTCGCATACCCGGCTTGACATATTTCACGCCCAGCCAGACATGCAGTGCCCGGAACTATGAAAATAAATGTGGTAAGGGTGCCCTCAAGTCATACCTTTTTAGTTGCTTTCTCAGAATTACGTTAGGTCGTCGCCAGAAGGATTGTTGGTTCACTATTTCTGGTTTGTTGTTTGCTATTTGCTTTTTTTGGCTGCTGTTTTTGGTTGTTTTTTGTGCTATTTCTGGTTGTTTTGGTCGCTGTTTCAGGATGTTTTTGTTTGTTGTTTCTAGTTATTTTGGTTTTACGATTTTTGGATGTTTTGTGGCTATTTCTGTTGTTTTATTGCTTTTGGTTTCTGTTGTTTTCGGTGATTGGCTTCTATTTTCTATTTTTTGTTGTTTTCGGTGATTGGCTTCACTATTTCGGTGATTCTTGTTGTTTTTTTCTCTATATTTTTTATTATCTTCGGGTTTTTTTTTCTCATTTTTGTGTTCAGATTTTCGGTGGTTCTCTAGGTTTTTCCTCCAAGTTACCGTCTCCGATCATCCCAAAAAAGAAGAAAAGAGCTCACTTTTATAATGATTTGAAGGGACCTCCAAATAGGGAACCAAATCATTGAAATTTGGGAGATATATTCTCAAATTATTTTGGGAATAAAATCTCATAAATATGGTGATGAGGAGATCTCAAATCTTGTTAATTTGGTAAGGATGAGATTTCAAATATTTGTTGAGTTTGGCAAAAAGGAGATTTCAAATCTTGTTAAATTGAAAGTGTTGATGAGGAGATTTGAGTGTGTGGGCTAATTGCATGGTGAATGGCGTGGGCTGAATGGGCCGGTTGGGGCTAAAGATAATGGACCGAGCGAATCTGAGGCTGGATAGTGAGTTCGAATCAGATGATGGGCTAATTTTGAAGGTTTTCTTTCCTTCCGGCATTCGTATTTTGTTTAAACGGTGTGTCCAAATGGAGAAACCGAACTTTGTTGGACATGGTAATGTCTATGATGAGTCACACTGAGCTACCTATTTCCTTCTGGGGATATGCATTGAACAGTGTAATACTTATTTTGAATAAGGTTCTGTCAAAGTCTGTTCAACAGACTCTGTATGAGATATGGACAGGAAAGAAACTGGGTTTCTCATTCCTGAAGATTTGGGGTTGCTGGGAATACGTTAAACGTTTGGATGGTACCAAACTAGAACCCAAATCAAATAAGTGTCTATTTGTAGGTTATCCTAGGGAAACCAAAGGATATTACTTCTACAACCCACAAGAGAACAAAGTATTTGTTGCTCTACATGCGGTATTCCTTGAGAAGGAATTCCTAAATGTAGTGGTAAGTGGGAGGAAAGTAGAACTCGATGAAAATTGGAGTGATACTGTTCCTGGCACAGAATCCTTAACGGAACATGACAGTTCATCAGGGATGAGACTGTACCACAATCTTCGAATACACAAGAACCGCGTAGATCAGAGAGAGTCATAAAAAAACCTTCGAGGTATGGGTTTCTGATCTCACCTCATGTGGATATTAATCAAATTTAGGAAGACGAATCGGCTATGTATGAGGAAGCGATATAAGGTATCGACTCCGGTTTATGGCAAGATGCCATGAATTCCGAAATGGATTCCATGTACACAAACCAAGTTTGGACACTGGTTGATGCACCAGAAGGCGTAAAGCCTTTTGGTTGCAAATGGGTCTTCAAGAAGAAGACCGACATGTATGGCAACATACAAACGTACAAAGTTAGGCTTGTAGCGAAAGGGTATCATCAACGACATGGTGTCGATTACGACGAAACTTTTTCACATGTTGCCATGATTAAATTCATTCAGATAATGCTTGTTATTGCTGCATATTTCGATTACGAGATATGGCAGATGGACGTCAAAACCGCTTTCCTTAACGGAAACCTTTTAGAGAATGTTTATATGCAACATCCTGACGGCTTTGTCGTACCAAAACATGCATACAAGGTTTGCAAGTTAAATCAATCCATTTATGGATTGAAGCAACCAACGCGTTCTTGGAACCAACATTTTGATGAGATCATAACAGAATTTGATTTCGTACAAAACGAGGATGGTCCTTGTGTATATAAGAAGGTTAATGGGAGTGCACTGACATTCATTATCCTTGACGTTGATGATGTATTGCTTATTGGCAATGACATTCCCATGCTACAATCGGTGAAAGCTTGGCTTTCATTAAAATTCTCCATGAAGGATCTGGGAGAATCAGCCTTTATTCTAGGAATAAAGATCTACCAGGATAGATCTACAAAGATGCTTGGATTCTCCTAGAGCACATATATTGACAAAGTGTTGAAAAGATTCAACCTGGAACAGTCTAAGAGGGGACTATTGCCAGTGTCACATGGCGTCACTCTATCTAAGCACATGTGTCCTAAAACTCAAGATGAGAGAGACAACATGAGTCGGATCTCGTTCACTTCGGCAGTCGGATCAATCATGTATGCCATGATATGTATGCGACTTGATTTCTCGTATGCTTTGAGCATGTGTAGTTGCTATCAAGCCGATCCAGGTGATGGTAACTGGATGTCAGTTAAGAATATCCTTAAGTATCTTAGACAAACTATGGATGTTTTTTTAATCTATCCGAATACGTGCGTACCTCGTACCACGTGCTTACCGATTTACAAGACATGGTTGGCTTCTAGCAAAGCACCGTGCCTACCCAATTCTCCAGAAATATTCTTACTGGAATATATAATCTATGTCAGGCGTAGTATACGTAGTATTGCGTATTGCGATCCAGTATCTAATGTCACGTGCTAGGCCTGGGGCTGGAATGTGTCTGCCTCGTACGAAGCACATGTCGGATGTCTGGTAACTAGTCTCTATAATCGGATGAACATGACCTAGTCATATCATCCCGATGACTGTAGTACTTAAGAGCACTAGTTCTGTATCCTACGTGACATCATCTCCACTATGACTGAAGTGATACTTCCGTCTTGACATCACACCCAATACATTACGATTCTCAATATACCCAGCAGAGGCGTACATAGAACTGGTTAAAGCCCTGTATGACCAAAACTAAAGCATACTGATTGTCGCAAGTATTAGCGGTGCAAGTCTCAAGTTAAGACCAAATACACCTACCCTGATATCGGACTTCCATAGACACATAGTCATACTACCAATGGAATTTCGAGGGGTCTATCCAGAGCGAAGCTGTTTCCGCACCATCGGTAAACACAACCTCCTATCACACTTGCATAAGTATCTAATACTTAAATATATGAGAACTATGCTGTTGTGCTCCCACAACGCGCACAAGTGCAATACTAGTCTATTCCGCATTATCGATGTCCAGTCTTTATAATACTATGACTAGAGATATTTAATGATTAATCCTTTGAGGACTGATATTGTCTCATATCATCTCAATCCAGGAACTAATCATAGGGACCTCCTATCATTTATACATCTAGGTGATCTAATCACAAATGATAAGAGCGCAATCTCCTTGTCACATAGTTAATTTGTACAACAACACCATGATATGTACAAATAGTGACGCTATGGGTCATAACTGTCCAACAATCTCCCACTTGGCCTATAGCCAGTCACTCGAGTGTCTTACACCCTAACTATGTACGGTTCGCTCAAACTGCTGAGGAAAGGCTTTCGTCAGCGGATTTGTATGATTATCGTCTGATGCAATTCATTCGATCATCACATTGCCACGATGTATGATCCGAACCAATCAGATAAATAGTCGAAGTATATAACTGGATCATTGATGAGACCATTAATTCTTTAATGACCCAGATGGCTTCTATTGCAGCCTCAGCCGTATCAATAACCTGCATTTGTTGTTTATTCGGCAACAACATCTTGCTTAGAAGATTTCCAGCTCACTGTACCGTTATTCAAACTGTATAGTACCATTGTTACGACTTTTAGTCGCTTAATCGGTTAGGAAACTTGCAACAGTGATCCAGTCACTTCAAGTTCTCCATCTCCATACTTTAAGACATCATCCTTAGTTCTCTAAGATACTAACAGATGTTCTTATTATCAATCCAGTGACTATCACTTGGATTGACCTGTTTGTGACTCCATATGCTCAAAGCGTATGAGACACTAGGTCACGTACATTTTTCAATGTACGAGTTCTCGGAGAGTGTTAACAACTTTAAATCTATCCCAATAGATCTTTATTCCTAGAATAAAGGTTGTTTCTCCCAATAATTCTACGGAGAATTTTCATGAAAGCCAAGCTTTCACCGATTGTAATGTGGGAATATCATTTCCAAGAAATGACATAACATCATTATTTAGGACAGTCACTTTCAGTGCGCTCCCACTAACCTCCTTATATACACAAGAATCATTTCTCATTTTGAATTAAATCATAAACCATTATGATTACATCAAAACGATAATTCCAAGAACCTAATGCTTGATTCAATCCAAACATGGATCGAATAAACTGCAAACCTTGTTTGCTAGTTTTGATACGACAAAATCGTCAGGATGTTGTAAACATCCTCCAAAAGGTTTCCTTTTCAGGAAAGCGATTTTTCGGTTCAGCTGCCATATTTCATAAATGAAACATGCAGCATCAGCAAGCATTATCCAAATGGATTTAACATGGCAACATGTACAAGATTTTGTTGTAATCAACACATTGTTGATAATGATATCTTTCGGCTACAAGCCTAGCTTAATATGTTTGTATGCTGCCATCCACGTATGTCTTCCTTGAAGACTTATATAGTACCAATAGGCAAACAACCTTGCGGTACAACAACTAGTGTCCAAACATAGTTGTTATACATGGAATCCATTTCGGACTCATGGCACTTTGCCATAATAGGGAGTCGATACCTTGTATCACTTCCTCATACGTAGTCAGTTCGTATTCCTCAATAAGATTGACATCTTTATGAGGTGAGATCAGAAACTCATACCCCAGGTTGTTTTCTGACTCTCTCTGACCTACGTTGTTCTTGTGTATTCGAAGATTATTGGTATAGCTTCATCCTTGATGAACTATTTGTGTTCCACTAAGGACTTGGTGCCTTGAACAGTATAACTTCGATTTTTCATCGAGTTTTACTATCCTCCCACTTACCACTGCATATCGGTATTCCTCTTAGGAAAACCGCAAGGTGAGCAACAATTACATTGTTCTCTAGTGAGTTGTATAAGTATTATACTTTGGTTTCCTTAGGATAACCAATTACATTAGGAACTTATCCAATTTGGGTTACAGTTTGGTATCATCCAAACGTATACCTAGCATTCCCAAATCATCAGGAGTGAGAAAGCCCAGTTTCTTTCCTGTTCATATCTAATATGAAATCTGTCAAACAGATTTTTATGGAACCTTATTCAAAATAAGTATTGCACTGTTAATGCTTATCCCTTTTGAAGGAAAATGGTAGCTCAGAGCGACACATGATTAACCTTATCATGTCCAACAAAATTCGATTTCTCCGTTCGGACACACCGTCAAATTGACGTGTTCCGGGAGGAGTCTTCATTGAAAGAATACTATACTCTTTCAAGTATATGAGAAACTTATTGCTTAAGTATTTTCATCATGGTCAAACCGTGATGTTTTAATACTTTAGCCGATCTGTTCGTTTATTTCGTGTCGAAACTCTAAAAGTTTCCGATTTGTGTTCTTCAAAAAAAACACAACCATAACGCGATGCCACATCCATACAGGTCACGAAATATTCATATCCACCTTTAGCCTAGCTAGACATGTGCCCACTTACGTCACTATGAACAAGGGCTAATAGATCGGTGGCACTTATACTTTTACCAAGTAAAGGTGTTTTAGGCATTTTGCCCAATAAACTAGATTCGTAGACTTCATTTGAATGGAATCAAATCTGTCCTAGTATCCACTCTTCAAAAGTGTGGATATACGAGTCTTGTTTGATTTTGTCCCAGACAACACTGCCACATATAAGTCTCATCTGATCAAATCAGTTTAAGCTATTTGTTTGTCATGTTATATGTTTGAGATTTATTTATATTCAAAATATAAATACTGTTATTCACATCTAATGTGTTTATCTCAATATCATCTTTATAAAATAAAACACTTTAGTGTTCTAGAATATAAAGGTGTACTCGCAACGAGTTATACTCGATGTAGAGATAATGTTTCTAGTCAAACTAGTTACATTATAACAGTTTCCTAATTTAAGTACACACTTGAAGGGTAGTTCCTAAACTTAGGTATCTGCGGTAAAACAGAGACTTTCGTCCCGTTTCCGATTCGCAGATTAATTCTCAATTGAAGTCAGTATCCTGCTCCTAGCAGATTCTGCACATCAATGCATATTTATGTATCACACTTAGTATTTAAAATCCAATTTTAAAACTAGTAGTGAACATATTTATGACAAACATATTTGAAGTCAGAGCCTTGCTCATCTTCAATTCCTTCATGTCTGCTTTATCCATAAGGCAGTCACGCTTCAGTGAACCCATTTGCAACAGTTTAAGCAAACATCTTTGGATATGTCCTTTGTCTTCCTAGAAGACAGTAATGATTTTTCCTTTGCCCTTTTCAATATCCCAGAAGCCTTTGGCCAAGCCTTGGGTTTATTGAATATCGAAGTAAGGTGCGCCTTGCGCTACTTGCCTTATTGCAAACTTTGGCTTTATCTCATTGAGAATAGCCATTAACTCTCCAAGAGTTATTAATTGAAATTTAATACTTCTAAGATCTAAGAATAGATTTATGAAGATCCTTCAATTTCTTCATCATACTTTAAGGATCTAATCCTTAGTTCTGATTAGGAAATTAATGAGTCTTTATGGCAAGCATAATGGATTTAACATTAAAGTTATCATCACATGAATCTTCCAAAGATCATGCTCTACTATTTGCTTAAATCCGGGCTTAGGCCTAAGATGTTATTTTATCAAATAAAGTAACTTCTTAGTTTCAGGACTATCCTGAAATTCATTCCAATTTGAAAATTAAAGTCGTCTAAAAATATTTTCCTTAGGATAATGTTTTAAACACTAATCTTTCATTTAATCTTGATTCTAATAGTCCAACTATTTAATCAACGATTTCAGGTACAATCTAATGTATGATTACTATAGTCTAACTATATAACTTATTATAATTTTATTGGTTAAAATCAAATATATATTGATTACTATAATCCAATTATATAATCATTATAAATGATCGGTAAAATTCAAATATATTGATTACTATAATCCAATTATATAATCAACTATAAATGAAGGGTAAAATTCAAATATATATTGATTACTATAATCCAATTATATAATCAACTATAAATGAAGGGGTTTGAATACAGTCCAACTGTTTAATTAAAACAACAAAAAATATTAGTCCAACTAATATATAATTTATTTGACGAATGATATTTGATTGAGCGCGTATGGCAAGTAACTAAACGAATATTGCAAATCTAATACTTGCCTCCCACTATTTTTCTGCGAGCCTCTAACCCTCTGTTGAGTACTCCGGAAACCTTGTTTCCTAGTGGGCTAGGATCCCGTTAAATAACACACAATCTTGACTTTGGCCAACAAATTGTATGATACTTAACTAGGTAGATCTCTAAAATCAATTGGATCTCATCCAATTCCTAGATCCAGTAGGTGGACATCCAAGTCCGAAACATATATACAATATATATGCCAATATATCCAATATATTTTCCTAACCTTTTTCTTCTGAATCAACTAAGCCTTGGCTCTGGCACAACAAGCTTAATGATTCCAGTTAAGCGGGACCCATTGACATGGAAAGCTTCGTAATCAATGTCGATGGACAAGAAGTGATCTTGACTTTGGCCAACAAATCACGACTTGGACAAGACACCGATATGGAACAAAACTCTCATGATTCAAACACATCCACAATTGACAAAGGTCTTGACTTTGTTCAACAAACCAATGCCAACTCTGGATCTTGAGTAAGAATCACTCAACGGAAGGAAAAACGCTTAATATGTTTTGAAGGTTTTTCGCGTAAATTGGCAACCAATTTATTATCTTTGATTAGGTCTCATCATACACTCTTAAGAATGCATTCTAAAAGCATAATAAGGCGCGATAAATAAATTAATAATGATATGCGGATGGATATGTCACAAATTGTTCCTAGAACAAATCACTCCATTTCCTCTCCCCGACTAGAACTATTCTAACTTCTACCCAATTACATAATACAATAAAGAAACCTCATTTACATTGAGGGGAATATGTGAGAAGAGAAATACAATGAGAAATGAGATAAAAGGCTGGACACGCAGGTCCAATTTAAATAAATTCTAAATTTATTACAATTTCTAAAATTGCCCTCGCCCTTCTAATATCCATCTGATATACATTATTCATACAACACATTCATGTATTCATACAAATCATGTTATTCAATCAATCTAATCCAATTATTTAATCTTTGAATTAATGACCATCCAATGTTCAAACAACGATTTGATTTGCATGAGTCAAACTCGTTTAAGAATAAATACTCAAAGTAAGTATTCTTGAATTATATTGAACTACAACTTTAAATCCAATTTATTTGTATTCAATACTAATTCCAATTTAATTCCAAATTAAATATATACACTTACTTATAAGCCTTAAAGACTTGGATTCCAAATCCAATCTCAATGGGTCTCAAAGTCCCAATAACATCCAATGTCATTTTAATTAAAGTCCAATGGGCTTTTAATTAATTCTTAAGGCATGGGCTTTGGCCATAATGGATCAAACCCAAAATGCTAAGGCCCAATAGGAATCACCCTATTGCCTACAAATTAATTTAGGCCTATTAGGCCCAATTAAATTCTTTAAAGGGTCAAGTGATATATTTGGACTTTATGGAATTGATTTTGGGCCCAATTGGATCCAATCCAAAAGTCCAAAACCAAACTTAGTCAAACCAAGCCCATTAAGCCCAAATACACACTTTTAGCCCAATTCTTAATTAAAGGCTTATTAACATAATTATAATATTCCAAATATCACAATTACTTTAATTAAAGTGTATTAGCCATGATTAATTAATTAAACTCAATATTTCCAAAATACCAATTAACTTAATTAATCATGCTTAATCCATCATTTCATGCTCAACACAAATTGAAGCAAAAAATCATCATTTCATGCTCAACACAAATTGAATCCAAATTTCATCATTTCATGCTGAACATGCTCTTTGATTATAACATAAACATTATTGACTTTGATTCTAATCCAATCAAACCAACAATCAACATTTAAACATGAATTTAAACACATTATTTCATGTTACAAAAATTAAAAAAACATGCAGTGGACTGTACTGTATATTCGGCCAAGTGGGGGGGATACTAAATTTTTGATCCAATCATTTATTTCAAATCTAATCATGCATAACTCTAAGTTATCATATTCTAAGCATGCTCAAAGCATCAATTTGAAAGAATCATGTTCAAAACATCAAAGCATCAATTTTACTCTCATGAACCCTAAAATTTTCATGCTTAAAATTGGCTCTTGATACCATTGTTAATGTTCCTAGAACATGCCAAGGATCTAATAAGCAAGAAAAGGTGTTCATAAATTCATTATAAGTTGCGGAATTACTTACATTGAATGGATTTGAGCTTTTAAAATTTTGAGAAGAAGAAGATCTCCAAGATCTTTCCTTTGTTGATTCCAAGCTTTGAGTTGGTTTCCAAGATCTTTCCTTTGATGATTCCAAGCTTTGAGTTGTTTGAATGAAGATCTCCAATATCCTTCCTTTGATGATTCCAAGCTTTGAGTTGGTTTCCCTATCACCTTAGTTGATTCCATGAAGTGCTAGCTTTGTTGATTTTGCAACAAAATCAAAGAGAGGGAGGAGGATGCTCACGCCCAAGGAGGATCAAACTCACGCCCAAATGGTGTCTTCTAGGGTTTTAGTTTTGTTCAAGTGTTGTATTACACAAGTGAAGAGAGAGAGAGAAGGCTTTTGGTAAAATCATTTTTACCCTTTTCACCTAAACTAGGTGGTTGGGTAAATGGTTTTACCAAAACCATTACAAGGTGGTTGGATGGTTGGTGGCTTGGCATAAATGCCAACTACCCTCCCAACTACCACATGTGAAGTTGGCCCCACATTTGAATTCAAAATTCAAATAAATTCTACGAATGTTTGACGCGGCTCGGATTCGTTTAATCCGATTAAACGAATTTCCGTCGCTAAATAATTAAATCTTATTTAATTAAATGACGACGCCTCGTAAATATATTACGAATGCCGTTTACGAATTAATTCAAAATTAATTCGTTCGCTCGTATTAAAGTCCAACTTTAATTTCATAATGAAATCCAATTCATATTAATATATCCGATATATTAATTTTAGCCCATACGAATAAATTATTTAGAAAAATCAAATTTAACTATTAAATTTATTCTACCGTTTAATTCCAAATTAATCGCGTTGTAGGCACTGCATTTTTGCATATAAGTCCCGATGATGAGTCTTGTATGGAGACACTACCTCTTTAGTTGTGAAAGCCGCGGGAAACAGACGTTGGAAGGGTAAAGTTGGAAATTGGTATTTTTGATGGATTTAACTCGCTTGTTTCGCTTCGGGTTCGCTTGTTGAACCTCTATTTTAAAATACACCAAGCCCTATCCAAAAATAATTAAAAAAATTTTAAAACACAAATTAAAATCCATTTAAACTAAATCAAATTAATACCCAATCCAATTATAACCAATTAAATTAAATTCACAAATTAAATTAAACTAAATCTAATTAAATTAAATTCAAAATTAAATAAATCACTCACCTAATTTGAATAATTTCTTGCCTTAAATAATTAAAATTAAACACACATATAAATTAATTGATTTCTTTCCTTTCAAATAAACAATGCAGAAACCCTAACTCTACCCCCTCACTATGTAAGCATCCAACAAACCCTAACTGCCTTGGCTGGTCTCCCCCTCTCGCATGACTCTCTCCCTTGACCTCTCTCGGCCCTCAATCTCATCATCACTCTCTCTCGTACCTCCAACCTACAAGCACTCTGCAGTGGACCAAACTAAAAAACCCTAGCAGCTCTGATCTATCTTCTTCCCTTCACTCGGCAGCCTCTCACACTACAACAAGCCTTCACTCACGCACCCATTGACCATGTTGAAGCCATCACCGATCACAAGTCAAGCAGCAACCAATACAAAACCTACACCTCACTCAGCCATTAACACACAGAAGCAGTCCTATCGTTCACGGCCAACTACTCACCCTAGCCTCCTTCACGCCTATTCACTAAAGAACACAAGAACCTTAAACCCACGTAGCAATTGCCCCCCCTTTACCCACGTAACAACCCTCTGCCAGGCCCTCAAACAACACACACTCACTAACATGCCCATCACCCACATAGCAATCAGCAACACCCTGCTCACCGACCCTAAAGCTGCAAACCAAGACCTAAACGCCACAATCCACCCCCTTAGCCACCTTCATACACATAGCCTTCATGCATTAACCTTCATAAAACACACATAACCTTCACAGCTTCACGACCTACACACAGGCAAAGCACCACACGTCCTCATTCAGCGCAAGCTAGCCATTCGCTGACCTTCACGCCAATGACCGCTTCAATACACCACCTGCCAACATTATGCCTTCACACATCATCAGCCCATCACGCCTAAATCATCAGCCCATCACGCCTAACGTCTCACGTGAAGCCCAACATTCAGCTCATCAAAGCCTCATTCAGCGCAAGCCTCAACTCAATAAAACTGCCGAACTCAATAACCCCAAGACTGTCACTCAATACGCCAAAACTACCACCCAATAAGCCTTAAATTGCCGCATCTTACACAGCCCCATTCTGTCCAGTTTTGCCGCAACTTAGACCCCCCCAAAACAGTCCAGAAATCACCTTAAAACTGCACTAAAAAAACTACACAAAACCCCCTAGAAAATCATCAAAAACAGCGGCCCTTTAGCCTTTAAAAATGCCCAAACAGTCCCCTAAAATAACCAAAACAGTGGCCTGAAAAACAGCAGCAAAACAGCAGAGAAATGGAGTGAAAACAGCATCCCAAACAGTTAAACAGCGAGAAAAAAACGTTGGATAAGTGGACCGAAAGAGTTACGGAGCATCAACCCTTCCGACGGCCGTGTAACGCGCTTTCGTGAGACGACAAAAGAGGTTAGACCTGAGGGCACCTTCTTATTCACTACCTTTCATTCATTTTTATTTATTTTAATGTATTATCGCATTAGAGTCGTTTGAGGCATGATATGATTGTTGGATGAGCGGAATATGTGTTCCATTTTATGGTATATAGGATGGAAACCCGGACGTAAATTCCATAGCCGAATCCGAATGGACGGTAGTGCGGTTTGTACTCGGGATACAACGCCACGTACCACTTAAGAGACATCTATTTCGTCTCATTCAAACTTGTGTTTGAGCATGTTGTAGTTGGTAGGTCATTTATTTTCTATTAAAGCATGATTAGGTGGTAAGCATGTTATTCATCTTAAGCATGATTTAGTCGATAGAAAGTTATTTCTTTATGCATGATTAGGTTGTTTTCACATTAGGGATTTAATTTATATTTATGCTTAGATTCTTATTTATTTTCCGCATTAGATAATTGAGCATGCTTGTGTGATGATTGTATGTTATTGTGTGTTTGCCGTTATGACAACTTTGAAGTATGCAAACTTAGATATAGGTTCTCATTGTTATTATTATGAATGCGGACTTAGGCGTAGATTACCCTTGAGCATGAATGTTGAATAGATTCGGTTAGTTTATTGCACAAATCACATCATCAAAGTGACATAAGTAAAGGACCATTCTGAACCCAACGGTTTGAGGTCTTCCCTTGCGAGGGGTGAGTGCGGCCTTAAATCTTTGTCCCGGTTCACACCGGGTGGCGACTCCATGTTATTCCATACTCCCAACTAGGCCGCGAGCCTAGAACATCGTCGCCTTGTTCCTGTGTCCTACAGTCTGGCGACTCCACTGGGGAATAGAGATTTGGCCCAGAAATCATGTCTTGTGATGTTTATGATTTGTGCTTTAGTTAACCGTGTCTATAGTGGGTTGAAGGGGTTTAGTTAAAGGCATTGTCAGCGAGAGCCTTCGTCAGCGAGAGCCTTTGTTCGCACTCTCGTAAACCCACATGTGAACCTTAGTCGTAG
The DNA here is from genome assembly GCA_019454045.1 of Zanthoxylum bungeanum. Taxonomy (NCBI): domain Eukaryota; kingdom Viridiplantae; phylum Streptophyta; class Magnoliopsida; order Sapindales; family Rutaceae; genus Zanthoxylum; species Zanthoxylum bungeanum. The sequence goes on from SKCR01025315.1 coordinate 35,007, forward strand.
AACTAGTAGAAATTATTATTTTTTTATTTTGATGTTTTGGACCATCGTCATTTGGATCCAGTTGGACATTTTGTCAAAAGATGTGAACTTGTTGGGCCATTTAAACTGGGACGAGTTCGTGTCATTTGACAGTTGGGCCAAAATCTTCTAAAATGCCAATGGGCCATTTTATGTTTGAGCCTCTTATCATTTGAAGTTGTTTAGCCATGTTATCGCAAAGTGTAAACCTGTTGGGCCTTTTTCAACTGGAACAAGTTTGCACCGCGTAATAGTATGATTGAAAACTTTAAAATGATAATGGGCCAACAAGTGTAAATTTTTTTAAATGGGCTTATATATTACATACATTGCACGTATCTCATGCATCTCATGCATACACGCATGATGTTAACCCTGTGTCTTAAAAGCCATCATAGATATCTGTTGGGTTAGGGGTAAAAGAAGACTTGTCAAGAAGAGTTTAGCAAACATGGATAGCGGGGAAAAGGAAATCGAGAAACAGAAAACCTTACGGCAAGAATAGAAAGACCATTGGGGGGACCTTCAAAAACAAATGAGAAAAAAAGAGAGAAAAAGAAAAAAAAAAGGTTGTTTAGTCCTTAATAGTTAGACATAAGTCCGATGATGAAATCGTTTGCTTTAAGATGAAATCTTAGAAACGATAATCTCTTGATGTGCTTTTATCTGATGCTTTGAATTGTTGATCTATGCTAGACTCGTAAGCACTTCACTATAGGTTCTTAGCGGTGAAAACCTGAGTAGTTAGCAAGGTGATTTGTTGAATAAATTGCGGGTCGATGAATGACCGTTTGCTTAGATGTCAATCCTGACTTGCTTGTGTTATGATGTGTGGTATGGTTGAAAAAAAAAAGTCTCTAAAGAAAAGAAATAAACCGCCTATAACCGATAAGCGTGAAGCTACCCATGGGTGAGTATTAGGACCACCATAAGGAGAAATGATACCTTAAATGGTAGGTGTGTTGAAAAAAAAATGAAAAAAAAAGAAGAAGTTCAAAATGAAAAGAGAAAAGAAAGAGACAAGAGGAAAAGAAAAATAAAGCCATACCACATTGAGCGCGAAAAAGCAATTACATAGCATAACTGAGACATCTAGGTTGGTTTGACCCATCGATCCCGATTTTTGAAACGAAATCATTGAGTTGGCTTACTTGAGGATCAAGCTGTGAAAGAACCTTTGCACACACACACACTTTGAGTCTGACTTAGATCATTTATTCAAAGACTTGGATTTGAGTTGCATTGAGTGTTTTGAAGGTTCTCTGGTTTCATTACTGGGCATTCTTTGAGGACAATCATATGTGTAACTATTGGGACTATTTCGTAACATGTAATATAGTATGATGATATGGAAGGCCCTACCATATGGTTCATCTTGACCAAGTGCAAACAGCGAAGAACAGAAAGATAAATTAAGATTGGGAGCTTCCAGTCTACCACCCCGCGAATGAGAAGAATAGCAAGAAATTGAGCAATGAGACTAGAGAGAAGACTGAGCAGCCATCAAGAGTACCGGCAGAAGACCTAACCCAAACAGATGGGAAACTCATTCATGCATGCATGCATACACGTAACGTATTCTGCATTCCTTTTTGTGTTTGTTTTCTTTTGTATTCACAGGTTTCAACGAAAAAACAAAGTGGCAAATGCAAGCCAACCAGAAGCAGCAACGATACAATGTCAGCAGTTTTCATGAATGAATCACAGCGGCGAGGCCCATAACACTATCAGTTGGGGGCGAGGCCCATATCAGTATCAATCTGGGGGCGAGGCCTACATCAGTATCAGTTTGGGGGCGAGGCCCATATCAGTATCAGTTTGGGGCGAGACCCATATCAGTATCAGTTTGGGGCGAGACCCATATCAGTATCAGTTAAGGCAAGGCCCAAATTAGTATCAGTCTAGGGTGAGGCCCACATCAGTATCAGTTTGGGGGCGAGGGCCACATCAGTATCAGCATGAGGGCGAGGCCCATATTAGTATCAGTTTGGGGCGAGGCCCACATCGGAGTCAGCATGGGGGCAAGGCTCATATCATTTTCAGTTTAGGACGAGGCCCATATCAGTATCAGTTTGGGGACGAGGCCCATATCAATAACAGTTCGGGGGCGAGGCCCATATCGTTATCAGTATCAGTTTGGGGCGAGACCCATATCAGTATCAGTTTAGGGCAAGGCCCATATTAGTATCAGTCTGGGGGGCGAGGCCCACGTTAGTATCAGTCTTAGGGCGAGGCCCATATCAGTATCAGTCTGGGGGCAAGGCCCACATCAGTATCAGCTTCGGGGTGAGTCCCACATCAGTATCAGTTCTGCCGGGTATGGCACTCCGAGTATGGAGATATTACAGCGACGCCTTGGGTATGAGGTTTAGCACGCCAGGTACGGAACTCCGGGTATGGAGATATCACAGCGACGCCTTGGGTATGAGGTTTAGCACGCCAGGTACGGCACTTCGGGTATGGAGATATTACAGCGACGCCTTGGGTATGAGGTTTAGCACGCCAGGTATGGAACTCCGGATATGGAGATATTACAGCGACGCCTTGGGTATGAGGTTTAGCACGCCAGGTACGACACTCCATGTATGGAGATATCACAGCGACGCCTTGGGTATGAGATTTAGCACGCCAGGTACGGCTCTCCGTGTATGGAGATATTACAGCGACGCCTTGGGTATGAGGTTTAGCAAGCCAGGTACGGCACCCCGGGTATGGAGATACAGCATCAGTTCTGTCAGGTATGGCACTTTGGGTATGGAGACATCAGTATCAGTTTTACCAGGTATGGCACTCTGGGTATGGAGACATCAGCATAAGTTTCAGGGATGAGTCCCAGGGCCGAGGCCTACATCATCATCAGTATCAGTTGCGGGGATGAGTCCCGGGGGCGAAGCCCACATCAACATCAATATCAGTTTTGGGGGACGAGTCCCAGGGTCGAGGCCTATATCAGTATCAGTATCAGTTTTGGGGATGAGTCCCGGGGGCTAGGCCCATATCAGCATCAATATTAGTTTCGGGGATGAGTCACAGGGTTGATACCCACATCATCAATAGTTTTGGGGATGCGTCCCAGGGTTGATACCCACATCATCAGCAGTTTTGGGGATGCGTCCCAGGGTTGAGGCTCATATCATCATCAGCAGTTTGTGGATGCGTCCCAGGGTTGAGGCCCAATTTATCATCAGCAGTTTAGGGATGCGTCCCAGGGTCGAGGGCCCACTGCATCATCGGTTGTAGTTCCGGGTCGAGGTGCCCAGGGTCGAGGTGCCCACTACATCATCAGTTCGAGGGCGAGGTCCCTATTGTCAGCATTGTTGGGTCGAGGTGCCCAGGGTCGAGGTGCCCCCGTTGTCGGTTGTAGTTCCGGGTCGAGGTCCCCATTACATCATCATATTGAGGGCGAGGTCCCTATTGTCAGCGGTATTGGGTCGAGGTGCCCCCGTTGTCGATTGTAGTTCCGGGATACATCCCAGGGTCGAGGTGCCCACTACATCATCATATTGAGGGCGAGGTCCCTATTGTCAGCGGTATTGGGTGGAGGTGCCCAGGGTCGAGGTGCTCGCGTTGTCGGTTACAGTTCCGGGATGCGTCCCAGGGTCGAGGGCCCACTGCACCATCATCACAGTTCATATTCGGTGGTTCGGGAACAATGCCCAGAGGTCGAGGCGCCTCGCCACCATATCTACTACATCAACAAATCAGTTCGAAGCAGCGGGCAAACCAGGTAGCAGCTGGCGAGCCAGGTAAGTGAAAATGCATTGCACGTACTTTGATAGGATTGTCATTGTCACACACTGCATAAGTCCCATCAAAGTGGGGGCGACTGTAGGCACTGCATTTTTGCATATAAGTCCCGATGATGAGTCTCGTATGGAGACACTACCTCTTTAGTTGTGAAAGCCGCGGGAAACGGACGTTGGAAGGGTAAAGTTGGAAATTGGTATTTTTGATGGATTTAACTCGCTTGTTTCGCTTCGGGTTCGCTTGTTGAACCTCTATTTTAAAATACACCAAGCCCAATCCAAAAATAATTAAAAAATATTTAAAACACAAATTAAAATCCATTTAAACTAAATCAAATTAAAACCCAATCTAATTCTAACCAATTAAATTAAATTCACAAATTAAATTAAACTAAATCTAATTAAATTAAATTTCAAAATTAAATAAATCACTCACCTAATTTGAATAATTTCTTGCCTTAAATAATTAAAAATAAACACACACATAAATTAATTGATTTCTTTTCTTTCAAATAAACAATGCAGAAACCCTAACTCTACCCCCTCACTATATAAGCATCCAACAAACCCTAACTGCCTTGGCTGGTCTCCCCCTCTCGCATGACTCTCTCCCTTGACCTCTCTCGACCCTCAATCTCATCATCACTCTCTCTCGTACCTCCAACCTACAAGCACTCTGCAATGGACCAAACTAAAAAACCCTAGCAGCTCTGATCTATCTTCTTCCCTTCACTCGGCAGCCTCTCACACTACAACAAGCCTTCACTCACGCACCCCTTGACCATGTTGAAGCCATCACCGATCACAAGTCAAGCAGCAACCAACACAAAACCTACACCTCACACAGCCATTAACACACAGAAGCAGCCCTATCGTTCACGGCCAACTACTCACCCTAGCCTCCTTCACGCCTATTCACTAAAGAACACAAGAACCTTAAACCCACGTAGCAATTGCCCCCCTTCACCCATGCAACAACCCTCTGCCGAGCCCTCAAACAGCACACACTCACTAACCTGCCCATCACCCACGTAGCAATCAGCAACACCCCGCTCACCGACCCTAAAGCTGCAAACCAAGACCTAAACGCCACAATCCACGCCCTTAGCCACCTTCATACACATAGCCTTCATGCATTAACCTTCATAAAACGCACATAACCTTCACAGCTTCACGACATGCACACAGGCAAAGCACCACACGTCCTCATTCAGCGCAAGCCAGCCATTCGCTGACCTTCACGCCAATGACCGCTTTAATACACCACCTGCCAACATTCTGCCTTCACACATCATCAGCCCATCACGCCTAACGTCTCACGTGAAGCCCAACTTTCAGCTCATCAAAGCCCCATTCAACGCAAGCCTCAACTCAATAAAAGTGCCGAACTCAATAACCCCAAGACTGCCACTCAATACGCCAAAATTGCCACTCAATAAACCTTAAATTGCCGCATCTTACACAGCCCCATTCTGTCAAGTTTTGCCGCAACTTAGACCCCCCAAAACAGTCCAGAAATCACCCTAAAACTGTACTAAAAAAACTACACAAAAACCCCCTAGAAAATCATCAAAAACAGCGGCCCTTTAGCCCATAAAAATGCCCAAACAGTCCCCTAAAATAACCAAAACAGTGGCCTGAAAAACAGTAGCAAAACAACAGAGAAATGGAGTGAAAACAGCAGCCCAAACAGTTAAACAACGAGAAAAAAACGTTGGATTAGTGGACCGGAAGAGTTGCGGAGCATCAACCCTTCCGACGGCCGTGTAACGCGCTTTCGTGAGACGACAAAATAGGTTAGACCTGAGGGCACCTTCTTATTAACTACCTTTCATTCATTTTTATTTATTTTAATGTATTTTCGCATGAGAGTCGTTTGAGGCATGATATGATTGTTAGATGAGCGGAATATATGTTCCCTTTTATGGTATATAGGATGGAAACCCGGACGTAAATTCCGTAGTCGAATCCCAATGGATGGTAGTGCGGTTTGTACTCGGGATACAACGCCATGTACCACTTAAGAGACATGTATTTCGTCTCATTCAAACTTGTGTTTGAGCATGTTGTAGTTGGTAGGTCATTTATTTTCTATTAAAGCATGATTAGGTGGTAAGCATGTTATTCATCTTAAGCATGATTTAGTCGATAGAAAGTTATTTCTTTATGCATGATTAGGTTGTTTTCACATTAGGGATTTAATTTATATTTATGCTTAGATTCTTATTTATTTTCCGCATTAGATAATTGAGCATGCTTGTGTGATGATTGTATGTTATTGCGTGTTTTCCGTTATGACAACTTTGAAGTATGCGAACTTAGATATAGGTTCTCATTGTTATTATTATGCATGCGGACTTAGGCGTAGATTACCCTTGAGCATGAATGTTGAATAGATTCGGTTAGTTTATTGCACAAATCACATCATCACAAGTGACATAAGTAAGGGACCATTCCGAACCCAACGGTTTGAGGTCTTCCCTTACGAGGGGTGAGTGCGGCCTTAAATCTTTGTCCCGGTTCACATCGGGTGGCGACTCCATGTTATTCCATACTCCCAACTAGGCCGCGAGCCTAGAACAGCGTCGCCCAGTTCCTGTGTACTACACGCGTTCTCTCTCTTCCGAACACATTTAATCCCAGATTAATAATACCTCAATTAATCCCAGATTAATTTTCTCCATCTTAATTAATCCCAGATTAATTCTCTCTCTTAATTAATCCCAGATTAATTCTAATTCGAGTCAACTGTCATCGGTGAAGCATTGGGAAGTGACCCAAGAGATCCCTGGATATGTTGGCAGTAAATATGGTCATCGGATTATCTGAATACGTGCGTACCTCGTACCACGTGCTTACCGATTTACAAGACATGGTTGGCTTCTAGCAAAGCACCGTGCCTACCCAATTCTCCAGAAATATTCTTACTAGAATATATAATCTATGTCAGGCGTAGTATACGTTGTATTGCGTATTGCGATCCATTATCTAATGTCACGTGCTAGGCCTGGGGCTGGAATGTGTCTGCCCCGTACGAAGCACATGTCAGATGTCTGGTAACTAGTCTATATAATCGGATGAACATGACCTAGTCATATCATCCCAATGACTGCAGTACTTAAGAGCACTAGTTCCGTATCCTACGTGACATCATCTCTACTATGACTGGAGTGATACTTCCGTCTTGACATCACACCCAATACACTACGATTCTCAATATACCCAGCAGAGGCATACACAGAACCGGTTAAAGCCTTGGACGACCAAAACTAAAGCTTACCGATTGTCGCAAGTATTAGCGGTGCAAGTCTCAGGTTAAGACCAAATACACCTACCCTGATTTCGGACTTCCATAGACACATAGTCATACTACCAATGGAATTCCGAGGGGTCTATCTAGAGCGAAGCTGTTTTCGCACCATCAGTAAACACAACCTCCTATCACACTTGCATAAGTATCTAATACTTAAATATATGAGAAATATGTCGTTGTGCTCCCACAACGCGCACAAGTGCAATACTAGTCTATTCTGCATTATCGATGTCCAGTCTCGATAATACTACGACTAGGGATATTTAATGATTAATCCTTCGAAGACTGATACTGTCTCATATCATCTCAATCCAGGAACTAATCATAGGGACCTCCTATCATTTATACATCTAGGTGATCTAATCACAAATAATAATAGCGCAATCTTCTTGTCACATAGTTAATTTGTACAACAACACCATGATCTGTACAAATGATGACGCTATGGGTCATAACTGTCTAACACCTATATATGCCAATATATCCAATATATTCCCTAACCTTTTCCTCTGAATCAATTAAGCCTTGGCTTTAGCACTGTTGGGTTTCAATTAGGTCCCAATGATCAATTTCAAGCAATAAACATGTGTGAATACTCAATGAAGAATGGCGGAATCATACTTACAACGATCGGTTGTGGCGATACGAGGAGCAACAAAAAAACTTCAAGCTTTTCCCTCCAAGGTTCTCGGCAGTGAGCTCCATTTATGCTCCTCCATTTTCGGCCATGGTGTCCTCCAAGCTCCAAGCTTTGGGTTGTGTATTCCATTCTCACGAAATTAGTTCCCTATCACCTTTGTATGTCCTCTTTTGTGTGCTAGCACTTGGTAATTTTTGCCACAAAAATCACCTACTTGTTTCTCCTTCATCTCACAGTTTTACAGTAAAAGAAAGGAAGAAAACAGCCCATTGGGCGTGAGAGAGAAGAGAAGAATGAGAGAGGAAAGTCAAGTGTTGTGTTAGGTTAATTGATTTCCAAAATCAATTAAAACATATACCATATTTTGAATTTCCAAAAGTCAAAAAGGTACAAGCATTAAAGCTTTCCAACTACCACCATCAATCACAAGTGACATGTTGTCACATCACTCAAAGTGACTAGACATCACATCAATCGATTGACTAGTGATTTGATGCTAGATGTGACTTGTGGGCCGCACTTAAAATCGTAATGCGAGTGCGCCCGCAAACACTCCCAGGCTCGAGTTCGCTAATTCCAAATTAACGAATTTTCCGTTGCGATGAAATCAAATCTAATTTAATTAAATAATTATGCCTAGCAAAATTACTATTCATGTCGCTAACGAATTAATTCTAAATTAACTCGTTCGCCCGAATTAAAATCTAATTTTAATTCCGCATCGAAATCCAATTTCGTATAACATATCGAATATATTATTTTATCGATTAATTTCAAATTAATCGTATTCTCTCTTTTAATTAATATTTTATCCCAGATAAAATATCTCCGCAATTAATCCCAGATTAATTTTCTCTCTCATTAATTAATCCCAGATTAATAAAGTACGAGTCATACGTCATCGGTGAATCTTCGGGAAGCGACCCATGAGATCCCCGGATATGTTGGCAGTAAATCTGGTCGTCGGACTATCTGAACACGTACGTACCTAGTACTACGTTTATACCGATTTATAAAACATGGTTGGCTTCTAGCAAAGCACCGTGCCTACCAGCATCGGATGTCACGTGCAAGGCCTGGGGCTGGAAATTTGTCTGCCCCGTAGGAAGCACATATCGGATCTCTGGTAACTAGTCTCTATAATCGGATAAACATGACCTAGTCATATCATCCCGATGACTGCAGTACTTAAGAGCACTAGCTCCGTATCCTACGTGACATCATCTTCACTATGACTGGAGTGATACTTCCGTCTTGACATCACACCCAATACACTACGTTTCTCAATATACCCAGCAGAGGCGTACACAGAACCGGTTAAAGCCCTGGACGACCAAAATTTAAGCATACCGATTGTCGCCAGTATTAGCGGTGCAAGTCTCAGTTTAAGACCAAATACACCTACCCTGATTTCGAACTTCCATAGACACATAGTCATACTACCAATGGAATTCCGAGGGGTCTATCTAGAGCGAAGCTGTTTCCGCACCATCGGTAAACACAACCTCCTATCACACTTGCATAAGTATCTAATACTTAAATATATGAGAAATATGCCGTTATGCTCCCATAACACGCACAAGTGCAATACTAGTCTATTTCGTATTATCGATGTCCAGTCTCGATAATACTACGACTAGGGATATTTAATGATTAAACCTTCATGGATTGATACTGTCTCATATATTATCAATCCGGAACTAATCATATGGACCTTCTATCATTTATACATCATGATAATCTAATTACAAATGATAAAAGAGCAATTTCCTTTGTCACATAGTTAATTTGTACAACAACACCATGATCTGTACAAATAGTGATGCTATGGGCCATAACTGTCCAACAATCTCCCACTTGGCCTATAGCCAATCATTTGTTTGTCTATTTCATGTCGAAACTCTAAAATTTTCCGATTTGTGTTTCATAAGAAACACATAACCATAACGCGATGCCACATCCATAAAGGTCACGAAATATTCATATGCTCTTCTAGCCTAGCTAGATATAGGCCCACTTACGTCATTATGACTGAGGGCTAACAGATTGGTGGCACTTACACTTTTACCAAATAAAAGTGTTTTAGGCACTTTGCCTAAAAAACTAGATTCGTAGACATCATTTGAATGGAATCAAGTCTGTCATAGTACCCACTCTTCGAAAGTGTGGATATACGAGTCTTGTCAATTGTGTCCCAGACAACAATGCCACTTATAAGTCTCAACTGATTAATTCAGTTTGAGCTATTTGTTTGTCATGTTATATGTTTGAGATTTATTTATATTCAAAATATAAATACTGTTATTCACATCTAATGTGTTTATCTCAATATCATCTTTATAAAATAAAACACTTTAGTGTTCTAGAATATAAAGGTATACTCGCAACGAGTTATACTCTGATATAGGGATAATGTTTCTAGTCAAACTAGTTACATTTTAACAGTTCCCTAATTTAAGTACACACCTGAAGGGTAGTTCCTAAACTTAGGTATCTACGGTTAAAACAGCGACTATTCTCCCGTTTTCAATTCGCAGATAGATCTTAACTGAAGTCAGTATCCTACTCTCAGCAGATTCTGCACACCAGTACATATTTATGTACCACATTTAGTATCTAAAATCCAATTTTAATACTAGTAGTGAACATGTTTATGACAAACATATTTGAAGTCAGAGCCTTGCCCGTCTTCAATTCCTTCATGTCTGCCTTGTCCATACGGCAGTCACGCTTCCGTGTCCCCGTTTGCCATATTTTAGGCAGACATCTTGGGATATGTCTTTTGTCTTCCCAGAAGATTATAATTGTTGGAGTTTCTATAAGTCCCAAGATCAAAACTCAAGCATGAATCATAAGCGAATACAACGACGGAAGTGCGGAATACTTACATCGAGCGGTTGAGAGACGATTTGGCAACAAAAACGAACTGAAATTCTGCTCACTGCCCACTGCTCATGTGCGTGAACTGCAGCAGTTTGTGCTTCTGTTTTGCGCCATTTTGATCAAGAAAAACGAGCTTCAAGCTTCATCAAAAACGTTCCTTGCTCATTGGTATACTTCCCTTATCACCTTGGCATGATCCCGGAGTGTGCTAGCACTCTTGTTTTGCCACAAAACACACTTGCTTCCCTCCATTTCTTTTTGTTATTTTTGGCAGTTCACTGCCTCACTAAAACCAGAAATGGCGTGAGAGAAGAGAGGAGAAGAAAATGAGAGAGTGGAGGGAAAATGGAGAGTCAGTAGTGTATACGGTTTTGGTGGAACTTTATGCATCAAATGCATTTGAATTTCATTTGAAATTCATTTCAAACACATTTGGGTTTAATTCCCAACCACACACATCACCTTTTAAAAAATCCATTAAATAGCCTCACCTACTTACATTGAGAATAGAGACAATGTATCATCCCATAAAGGTGACTAGATACATCCATCAACTAGTCGTGTCAAGTAATGAGACTTCGCGATGTGATTTGCGGGTCCCACTCGTTTCAAAAAAAGAATGTGTCCGCAAACACTTTCGGGCTCAATTTCGCTAATTCCGAATTAACGAATTTCCGTCGCGACGAGAACAAAATAATTACGCCTAGCGAAATCACTATTCACGTCGCTAACGAATTAATTCTAAATTAATTCGCTCGCCCGAATTAAAATCTAATTTTAATTCCGCGTCGAAATCTAATTTCGTTTAATATATCAAATATATTAATTCCTCGATTAATTCCAAATCAATGTTTCTCTCTCTTCAATTGATATTTTATCCTAGATAAAGTGTCTCCGAAATTAATCCCAGATTACACTACAAGAAAAAAGGCTTTTACTGATACTAAATTAGTGTCAGTAAAGGGTTTTACTGACACTATATAAATGTGTCAGTGTTGCCGCAGCCAGAAATCACTGACACTAGTTTCTAGTGTCAGTAAACGTTAATACTGTAGTATCAGAAAATTATTGACACTATGGTATCAGTAATCTCTCACACTATTTTAGTGTCAGTAAATTATTGACACTATAACATCAGTATTTAGTGATACTATAGTGTCAGTAAATTTTGCTACTGCAGTATCAGTATATCGCATATGTTTGATTTTTAGTGTCAGTAATTATTGTTACTATAGTATCAATATCCGTCAATATCTTTTAAAATTTAAAAATCGTATTATTTCACAATTATATTTCTTATGTTTTGTAATTAAATTAATCATAAAATATATATATATATATATATATATATATAATACCAACTCAATGAAATAAAAAACTAAAAAATTACATTTATATAAAATTCGCAATATAATAGATTAATCGTATTAATCAATTCAACAGTATCACATGATGAATACAAAAACTCCATAGACAATCTTTAAATTAACATATATATATTTCAAAAACTACTCTTAAAGTCCCACCAAAATGTCATGCCCCCACCAAAATTCATGATACTTGTTGAGAAGCCTGCAACAATCCCCCAACAATATGATATCTGGCACAAAATCTGAAATTATAAACCAAATGTTAAGAATTAGATGGACTTCCAAAAAAATCGATATCTTCATAAATAAAAACATTAAATACATCCAAATAAAAATACAAAATATAAATACAAAATATAACCCTAATCTAATTTTTGTCACATAAAGCACTTATTGACAATAACCATACCAAAAACCTAAGAGCATGCATATAAAAAACCAAATGACATCCATAATAACAAGTTGTATCTTTCATACCGCTACATAATCACCAAAACAAACAAATCAATAACATACAATAAAAAGCATAGAAATAAAGACTGGTAGTTTGGCATGTAAAAGACTGGTCTAGATTGGCCAACAAGCATCTGCTGTCCATACTGCAATCAGATGGATAAGGGTAATAAATGTCTAATCAGATGATACAAGCATAAGTACCCTGATTAATGTCGTAAGAAAGAACATGCAGTCTCTGATACAAATTTGAAGCCACGTCATACCTGGGGTCCATGTGGATGATAATATGTTTGGGGTGACTGCATTGGTGCAACCTGATATATGACAGGCTGGTGCCCAGCTACCACTGATCCCATCTGAAAATTTAAGTTAGCCACAAATATCAAACAAGTAGAACAGCATGCATTGAGATTTTTCATGAAATGCATGTAATTTCCATCTAATGGAAGCATAAAAGTCATAACATATTAGTAAACATCATAAGAAGAGAATTTGGATTGGTTTAAGTTAAAAACTAATCCAAAGTTAAAAACTAATCCCAATAAAAAACCATTCACACTCCTTACATGAAACCATGAAAAATAAGGCTTGAAGGGGAAAAAAATTCAACTACTTACTCCAAAACCAACAGGCAAGCCATGCATATGTGGTACGGCAGACACATTTGGTGGATGATAGAAGGCATTATCACCAACAGGAGATAGAGGCCTAGCAGGCACTTGAGAGGGAATGAAACTCTTTGCATTAGGATTGAATTTAAACTCCTGAAACCCATAGACGAAGAATATGTTAACACATTGAGAAGAAAAATATTTAACACGGGAAGAGAGTATAGTAAGAATAAACACTTAAGTCATCTATCTTAATGTATTTGTGACAGCAGTAAAGTCAAATGATCATATAACACCCATAATATCAATCACACCTTGGCATGGGGATTCAATGTTGATTTTTCAGAAGAAAAAGAACCCACTGATGAGCTTGGAGATAAACCAGGAGCATTAGAAGCTAGAGTGGCAGCTGCACGATCTGAATTAGACGATGCAGAACTATCAGGTCTTCCACGAGGATTTACAGATTGTAATTCTCTAGGGGCTTTACTAGATACTGCAGCTTCCAATGGTTCACCATGGGAACTTGTCTTTTCATTACCCTTAGATAAAACAATAGATGTCGTATATGAAGTTGCATTCGCAGATTGTCCCACTTTGTCAGTGCCATCCATATCACTGTTTGGTGACGATTGTGAATCTATATCAAACATTGCACGTGGTTAGCACCATAAACTTACTGGAGAAACAATCATAATCAAAATAGGTGTAAATTAGATTACATGCTGATGATTAAGAAATTAATAGTGATATTTTCAAAGTCAAAAAATCAAAAATTCAAAATACAAATGCAATTTATGAAAATTGGCATCTCATGAACATTAGTATCATACATCAGTCTAGTTTCAATCAAATTGTATTCACTCACCCCCAGATTTTGGCAATTGAGCATCCTCTGGTAGCTGCAACAGATTTTACTCATGGTTGTAAAAACAGCTTTTTAAAAACGTAGAATCGTACGTTTTTACGATCATAGGGATTAAAATCTGGTTGAAACGCAACAAAATCGCAAATAGGGATAAAACATATCAAATTGTGATTTTTAGGGGGTGGAAATTGTAAAAATGCGAGTTTTGGGGCCATTTTGATCAAATGTCCCAAAGGCGTCGTACCTGGACAAAATAGAAATTGAAAACCCTAGCTCCTCTGTTTCTTTGTTCTGCACACACAGAAAATCAGAAATTACAAACCCTAGCCCCCCTCGTGAATCTTGAACAAAGCATGAGAGAATTTCTAAAACCCTAGCCACTCCTCTCCTCTGACTCATCTTCATCACAATCCCAAATGGCTTAAAGGGTAATTTCGCAACAACTTTCCCAGTTTCCATTCAAACAGAGAATTCAACAACCCAAAAACAATGAAAAGAACAAGGGCCACAACGGCACCGGATTTGAATTTGAATAAGGACAAATCACGGCCGGATTCTTTCACTGGGCTTTCGCTTTTCATGGTTTCGAGTTTCTTGGAGGCCTTGTCTATGGAGGATTTGAGGGATTTGTAAGAGTTGGTTCGGTAAATGAGAAGCCATGTGAGTGATTCGCAAATGATGATTGTGCGACAAGAGTTGGTTCGGCAAGAGTTGGTTCAGTAAATGATTCGCAAATGAGAAGCCATGAGATTTAGTAATATATGCGAAAAACGTCACTTCCGTGAGGTGTTGGTTCGACTCCAGACGACTACGCGTTTTTTTTTTTTTATTTCTTACTGATACCATAGTGTCAGTAATTATTGATATTTAAGTGAAAAACACGGAAATAGGCACATTTACACGTCGTTTCTGACACTTTTAGCCTAGTGTCACTAACCTTAGTGTCAGTAAAGGCCTTTTTTTTCTTGTAGTGTTAATTCTCTCTCTCATCATATTAATCCCAGATTAATATAAGTGCGAGTCATACGTCATCGGTGAATCTTTGGGAAGTGACCCATGAGATCCCCGGATTGTTGGCAGTCAAATCGGTCATCGGACTATCCGAACACGTGAGTACCAAGTACTACGTTTTACCGATTTACAAGACAAGGTTGGCTTCTAGCAAAGCACCAAGTCTACCTAATTCTCCGGTCATATTCATCTAAGAATATTTAAGATCTGTATCAAGCGTAGTATATAATTGTATTGTGCATATCGGCCCAGTATCGGATAGTCACGTGCTAGGCCTAGGGCTGGATAAGTGTCTGCCCCGTACGAAGCACATGTCGGATGTCTGGTAACTAGTCTCTATAATCGGATATACATGACCTTGTCATAATATCCCGATGGCCGCGCACACTTAAGAGCACTAATACCGTATCCAGTGTGACATCATCTCCACTATGACTGGAGTGATACTTCCGTCTTGACATCACATCCAATACACTACGACTCTCTGATAAACCCAGAAGTGGTGTACGCAGAACCGGTTAAAGCCTGTACCACCAAGACCAAAGTCTATCGATTATCGTAAGTATTAGCGATGTAAGTCTCAGGTTAAGACTATACACACCTACCTTGATTTCGGCCTCCCATAGACACATAGTCATAATACCAATGGGATTCCGAAGGGTCTATCCAGAGCGAAGCTGTTTCCCATACCATCGGTGAAACACGACCTCCTATCGCACTTGCATAAGTCTCCAACACTTATATATATGAGAACTATGCCGTTGTGCCCTCACAACGTGCACAAGTGCAATACTAGCCTATTCCGCATTATCGATGTGCAGTCTCGATAATACTCCGGCTAGGGATATTTAATGATTAATCCTTCGGGGACTGATACTGTCTCATATCATTCTCAGTCCAGGAACTAATCATAGGGACCTCTCTTCATTTATATATCTATGGTGATCTAATCATAAATGATGAGAGTGCAATTTCCTTGTCACATAGTTAATTTGCTACAACAACACAATGATCTGTGCAAATAGTGACGCTATGGGTCATTTTGTCCAACAATCTCCCACTTGGCACATAGCCAGTCACTCAAGTGTCTCACACCCGAACTATGTATGGTTCACTCAAATTGCTGAGGAAAGGTTTTCGTCAGCGGATTTGTTTAATTATCGTCTGACGCGATTTACACGATCATCACATCGCCACGATGTATGATCCGAACGAATTAGATGATACAGAAGTATATATCTGGATCGTCGATGAGACCTTTAATTCCTTAGCATGTGCTGACGCCTAGCTCAGCTGCTAAAAGAACTATATCTAATCTAATTAGATTTATTTTCAATCCAAATGGCTTCTATTGCTGCCTCAGCTGCAGCAATAATCCGCATTTGTTGTTTATTCGGCAACAGTTATCTTGCTCGGAATATTTCCAGTTCACTGTCCCGTTATTCAAACTTTATAGTACCGTAGTATTTAATTGTTTGGAAACTTGCAGCAGTGATCCCAGTCACTTCAAGTTCTCCTTCTCCATAGTTTAAGACAACATCTTTAGTTCTCTAAGATACTAACAGATGTTCTTAACTTCAATCCAGTGACTATCACTTGGATTGACCCGATTGTGACTCCATATGCTCGAAGCGTATGAGACACCAATACAAGTACATTTTAAATGTACAATTTCCCAGAGAGTGTTAACAACTCCAAATCTATCCCAGTAGATCTTTATTCCTTGAATAAAGGTTGTTACTCCCCAGAATTCTACGGAGAATTTCTATTGAAAGAATATCCATGAAAGCCAAGCTTTCACCAATTGTTTTATGGGAATTTCATTGTCAGTGCCCTCTCCCACTAACCTCCTTATATACACAAGAATTATTTCGTTTTGAGTCAAATCATAAATCATTATGATTATTTCAAAACGACAATTCCAAGAACCTTATGCTTGCTTCAATCCAAACATGGATCGAATAACCCGCAAACCTTGTTTGTTGGTTATACAAAATCGTCAGGATGTTCTAATCATCCTCCAAAAGGTTTCCTTTTCAGGAAAGCGATTTTGATCTGTAACTGACACATTTCATAAATGAAATATGCAGTTATTAACAAGCATCTTCAAAATGGATTTACCATGGCAACAGGTAAAAGGTTGAACCGTTATTAACACAATGTTGATAACGATATGTTTCCATCAAAAGCCCAGCTTTGTACGTTGGTATGTTGCCTTCCATGTATGTCTTCCTTGAAGACGTTTAATGTACCAATAGGCACAATGCCTTGTGGTACAACAACTAGTATCCAAAATAGTTGTTATACATGGAATCCATTTTGGACTCATGCCACTTTGCCAAAATAGGGAGTTGATACCTTGTATCATTTCCTCGTACGTAGTCGGTTGGTATTCCTCAATAAGATTTACATCTCTATGAGGTTAGATCAGAAACCCATACCCTAGGCTGTTTTCTGACTCTATCCGATCTACCATGTTCTTGTGTATTCGAAGATTAATGGTATAGATTCATCATAGATGAACTATTTGTGTTCCATTAAGGACTTCGTGCCTTGAATAGTATTACTCTGATTTTCATCGAGTATCACTATCCTCCCACTGACCACTGCATATCGGTATTCCTCTCAGGAAAACCGCATGGTGAGCAACAATCATATTGTTCTCATGTGAGATTTACAAGTACTATACTTAAGGTTTCCCTTAGGATAACCTATATTGGCACTTATCCAATTTGGGTCTTTTAGTTTGGTATCATCCAAACGTTATGCCTAGCATACCCAAATTATTAGGAGTGAGAAACCCCGTTTCTTTCCTGTTCATATCCTATATGATATCTGTCAAACAGATTTATATGGAACCTTATTCTAAATAAGTTTTGCACTGTTAATACATATCCTGTTTGAAGGAAATGATAGCTCAGAGCGACTCGTGATAAACCTTATCTTGTCCAACAAAATTCAGTTTTTAGTTCGGACACACCGTCAAACTGACGTGTCTCGGGAGGAGTCCTCATCTAAAAGAATACCATACTCTTTCATGTATGTATGAAACTTAATGCTTAAGTATTTTCATTACGGTCTTACCGCAACGGTATAATACTATAGCCGATATGTTTATCTACTTCGTGTCGAAACTCTAAAAGTTTCCGAATTGTGTTCTTCAAAAGAAACACATAACCAGAACGTGATGCCACATCCGTTAAGGTCACGAAATATTCATGTTCACATCTAGCCTAGCTAGATATGGGCCCACTTATTTCACCATGAATAGGGCTAACAGATCGGTGGCTTTCACTATTACCAAGTAAATAGTGTTTTAGGTGTTTTACCTAATAAACTAGATTCGCAGACCTTATTTGAATAGTCAAATCAGTCCTAGTACCCACTCTTCAAAAGTGTGGATATACGAGTCTCGTTAAATTGTGTCCTAGACAACAATGCCACAAATAAGTCTCTATTGATCAAATCAATTTGAGCTATTTATTTGTCATTTTATATGTTTGAGATCTTATTTATATTCAAAATATAAATTCTGTTATTTATATTTAATGTATTTATCTCAGTATCATCTTTATATAATAAAACACTTAGTGTTCTATAATATAAAGGTTTTTATCCGTAACGGATTAAACACTGATATAGAGATAATGTCTCTAGTCAAACTAGTTACATCATAACAGTTCCTAATTTAAGTACATACCCGAAGGGTAGTACCTAAACTTAGGTATCTACGGTCGAAACAGCGACTTTCGTCCCGTTTCCGATTCGCAGAGCAATCTCAGCTTGAAGTCAGTATCCTGCTCAAAGCAGATTCTGAACATCAATACATATATTTTATGTACCACACTAAGTATTTAAAATCTAATTTCAATACTAGTAGTGAACATAACTTTGACAAACATTTTTAAAGTTAGAGCCTCGCCCTTTCTTTAATTCCTTCGTGTCTTCTATATCCAATGGTAGTCACTTTGGTATATGTCAATTATCCTTTTTCAATATTTTAGGAACCTTAGGCCAAGCCTTGGGTTTTAGAATATCGAAACGTTGTGCAACCTCGTGCTACATGCCCAATTGCAAACTTTGACTCTATCTCCTCTAGAATAGTCAATAATTCTCCAAGAATTATAAATTGCAATTTTAATACTTCTTAAATATAAAATTAGATTTATGACAAGTATATTAAATTAAGCATTAAAGTCATCATCACATAAATCTTCCAAAGATTTTATGCTCTACTTATTTTGCTTAATGCGGGCGTAAGGTATAATAAGTTATTTTATCAAATAAAGTAACCTATTATTTATTCCCAATTTGAAAATTAAATCATTAAAATATTTTAATCCCAGATTATATTTTAAATATCCAACTTTTCAATTTCTTATCTTGATTACAATAGTCCAACTATTTAATCAACGATTAGTGGTACTATATATATTATAATGATTATAATAGTCCAACTATATAATCAAATATAATCCAAATTAATTAACCTCAATTACATTGATTACTATAATCCAATTATAAAATCAACTGTAAACTGAAATTAATTAATTCAAATATATTGATTAATATAATCCAATTATATATAATCAAGTATAATACAGTCCAACTGTTTATTAAAACAACAATTTAAATATTAGTCCAACTAACATTTAATATTACGACGAAATAATTTGAATGAGCGCGTATGGCGAGTAATTGAACGAGTATTGCAAATTCAATTCTTACCTCCCACTATTTTTCGCCGAGCCTCTAACCCTCTGTCGAGTACTCGGGAAACCGTGTTTCCTAGTGGGCTAGGATCCCGTTAAAGTATCACACAATCTTGACTTTGGCCAACAAATTGTATGATAATTAACTAGGTAGATCTCGAAGATCAATTGGATCTCATCCAACTCCTAGATCCAGTAGGTGGACATCCAAGTTCCAAACATATATCTTATATATTCCTATACATCGAATGTATACCCTAACCTTTTTCCTCTGAATCAACTAGGCCTTGGCTTTGGCACAACAAGCCTAGTGATCCCAGTCAAGCGCGGACCCATTGACATGGAAGCTTCGTAATCAATGTCAATGGACAAGAAGTGGTCTTGACTTTGGCCAACAAACCACAACTTGGACACGACACCGATATGGAACAAAGCCTCGTGATTAAAACACATCTTTGATGGACAATGGCTTGACTTTGGCCAACAACCCCTGCCAATCTCGGATCTTGAGTAAGAATCACTCAATGGAAGGAAAATAAATGCTTGATATTTAACGAGGGTTTTTTTTTTTCGCGTGCAAATTGGCTACCAATTTAATTATCTTTGTTAAGGTCTCATCATCATACACCCTTAAACATGCATTCTAAACACATAATAAAGCGAGTATGAAATAAATAATAATGATATGCGGATGGATACTTTACATTGATCCTAGATCAAATCTCTCACTTTCTCACTCAAGATAGCACTTGTACTACTTCTACCCGTTACACTACACTTCTAAAGAAACCTCATTTACATTGAGGGGAATAGATGAGAAGAGAATACAAAGAGAATAGAGGTGATAAGGCTGGACTCGCAGGTCCAATTTAATAAATCGAATTTATTACAACAATTTCTAAAATTGCCCCACTGTAGACAACAAAACTTGACGACACTGTTCCAGGCTCGCGGCCTAGTTGGGAAGTACGAAATAACATGGAGTCGCCACCCGGTGTGAACCGGGACAAAGATTTAAGGCCGCACTCACCCCTCGCAAGGGAAGACCTCAAACCGTTGGGTTCGGAATGGTCCCTTACTTATGTCACTTGTGATGATATAATTTGTGCAATAAACTAACCGAATCTATTCAACATTCATGCTCAAGGGTACTTAGATCTAACATGCTTTCATCCAAATAATTCCACGCAATGTAACACAACAAGCATATTGAACCATTAAATCAACATGTATAAATCATTACCCAAACGCATCATAAACTAAGAACATGCATAATGATCAACCTAAACATGCTTTAACAAATAAATAACAAACTAAATTAAACCATGCTTTAAATAATAAACAAATAACCTAAAGACTATAACATGCTCAAATAGAAGTTGGGATGAGACGAGATACGTGTATCTTAAGTGGTACGTGGCATTGTATCCCGAGTGCAGACCATACTACCGTCCATTCGGAATCGGCTACGGAATTTACGTCCGGGTTCCATCCGATATACCACAAAAGGAACACATATCCCGCTCATCCAACAATAACATCATGCCTCAAACGACTCTCATGCAATAATATTTAAATAAATAAAATATAACGAAAGAAGATAAGTACAAGGTGCCCTCAGGTCTAACCTCTTTAGTCGTCTAAGAAAGGGCGTTACACGTCCGTTGGAAGGGAGATCGATCCGATGCTTTCCCGATTTGTTTACTCACTGTTCTTCCTTGTTGTTTTGATGCTTGGGCTGCTGTTTTAAGTCCGTTTCACTGCCGTTTGGTCGCTGCGTTTTTGGTCACTGTTTTGGTGATTTTGTGGACTGTTTTGGATGATTTTGGTGGCTTAGGGAGGTGCGTTTGTAAGGATTTTTTAGGGAAACTTTTTGGAGGTTTTTAGACTGTTTTGGGGGCTAAAGTCGCAACAAATACTGACCAGAACAGGGGACGAAACTGTGCAGTTCAAGGTGCAGTGAGGGGTGTTTCGGGACTGTTTTGGGCGCTGAATTGGAGCTGTGAATGGGGGGTCTTTTGTGCGACTTTGGGGCTGTATTTGAGGATTATTTTAAGGTGTTTTAGGGCTGTGAATGGTGGCTGGAACTCGGCAATGGAGGGTTGTGAAAAGGGCTTGGGCGTGAGTGGTGTTGGTGAAGAAGAGAAGATGCGGCAATTGGAGGGTTTGTTGGCTTGGTGTTGCGGCAATGGAGGCTATTGGAAGGGCTTTGGGCGTGCAAAGGAGGCTTCACAAAGTGCTTGGACGTGCTTGAGAGAAGGATATGTGCTAGGGTTGTGAATGGGGGTGAAGGCCTCTTTTTATAGGCAAAGGGAGATGACTTTCCTAATTGAATAGGAGAGAATCTCCTAATTGGTTTCTAATAAGGAATAGATCTCCTAATTGGGATTTGGGATTGGATTTGATTTGGTAAGGATTTGATTTGATTTCTTTTAATTAGGTAAGGATTTTACAAGATTTAAACATGTGATAAATATGCATATACCTAAATAGAAGCACAATGGGCGTGAATTACATCCTATGGGCATGGGTTTGGTTTGACTTGGGTATTTTGGGTTTGGTTTGGGTTTGGTTTGGGTTTTGGGCCTTAGGTAAGCTTTGAAACGGAAGTCCAACAAAAAACCGGAGCCAAACAACGAGGTTAAATCCAACAAAAATTCTATTTTCCAACTTTACCCATCCAACGTCCGTTTCCCGCGACTTTCATGACTGAAGAGGTAGTTGCCTCCATACGAGACTCATCATTGGGCTAATGTGTAAAAATGCAATGCCTACACCCACCCATCTAATATCCATCCGATATACATTATTCATGCATCACAACCATGTATTCACTCATATAAGCATGCTATCAATCATCTAATCAAATTAATTAATCTGATAATTATGTGATCATCCAATGTTCAAACAACGATTTGATTTTGTTCGAGTCAAACTCGTTTTTGCGAATAAGTACTTAAAGTACAAATTCTAGAATTAAATTAAACTACACAATTAAATCCAATTCAATTTGTATTTAATTCTAATTCACTATTTAATTTCAAATTAAATATCACACTTTATTAATAAACCTTTCACTAATGAAATTCCAAATTTAATTGTTACGGGTCTCAAAGCCCGATTAACGTCCAACGTCAACTTAATTAAAGTCCAATGGGCTTTTAATTAATTTATTAAGGCGTGGACTTTTGGTTAACTCGGGTCAAACCTGCAACCAAAGTCCAATCCGGGATTTACCCCATAAGCCTTTAAATTAATTTTGGCCCATTAGGCCCAATTAAATTACAAAGGTCCATTAGTTGCATTTGGGCTTTATGGTTAAGGTTTTGGGCCCAATTGGATCCAATCCATTTGGCCTAAACCCAACTTGATAAAATCAAGCCCAATAGTCCCAATTACAACATTAGAAGCCCAAATCCAATTTAAGGCCTCAAATAATTAAATTACATAAATCCAATTTAGCAATTTAATTACTTAAAGTGCATTACATGATTAATCAACTAAATCAACATTTCCAAAACACTAAATTAGTCCAATTAATCATACTCAATTTCATCATCACATGTCCAACACATTAAGATTAAAATCAAACTCATTACATGCTTTACTTTATTCTTGGCAATAAGGTTAATTACATGTCCGATTTGTTTCAATCCAATTAAAAACCAATTCGACATTAAATCAACATACCCTCAATCGTTTCAAGTCATCCAATGATCAACAAAACAAAACTACCAAGAATTAGGGCATACTCCTATTCGGCCAACACATCAAAATTGGGGAAATTTGTTCCAAACAATATTTAATCAAATTGATCCAACCAATCATCAATAAACAAGTATTAAGCATACTTAATCATCCAATTTCATAATTGCATGCTCAATTTCATTTTACCCAATTTAAAGTTTCATGACATACTTTCAAAATTGGGGAAATTTGTTCCAAATAATATTTAATCAAATTGATCCAACCAATCATCAATTAAACAAGTATTAAGCATACTTAATCATCCAATTTCATAATTGCATGCTCAAATCAATTTTACCCAATTTAAAGTTTCATGAGATACTTGGCAATTTGGGGATTTTTCGTCCAAATCGAATTCAATCCAATTGATTCCGCAATCGACGTTAAATCATCATCCCGAATGATTTCCAACACTTCCAATTGTCAAAAATCAAAAATCCCAAGACATTAAAGAACATTACATATTCGGCCAAGGAGGAAAATTTGGGGAAAATTGATCCAATCATATTTTCTTCAAATTGACCTAATCAATCTTCAATTCAAAAACAATTAAGCATACAAATCCATCCAATTTATTTATCATGCTCAAATTCAAGTTTGCCCAAATTTTAGCCCTAACATTTTTCATGCTTTTAACCTAAGCTCTTGATGCCATTGTTGGAGTTTCTATAAGTCCCAAGATCAAAACTCAAGCATGAATCATAAGCGAATACAACGACGGAAGTGCGGAATATTACATCGAGCGGTTGAGAGACGATTTGGCAACAAAAACGAACTGAAATTCTGCTCATTGCCCACTGCTCATGTGCGTGAACTGCAGCAGTTTGTGCTTCTGTTTTGTGCCATTTTGATCAAGAAAAACGAGCTTCAAGCTTCATCAAAAACGTTCCTAGCTCATGGGTATACTTCCCTTATCACCTTGGCATGATCCCGGAGTGTGCTAGCACTCTTGTTTTGCCACAAAACACACTTGCTTCCCTCCGTTTCTTTTTGTTATTTCGGCAGTTCACTGCCTCACTAAAACCAGAAATGGCGTGAGAGAAGAGAGGAGAAGAAAATGAGAGAGTGGAGGGAAAATGGAGAGTCAATAGTGTATACGGTTTTGGTGGAACTTTATGCATCAAATGCATTTGAATTTCATTCGAAATTCATTTCAAACACATTTGGGTTAATTCCAACCACACACATCACCTTTTAAAAAATCCATTAAATAGCCTCACCTACTTACATTGAGAATAGAGACAATGTATCATCCCATAAAGGTGACTAGATACATCCATCAACTAGTCGTGTCAAGTAATGAGACTTCGCGATGTGATTTGCGGGTCCCACTCGTTTCAAAATACGAATGTGTCCGCAAACACTTTCGGGCTCAATTTCGCTAATTCCGAATTAACAAATTTCCGTTGCGACGAGAACTAAATAATTACGCCTAGCGAAATCACTATTCACGTCGCTAACGAATTAATTCTAAATTAATTCGCTCGCCCGAATTAAAATCTAATTTTAATTCCGCCTCGAAATCTAATTTCGTTTAATATATCAAATATATTAATTCCTCGATTAATTCCAAATCAATGTTTCTCTCTCTTCAATTGATATTTTATCCTAGATAAAATGTCTCCGAAATTAATCCCAGATTAATTCTCTCTCTCATCATATTAATCCCAGATTAATATAAGTGCGAGTCATACGTCATCGGTGAATCTTTGGGAAGCGACCCATGAGATCCCCGGATATGTTGGCAGTCAAATCGGTCATCGGACTATCCGAACACGTGAGTACCAAGTACTACGTTTTACCGATTTACAAGACAAGGTTGGCTTCTAGCAAAGCACCAAGTCTACCTAATTCTCCGGTCATATTCATCTAAGAATATTTAAGATCTGTATCAAGCGTAGTATACAATTGTATTATGCATATCGGCCCAGTATCGGATAGTCACGTGCTAGGCCTAGGGCTGGATAAGTGTCTGCCCCGTACGAAGCACATGTCGGATGTCTGGTAACTAGTCTCTATAATCGGATATACATGACCTTGTCATAATATCCCGATGGCCGCGCAGCACTTAAGAGCACTAATACCGTATCCAGCGTGACATCATCTCCACTATGACTGGAGTGATACTTCTGTCTTGACATCACATCCAATACACTACGACTCTCTGATAAACCCAGAAGTGGTGTACGCAGAACCGGTTAAAGCCTGTACCACCAAGACCAAAGTCTATCGATTATCGTAAGTATTAGCGATGTAAGTCTCAAGTTAAGACTATACACACCTACCTTGATTTCGGCCTCCCATAGACACATAGTCATAATACTAATGGGATTCCGAAGGGTCTATCCAGAGCGAAGCTGTTTCCCGTACCATCGGTGAAACACGACCTCCTATCGCACTTGCATAAGTCTCCAACACTTATATATATGAGAACTATGCCGTTGTGCCCTCACAACGTGCACAAGTGCAATACTAGCCTATTCCGCATTATCGATGTGCAGTCTCGATAATACTCCGGCTAGGGATATTTAATGATTAATCCTTCGGGGACTGATACTGTCTCATATCATTCTCAGTCCAGGAACTAATCATAGGGACCTCTCTTCATTTATATATCTATGGTGATCTAATCATAAATGATGAGAGTGCAATTTCCTTGTCACATAGTTAATTTGCTACAACAACACAATGATCTGTGCAAATAATGACGCTATGGGTCATTTTGTCCAACAATAATGACTTTGCCTTTGCCCTTTTTTCCACACCCAAGAAGCCTTTGGCCAAGCCTTGGCCTTCTGGAATGTCGAAGTAAGATGCATCTTGCGCTTCTTGCCTTATTGCAAACTTTGGCTAACAAATTGTATGATAATTAACTAGGTAGATCTCTAAGATCAATTGGATCCCATCCAATTCCTAGATCCAGTAGGTGGACATCCAAGTCCGAAACATATATCTTATATATGCCAATATATCCAATATTTTGCCTAACCTTTTTCCTCTGAATCATCTAAGCCTTGGCTTTGGCTTAACAAACTTAGTGATCCCAGTGAAGCGGAACCCATTGACCATGGAAAGCTTCGTAATCAATGTCGATGGACAAGAAGTGATCTTGACTTTGGCCAACAAATCACAACTTGGACAAGACACCGATATGGAACAAAGCCTTCGTGATTCAAACACATCCGTGACGGACAAAGGTCTTGACTTTGGCCAACAAACCAATGCCAGTCTTGGATCTTGAGTAAGAATCACTTAATGGAAGGAAAAACGCTTAATATGATGTGAGGGTTTTTCACGTATAATTGACAACCAATTAATTATCTTTGTTAAGGACTCATCATCATACACCCTTAAACATGCATTCTAAACACATAATAAGGCGCATATAAATAAATATAATAATGATATGCGGATGGATATTTAAAAACATTGTTCCTAGAACAAATCTCTCCATTTCCTCTCTCCCGCTAGCACAAGTAATACTTCTACCCGATTATATAACACTTCTAAAGAAACCTCATTTACATTGAGGGGAATAGGTGAGAAGAGAAATACAAAGAGTAAGGAGGTAATAGGCTGGACACGCAGGTCCAATTAATAAATTCTTAATTTATTACAATGATTTCCAAAATTGCCCTCACCCATCTAATATCCTTCTGATATACATTATTCATACATCGCAACCATGTATTCACACAAGCATATTTTCAATCAATCTAATCCAATTAATTAATCTGATAATTAATGACCATCCAATGTTCAAACAACAATTGATTTTGCGCGAGTCCAACTCGTTTTGCGAATAAGTACTCAAAGTACGAATTCTTGAATTATACTAAACTACAACATTAAATCCAATTTAATTTGCATTTAATACTAATTCATTTATTTAATTCCAAATTAAATAATACACTTTATTAACGAACCTTTACGACTTAGATTCTAAATCTAATCGTTACGGGTCTCAAAGCCCGATTAACATCCAATGTCAATTTAATTTAAAGTCCAATGGGCTTTTAATTAATTTCTAAGGCATGGACTTTTGGTCAACATGGGTCAAACCCAATACCAAAGCCCATTTAAGGAATCACCATTATTTGCCAAGAAACCAATTTAGGCCCATTAGGCCCAATTATTATTAAAGGTCCATTAAGTCATAATTGAACTTTATGGATATGGTTTTGGGCCCAATTAGATCCAACCAATTTAGCCTAAACCAATCTTGGTACAACCCAATTACAACTTTAAGAGCCCAATTCCAAATTTCAGCCCAATTAATTAAATTACCAAATTCCAAATTTCATAACTTAATTAATTTAAAGTGTATGCCATAATTAATTCACCAAATTAACATTTCCAAAACATCAATTAGCCTAATTAATTATGCTCATTATCATCAACATATGTCCAACACATTTGAATAAAAAAAAATCAATCATTTTCATGCTTATCAAGTCTCGGTTTTTTGGGGTTTAATTGTTCAATTCAAAATTCAATCCAATTAAATCTCAAATCAACATTACCCAATTGTTTCAAGTCATCCAATGATCAAAGAAATAAAAAAATACCAAGACATTATGGCAACAATTGCATTCGGCCAAGCCTACTAATTGGGCAAAAATTAATCCAATCAACTTTTCATGAAATTGATACAATAAAACATCAATACAACATCATTCAAGCATACTCAATCAATTAATTTTATCAAATCATGCTCAAATTCAATTTACCCAATTTTACCCTAATAATGTTTCATGCTCAAAATGGCTCTGATACCATTGTTGGGTTTCAATTAGGTCCCAAGGATCAATTTCAAGCAATAAACTTGTGTGAATACTCAATGAAGAATGGCGAAATCATACTTACAACGATCGGTTGTGGCGACGAGAGGAACAACAAAAAAACTTCAAGCTTTTCCCTCCAAGGTTCTCGGCAGTGAGCTCCATTTATGCTCCTCCATTTTCGGCCATGGTGTCCTCCAAGCTCCAAGATTTGGGTTGTGTATTCCAAGCTCACGAAATTAGTTCCCTATCACCTTTGTATGTCCTCTTTTGTGTGCTAGCACTTGGTAATTTTTACCACAAAAATCACCTACTTGTTTCTCCTTCATCTCACGGTTTTGCAGTAAAAGAAAGGAAGAAAACAGCCCCTTGGGCGTGAGAGAGAAGAGAAGAATGAGAGAGGAAAGTCAAGTGTTGTGTTAGGTTAATTGATTTCCAAAATCAATTAAAACATATACCATATTTTGAATTTCCAAAAGTCAAAAAGGTACAAGCATTAAAGCTTTCCAACTACCACCATCAATCACAAGTGACATGTTGTCACATCACTCAAAGTGACTAGACATCATATCAATCGATTGACTAGTGATTTGACGCTAGATGTGACTTGTGGGCCGCACTTAAATTTACAATGCGAGTGCGCCCGAAAACACTCACGGGCTCGGGTTCGCTAATTCCAAATTAACGAGTTTTCTGTTGCGACGAAATTAAATCTAAATTAATTAAATAATTGTGCCTAGCAAAGTTACTATTCACGTCGCTAACGAATTAATTCTAAATTAACTCATTTGCCCGAATTAAAATCTAATTTTAATTCCGCGTCGAAATCCAATTTCATATAATATATCGAATATATTATTTTATCGATTAATCCCAAATTAATCGTATTCTCTCTTTTAATTAATATTTTATCCCAGATAAAATATCTCCGTAATTAATCCCATATTAATTTTCTCTCTCATTAATTAATCCCAGATTAATAAATTGCGAGTCAAACGTCATCGGTGAATCTTCGGGAAGCGACCCATGAGATCCCCGGATATGTTGGCTGTAAATCCGGTCGTCGGACTATCCGAACACGTACGTACCTAGTAATACGTTTATACCGATTTACAAGACATGGTTGGCTTCTAGCAAAGCACCGTGCCTACCCAATTCTCCAGAAATATCCTTACTGGAATATGTGATCTATATCAGGCGTAGTATACATAGTATTGCGTATTTTGATCCAGCATCGGATGTCACGTGCAAGGCCTGGTGCTGGAAATATGTCTGCCTCGTACGAAGCACATATCGGATCTCTGGTAACTAGTCTCTATAATCGAATAAACATAACCTAGTCATAATATCCCGATAGCTGCAGCATATAAGAGAACAAGTTTCGTATCCTACGTGATCATCATCTCCACTATGACTGGAGTGATACTTCCATCTCGACATCACACACAATACACTACGATTCGCAATATACCCATAAGAGGCGTACACAGAACATGTTAAAGCCCTGGACGACCAAAACCAAAGTATATTGATTGTCGCAAGTATTAGCGGTGCAAGTCTCAGGTTAAGACCAAATACACCTACCCTGATTCGAACTTCCATAGACACATAGTCATACTACCAATGGAATTCTGAGGGTTATCCAAAGCGAAGCTGTTTCCGTACCATCGGTAAACACAACCTCCTATTACACACTTGCATTAATATCCTATACCCAAATATATGAGAACTATGTTGTTATGCTCCCATAACACGAACAAGTACAATACTAGTCTATTCCAAATTATCGATGTCCAGTCTCGATAATACTACGACTAGGGATATTTAATGATTAAACCTTCATGGATTGATACTGTCTCATATCTTATCAATCTGGAACTAATCATATGGACCTTCTATCATTTATACATCATGGTAATCTAATTACAAATGATAAAAGAGCAATTTCCTTTGTCACATAGTTAATTTGTACAACAACACCATGATATGTACAAATAGTGATGCTATGGGTCATAAGTGTCAAACAGGCACAACAAGCTTAATGATTCCAGTTAAACGGGACCCATTAACTTTGGAAAGCTTCGTAATCGATGTCGATGGACAATAAGTGATATTGACTTGGCCAACAAATCACAACTTGGACAAGACATACGATATGGAACAAAGCCTTCATGATTCAAACACATCCGCGATGGAAAAAGGTCTTGACTTTGGCCAACAAACCAGTGCCAATCTTGGATCTTGAGAATGAATCACTCAATGGAAGGAAAACGCTTAATATTTGTTTAGGGTTTTTCGCGTAAATTGGCAACCAATTTATTATCTTTAATTAGGTCTCATCATACACCCTTAAGCATGCATTCTAAAAGCATAATAAGGCGCGATAAAATAATAATGATATGCGGATGGATATATAATACAATTTGTTCCTAGAACAAATCTCTCACTTTCCTCTCTCCCGCTAGCACTATTCTTACTTCTACCCAAATACATAATACTTCTAAAGAAACCTCATTTACATTGAGGGGAATTGGTGAGAAGAAAAATACAATGAGAAAATAGGTAATAGGCTGGACACGCAGTTCCAATTTAATAAATTCTAAATTTATTACAACAATTTCCAAAATTGCCCTCACCCATCTAATATCCATCCGATATACATTATTCATACATACATCCAAGTATTCACACAAAGCATGTTATCAATCAATCTAATCCAATTAATTAATCTTTGATTAATGACCATCCAATATTCATACAACGATTTGATTTGCGCGAGTCAAACTCGTTTAAGAATAAATACACAAAGTAAGTATTCTTGAATTATATCGAACTACAACTTTAAATCCAATTTAAATTGTATCCAATACTAATTCATTTTTAATTCCAAATTAAATAATTACACTTATTTATGTGCCTTGAAGACTTGGATTCCA
Organism: Zanthoxylum bungeanum; assembly: GCA_019454045.1. NCBI lineage: Eukaryota > Viridiplantae > Streptophyta > Magnoliopsida > Sapindales > Rutaceae > Zanthoxylum > Zanthoxylum bungeanum. Next base: position 66,099 of record SKCR01025315.1, read on the forward strand.
AATCCAATCTTAATGGGTCTGAAAGGCCCAATTAGTATCCAATACTATTTAATTAAAATCTAATGGGCTTTTAATTAATTCTTTAGGCTTGGGCTTTCGGCCAAAATGGATCTAACCCATAATGCCTAGGCCCATTAGGAATCACCCTATGCCATAGAATCAATTTTGGCCCATTAGGCCCAATTAAATTATTAAAGGCCCAATAGTAATATTTTGGACTTTATGGAGATGGTTTAGGCCCAAATACAATCCAAGACTAAAATTTGGCCCAACCAAGTCCATTAGCCCAAATACATCAATTAAATTAATACAACATTCCAAATTATATATTAATTCAATTAAAGTGCAATCGCCATAATTAATTAATTAACCTAATGTTTCCAAAATATTAATTTAATCTAATTAATCATGCTGAATTCCCAAATTCATGTCCAACACAAAATTGGGGAAAAATCAATCATTAACATGCTTCAAACTCACGGCAAAGGCATACAAAAATCATTCAATTTGATTTCAATCTAATTTCAATCAACATTCAATATTTCTATCATGCCATCAACACATCCAATATGTCAAATTTCAAAAATTCCCATGAGCTTCTAGGTCCATAACTTTCGGCCAAGGGTTGCAATTTGGGGAAAATTAATCCTATCAATTTTTCACAAAATTAAGGATGCACAAATCCTATTCATCATCATTCAAACACAACCCATCAACCAATTTAGAAAAATCAAGCTCCAAACATAAAAATCCCAAATTAAAGTTTAGAACCCTAGATTTTCAAATCGCACTTAGATCGCTCTGATACCATTGTTAGTGTCATAGACATGCCACGGGATCTCTAAGCGTGATTCGTGTGTGAATAAATCAAGAAGTTTGTGGAATAAACTTACATTGATCGGCTTTGACTTTCAAAACTTTTCATGGATGTTGAAGCTTCCTAGCCCTCTTTATGGTTCCAAACTCATGGGTGAGTATCTTTATCACCATCTTTTTGACTCCCTTATGTGCTAGCAAGAACAAATGGAACAAATTTTATCTCCCAAAGAGAAATAAATTTGTCCGAGAGAGAGAGGGGTAGCAATCGGCCATTTCCTGTTGGCCTTGTTTTCCAAAAACAGAAGCTAAATGCCTCTCCGCCATTCAGTAAAAAAGAGAAAGCCAAAATGCCTTTTTCCATTTTCAAAAAACAGAGGGCATTCGGCCAATCTAATCAAAAGCAATCAGCCAATTTGATTTTTGCACTTCAAAAGAAAATAAATCACATGCCATTTATTGCTTGAAAAGCAAAAGGGCCAGTGGCCGATTCTTTCTTCAAAAACAAAAGAAGTCAAGTGCTTCCTTCTTATTAGATAAGCAATCAGAGGCCTTTTTTTTTTGCCTTTCATTCGGCCAAATGCGTTTTAATGGCCACCATCAGCGCCAAAATGAAAGAGAAGATATTAATGGCCAATCGTCCAAACAGAGAGAGAAAACAAAAATTGATTTCCAAAAATCCATTAATTGTGTATATTTTGTTGGTGGGTGAGATGGGTTTGTAAAATCCAATTTATTACCCAACAACTTCCATCAACAAATGACTAGTTGATGTAAGTGAGTGGGTCCTACCACATTTAATTCAAAATTCAAATTACTTACACAACATAATTTGGGCCCGATTCGTTTAATCCAATTAAACGAATTTTCCGTCGTGACTTAATTAAATATGATTTAATTAAATAATAATATCCAGTAAAACTATTACGAAAATCGCTCGGGAATTAATTCCAAATTAATTCGTTCGCTAAAATTAAAATCCAATTTAATTTCCCGTTGAAATCGATTTCAATTAATATATCTAATATATTATTTAGCCCAATTAAATAAATTAATAGGAAAGTCTAATTTAACTATTAAATTTATTTTACCGATTAATTCCAAATTAATCGCGTTCTCTCCTCTCGACGAATTTAATCCCAGATAAATTCTCGACGCAATTAATCCCAGATTAATTCTTTCTCTGATAATTAATCCCAGATTAATTCTTGCCGTAATTAATCTCATATTAATATTCTCTCTCTTAATTAATCACAGATTAATATTGTTCGAGTCAAACATCATCGGTGAATCTTTGGGATGCGACCCAAGAGATCCCTGGATATTTTGGCAGTAAATACGGTCATCGAACTATCCGAACACGTGCGTATCCGGTACCACGTATTTACCGATTTACAAGACATGGTTGACTTCTAGCAAAGTACCGTGTCTACCCAATTCTCCAGAAATATTCTACTACGAAATACAAGATCTTTGTCAGGCGTAGTATGCGTAGTATTGCGTATTACGATCCAGTATCGGATGTCACATGCAAGGCCTGGGGCTGGAGTTGTGTCTGCCCCGTATGAAGCATATATCGGATCACTAGCAACTAGTCTCTTTATGATCAGAAAGTCATGACCTAGTCATACTTCCCCGATGGCTATAGCACTTAGAGTACCAATTTTGTATCCCTGCGTGATCATCATCTCCATATGACTGAAGTGATACTTCCATCTTGACATCACACCCAATACACTACAATTCTCAGTATACCCAGAAGAGGCGTACACAAAACCTGTTAAAGCCCTGGACGACCAAAACCAAAGTATATTGATTGTCGCAAGTATTAGCGATGCAAGTCTCAAGTTAAGACCAAATACACCTACCCTGATTCGGACTCCCATAACACATAGTCATACTACCAATGGGATTCCGAGGGGCCTATCTAGAGCGAAATGTTTATGTACCATCGGTAAACAGAACCTACTATTACACTTGCATGAGTATCATATACCCAAATATACGAGAACTATGTCGTTACGCTTCCATAACACGCACAAGTGTAATACTAGTCTATTCCGCATTATCGATGTCCAGTCTCGATAATACTACGACTATGGATATTTAATGATTAAACCTTTGTGGATTAATATTGTCTCATATCTTATTAATCCGGAACTAATCATAAGGACTTTTATCATTTATATATCCAGGTAATCCAATTACAAATGATAAAAGAGCAATTTCCTTGGTCACATAGTTAATTTGTACAACAACACCATATTCTATACAAATAGTGATGCTATGGGTCATAATTGTCCAACAGCCTCACCACAATGTAACAACTATAGAACAAATATAGGTCATTTAAGAGTGGGTCAATAATTCTAGATTGGCAACAAGTTTCTCAAACTATCAAAAGTATGCTTATTAACATATTAGAAGCATTATTTGAACTTAATACATTCATATCCCTATTCTCAAAAATCCATCAAACAAAAACACAAAGAATAAAGAATAGAAATACATGAGAACATCACAAGATGAATCCATTAACAAGAGGAACTTTTTTCTCTCTAATGGCTAGTTGGAAATACTCACTTAAATCCAAGCTTTCTATGATTTTCTTCTTCTTTTTCTCAAGGTTCCTTTTCTTTCTTTCAATGAGTTTTGAGTAGGTGAGTGTTTGACTTAAACAAACCCTAAATGAAAACAAAACAATATATACCAAAAACTTTATGACTTGGCAGAATTTGGTAGCTTGTAAATATCATGATATTTTTCAATTTTGTTTCATTTAATGCCTTTTATCAACTTGCATTTTTAATCATCAAACCATTTAATGAATTAAGTAAGTCAACAAAAGCAACTAAGTCATTTAATAAAATATCATAACCATAAAATTGTTGGACATTATGACCCATAGCGTCACTATTTGCACAGATCATTGTGTTGTTGTAGCAAATTAACTATGTGACAAAGAAATTGCACTCTCATCATTTGTGATTAGATCACCATAGATATATAAATGAAGAGAGGTCCATATGATTAGTTCCTGGATTGAAGATGATATGAGACAGTATCAGTCCACGAAGGATTAATCATTAAATATCCCTAGCCGTAGTATTATCGAGACAGGACATCGATAATGCGGAATAGGCTAGTATTGCACTTGTGCGTGTTGTGAGGGCACAACGGCATAGTTCTCATATATATAAGTATTGGATACTTATGCAAGTGCGATAGGAGGTCGTGTTTCACCGATGGTACGGGAAAAGCTTCGCTCTGGATAGACCCCGCGGAATCCCATTGGTAGTATGTCTGCGTGTCTATGGGAGGCCGCATCAGGGTAGGTGTATATGGTCTTAACCTGAGACTTACATCGCTAGTACTTGCGACAATCGGTAAACTTTGGTTTTGGTGGTTGGGGACCTTAACCGGTTCTGTGTACACCTCTTCTGGGTTTATCGAGAATCGTAGTGTACTGGATGTGATGTCAAGATGGAAGTATCGCTTCAGACATATGGAGGTGATGATCACGCAGGACACAGAACTAGTACTCTATAAAAGGTTGCAACCGTCGGGACAATATGACTAGGTCAGGATTGTCCGATTTAAAGAGACTAGTTGCTTGATGTCCGATATATGTTTCGTACGGGGCAGACACATCTCCAGCCCCAGCCTAGCATGTATCATCCGATACTGGATTAATATACGCAATACTACGGTATACTACGCTTGATACAGATCTATATATTCCTGTAAGAATATTTCTGGAGAATTGGGTAGGCATGGCGCTTTGCTAGAAGCCAACCTTGTCTTGTAAATCGATATAAACGTAGTACGAGGTACTTACGTGTTCGGACAGTCCGACGATCGTATTTACTGCCAACATATCCGGAGATCTCATGGGTCGCTTCCTGAAGATTCACCGATGATGTATGACTCGCACTTTGATTAATCTGGGATTAATTAGAAGAAAGAGATAGAATTAATCTGGGATTAATTCGATGAGAGAGAAAATTAATCTGGGATTAATTGCGGAGATATTTTATCTGGGATAAAATATTAACTAAAGAGAGAGAACGATTAATTTGGAATTAATCGATAAAATAATATATTCGATATATTATTAGAAATTAGATTTCGACGCGGAATTAAAATTAGATTTTAATTCGGGCGAACGAATTAATTTAGAATTAATTCGTTAGCGACGTGAATAGTGAATTCGCTAGGCGTAATCACTTAATTACGACGCGACGGAAAATTCGTTAATTTGGAATTAGCGAACCCGAGCCCGAGAGAGAGAGTGATTGCGAGCGCATTCGCATTTCGAATTCGAGTGCGGCACGCAAGTCACATCAAGCGTCAAATCACTAGTCGCATCAATTGTCAAATCACTTGTCACTTTGAGTGATGTGACATGACATGTTGTCACTTTAATAAAGTGAAGAGATGTGATGTGAATAGTGATGTGCCATGATTGAAAGCTTTTAAAAGGCTTGAGATGGAATATAACATTATTTTATTCCTTGCCTTTTTGACTTTTAAATTAAAGTTGAGTATATGTCTTATTTTATTTACTTGGTAAATATTAAGAAAATGAAATATATAAAAGCTTTTTCTTCTCTCTCTCTACCTAAGTGTACAGTACACGGTTTTGGTAACTTTTGGGAGCCAAACGTTTTCTTCTTCCTCTCTTGGCTTGGAGCCATTTTCTTCTCTCCCTTCTCTCGGCTTTGAGCCAAATCTCTCCCAAAAATTCTGGTTAGACCGAATTTGAAGAAGAAGGAGAAGTGCTAGCACACCTTGAGTTATATATAGGTGATAGGGAAACGAAATTTGTGAGCTTGGAATGCTTGAAGCTTGGAGCTTCAATGGAGTCTTGCATGGCCGATTCTTGGAGAAATAAAGAAGATCAAAACCGAGCAGCCCCTGCTGTTTTGGAGTCAAAACCGAGCACCTACAAGAAGATAAATCGCATCTTGTTCTTCCTAGCATCAAACCCATCAATGTGAGTATGAATTCCGCCTTACTCCTTTGTGTATTCAACTCGTTTTTATGCATGTTTGTGATCCTTGGGACCTTGATTGAACTCCTACATGGTATCAGAGCTTTGATTGCATGAAAACCGAATTAGGGTTCTTGAGCAAATTTGGGGCTTTTTGATTTTGGCTTGATTCTGTCTAATTGATTGTTTGAGGATGATTATATATGATTGAATTTTGATTTGTATGTAATCAATTTGATAAAAATTGATTGGATTGATTTTCCCCAATTTGCTTATTTTTTGTCAAAACTTTAATTTGGGTAAACTCGATTTAGGCATGATTTGGTTGAATTGTTTGATGCATTATGCTTGAATGAGGTTGAATTGAAGTTGTGCATGATCAATTTCAAGAAAATTGGATTAGATCAATTTTCCCCAATTCTTTAGGTTGAAATGAAACTTGAAATTGGGTAAAATGTGTTTAAGCATGTTTTAATTGAATTGGATGTTTAAGTATGCTTAGAACATGTTTAATTGAGATTGTGTGTGATCAATTTCATGAAATTGAATTGGATTCAATTTTCCCCAAATTGGATGCTTGGCCGAAAATTGGAAGAACCTAATGTCTTGGTAATTTTGTTTTGTTTGATCATTGGATGACTTAAAACAATTGGTTAATGTTGTTTTGAAGTTCAATTTGATTGAATTTTGATTTAGAACATTTTTTCCCTTTTAAAGTGGCTTGGCCGAAACTTAAGGAACATGAAATTCATTGTGATTTTTTGTTTTAATTCATTGGATGAATTGAATTGATTTGGGAAATTAAGATTGTGGACTCAATTGGATTGAAACCGAATCGAATTGAAAAACCCCTAATTGCCGAGACTTGATAGCATGTTAATTGGGTTTGATTTTAATTGAATTGTGTTGGACACTATTTGGTTGTTAAAGTGCATGATTAATTAGGCTAATTGATATTTTAGAAATGTTAATTGGGTAATTGATTGTGTATTACACTTAGGTTAATTAATTGTGAAATTTGGAATTTATAAGTTAATTAATTTGGGCTTGATTTTGGAAATTGGGCTTGTTAGGTTGTAATTGGGCTTTTGGGCTTTGTTGTAACAAAGTTGGGTTTAGGCAAAATTGGTTGGATCCAATTAGGCCCAAAACCGAATCCAAAAGGTCCAATTATGACTTAATGGACCTTAATTATTTAATTGGGCCTAATGGGCCAAAATTAATTTAAGGCTTATGGGGTAACTCCCGGATTGGATTTTGGTTGTTCGGTTTGACCCGAGTTGACCAAAAGTCCACGCCTGTAGAAATTAATTAAAAGCCCATTGGACTTTAATTAAATAAAACATTAGATGTTAATCGGGCTTTGAGATCCGTTGCGATTAAATTTGGAATTTAAGTCGTAAAGGTTCGTTAATAAAAGTGTAATATTTAATTTGGAATTAAATAATGAATTAGAATTAAATACGTATTAAATTGGATTTAATTATGTAATTTAATTTAATTCGTAGAAATTGTACTTTGAGTACGTGTTTGCAATACGAGTTTGACTCGAACAAAATCAAATCTTTGTTTGAACATTGGATGATCACTAATAATCAAGATTAATTAATTTGATTGATTGATTGATAACATGCTTGTATGAATACATGGTTATGATGTTTGAATAATGCATATCGGATGGATATTAGTCGGGTTGGGCGATTTTGGAAATTGTAATAAATTTGATTTATTAAATTGGACCTGCGTGTCCAGCCTTATCTCCTATTTCTTTGTATTCTCTTCTCACCTATTCCCCTCCATGTAAATGAGGTTTCTTTAGAAGTGTAGTGTAACGGGTAGAAGTAATACAAGTGCTAGCTTGAGAGAGAAAATGAGAGATTTGATCTAGGATCAATGTAAAGTATCCATCCGCATATCATTATTATTTTATTTTCATATACGCTTTATTATGTATTTAGAATGCATGTTTAAGGGTGTATGATGATGAGACCTTAACAAAGATAATTAAATTGGTAGCCAATTTGCACGCGAAAAACCCTCGTTTTATATTAAGCAAATATCCTTCCATTGAATGATTCTTGTTCAAGATCCGAAGTTGGCATTGGTTGTTTTTGACCAAAGTCAAGACCTTTGTCAATCAAGGATGTACTTGAATCATGAGAGTTTTGTTGCATATCGGTGTCTTGTCCAAATCGTGATTTTTATTGACCAAAGTCAGATCACTTTTTGTCCAATGACATTGATTACGAAACTTTCCTCGTCAATGGGTCCCGCTTAACTGGAATCATTAGGTTTGTGTTTGGCCAAAGCCAAGGCCTAAATGATTCAGAGGATAGGGTTAGGAAAATGTAATGGATACATTGACATTATACATATGTTTCGGACTTGGATGTCCACCTAACCGGATCTAGGAATTGGATGAGATCCAATTGATCTGTGAGATCTACCTAGTTAAATAGCATACAGCTTTTTATTGGCCAAAGTCAGGGTTGTGTGTTATTTAACGGGATCCTAGCCCACTAGGAAACGCGTTTCCCGAGTACTCCACTGAGGGTTAGAGGCTCGACGAAAAATAGTGGGAGGCAAGTATTGAATTTGCAACATTCGTTCGAATACTCGCTAAACACGCTCATTTATTTATTCGTCATATTAATCAAAAGTATTAGTTGGACTAATTTTATGTTGTTTTAATAAACAGTTGGACTGTATTATACTTGATTATATATAATTGGATTATATTAATCAATATATTTGAATTAATTAATTTCAGTTTACAGTTGATTTTATAATTGGATTATAGTAATCAATGTAATTGAGGTTAATTAATTTGGATTATATTTGATTATATAGTTGGACTATTATAATCATTATAATATATATAGTACCACTAATCGTTGATTAAATAGTTGGACTATTGTAATCAAGATAAAATTGAAAAGTTGGATATTTAAAATATAATCTGGGATTAAAATATTTTAAATGATTTAATTTTCAAATTGGGAATAAATAATAGGTTACTTTATTTGATAAAATAACTCATTATACCTTAAGCCCAAAATTAAGCAATATAAGTAGAGCATAAAATTTTGGAAGATTTATGTGATGATGACTTTAATGCTTAATTAATTTAATATACTTGTCATAAATCTAATTTTTTGATTTAAGAAGTATTAAAATTGCAATTTATAATTCTTGAAGAATTAATTGACTATTCTAGAGGAGATAAAGTCAAAGTTTGCAATTGGGGATGTAGCACGAGGTGCACATCGTTTCGATATTCTAAAAACCCAAGGCTTGGCCTAAGGTTCCTAAAATATTGAAAAGGATAATTGACATATACCAAAGTGACTGCCATTTGGATATGGAAGACACGAAGGAATTAAAGAAAGGGCGAGGCTCTGACTTTAAATATATTTGTCTAAGTTATGTTCACTACTAGTATTGAAATTAGATTTTAAATACTTAGTGTGGAACATAAAATATATATGTATTGAGATTCAGAATCTGCTTTGAGCAGGATACTGATTTCAAGCTGAGATTTCTCTGCGAATCGGAAACGGGACGAAAGTCGCTGTTTCGACCGTAGATACCTAAGTTTAGGAACTACCCTTTGGGTGTGTACTTAAATTAGGAACTGTTATAATGTAACTAGTTTGACTAGAAACATTATCTCTTTATCAGTGTTTAACCCACTGCGGGTGAACCTTTATATTCTAAAACACTAAAGTGTTTTATTATATAAAGATGATACTGAGATAAATACATTAGATGTAAATAACAGAATTTATATTTTGAATATAATAAAATCTCAAACATATAAATGACAAATAAATAGCTCAAATTGATTTGATCAATAGAGACTTATTTATGGCATTGTTGTCTAGGACACAATTAAACGAGACACGTCAGTTAGACGGTGTGTCCGAACTAAAACCGAATTTTGTTGGACATGATAAGGTTTATCACGAGTCGCTCTGAGCTATTGTTTCCTTCAAACAGGATATGTATTAACAGTGCAAAACTTATTTAGAATAAGGTTCCATGTAAATCTGTTTGACAGATATCATATAGGATATGAACAGGAAAGAAACGAGGTTTCTCATTCCTGATAATTTGGGTATGCCAGGCATAAAGTTTGGATGATACCAAACTAAGAACCCAAATTGGATTAGTGCCAATATAGGTTATCCTAAGGGAAACCATAAGTATAGTACTTGTAAATCTCACATGAGAACAATATGATTGTTGCTCACCATGCGGTTTTCCTGAGAGGAATAACGATATGCAGTGGTCAGTGGGAGGATAGTGATACTCGATGAAAAATCGGAGTAGTATACTACTATCAAAGCACGAAGTCCTTAATGGAACACAAACAGTTCATCAATGATGAATCTGTACCATTAATCTTCAAATACACAAGAAACTTCGTAGATCGGATAGAGTCAGAAAACAACCTAGGGTATGGGTTTCTGATCTAACCCATTAAGATGTCAATCTTATGGAGGGTACCATCTGACTACGTTTAGAGGAAGTGATACGAGGTATCAACTCCCTATTATGGCAAAGTGCCATAAGTCCAAAATGGATTCCATGTTTAACAACTATTTTGGATACTAGTTGTTGTACCACAAAGCATTGTGCCTATTGGTACATTATACGTCTTCAAGGAAGACATACATGGATGGCAACATACCAACGTACAAAGCTAGGCTTTTGACGGAAAGGTATCGTTATCAACATTGTGTTAATAACGGTTCAACCTTTTACCTGTTGCCATGGTAAATCCATTTTGAAGATGCTTGTTGATAACTGTATATTTCATTTGTGAAATATGTCAGTTATAAATCAAAATCGCTTTCCTGAAAAGGAAACCTTTTGGAGAATGTTCACAACATTCTGACGATTTTGTATAACCGACAAACAAGGTTTGCGGATTATTCAATCCATGTTTGGATTGAAGCAAGCATAGGGTTCTTGGAACTGACATTTTGAAATAATCATAATGGTTTATGATTTAACTCAAAACGAAATAATTCTTGTGTATATAAGGAGGTTAGTGGGAGGGCACACTGACAGTGAAAAATTCCCATAAAGCTATTGTCGAAAGCTTGGCTTTCATAGAAATTCTCCGTAGAATTCTGGGGAGTAACAACCTTTATTCAAGGAATAAAGATCTACTGGCTAGATTTGGAGGTGGTTAACACTCTCTGGGAAATTGTACATTTAAAATGTACTTGTATTGGTGTCTCATACGCTTTGAGCATATGGAGTCACTATCGGGTCAATCCAAGTGATAGTCACTGGATTGAAGATTAAAGAACATCTGTTAGTATCTGAGAGAACTAAAGATGTTGTCTTAAACTATGGAGATGGAGAACTTGAAGTGACTGGGATCACTGTTGCAAGTTTCCAAACCGGTAAATACTGATGTACTATAAAGTTTGAACACTGGGACAGTGAGCTGGAAATCTTCCGAGCAAGATAACTGTTGCCGAATTAACAACAAATGCGGATTATTGCTGCAGCTGAGGCAGCAATAGAAGCCATTTGGATCGAAGATAAATCTAATAAGATTAGATAAAGTTCTGTTAGCAGCTGAGCTAGGCGTCAGCATAGGCTAAGGAATTAAAGGTCTCATCGACGATCCAGATATATATTTCTATATCATCTGATTCGTTCGGATCATACATCGTGGCGATGTGATGATCGTGTAAATCGCGTCAGACGATAATTAAACAAATCCGCTGACGAAAACCATTCCTCAGCAATTTGAGCGAACCGTACATAGTTCGTGTAGGACACTTGAGTGACTCGCTACGTGCCAAGTGGGAGATTGTTGGACATTATGACCCATAGCGTCACTATTTGCACAGATCATTGTGTTGTTGTAGCAAATTAACTATGTGACAAAGAAATTGCACTCTCATCATTTGTGATTAGATCACCATAGATATATAAATGAAGAGAGGTCCATATGATTAGTTCCTGGATTGAGGATGATATGAGACAGTATCAGTCCACGAAGGATTAATCATTAAATATCCCTAGCCGTAGTATTATCGAGACAGGACATCGATAATGCGGAATAGGCTAGTATTGCACTTGTGCGTGTTGTGAGGGCACAACGGCATAGTTCTCATATATATAAGTATTGGATACTTATGCAAGTGCGATAGGAGGTCGTGTTTCACCGATGGTACGGGAAACAGCTTCGCTCTGGATAGACCCCGCGGAATCCCATTGGTAGTATGTGTGCTGGTGTCTAGGAGGCCGCATCAGGGTAGGTGTATATGGTCTTAACCTGAGACTTACATCGCTAGTACTTGCGACAATCGGTAAACTTTGGTTTTGGTGGTTGGGGACCTTAACCGGTTCTGTGTACACCTCTTCTGGGTTTAGAGAATCGTAGTGTACTGGATGTGATGTCAAGATGGAAGTATCGCTTCAGACATATGGAGGTGATGATCACGCAGGACACAGAACTAGTACTCTAAAAGGTTGCAACCGTCGGGACAATATGACTAGGTCAGGATTGTCCGATTTAAGAGACTAGTTGCTTGATGTCCGATATATGTTTCGTACGGGGCAGACACATCTCCAGCCCCAGGCCTAGCATGTAATCATCCGATACTGGATTAATATACGCAATACTACGGTATACTACGCTTGATACAGATCTATATATTCCTGTAAGAATATTCTGGAGAATTGGGTAGGCATGGCGCTTTGCTAGAAGCCAACCTTGTCTTGTAAATCGATATAAACGTAGTACGAGGTACTTACGTGTTCGGACAGTCCGACGATCGTATTTACTGCCAACATATCCGGAGATCTCATGGGTCGCTTCCTGAAGATTCACCGATGATGTATGACTCGCACTTTGATTAATCTGGGATTAATTAGAAGAAAGAGATAGAATTAATCTGGGATTAATTCGATGAGAGAGAAAATTAATCTGGGATTAATTGCGGAGATATTTTATCTGGGATAAAATATTAATTAAAGAGAGAGAACGATTAATTTGGAATTAATCGATAAAATAATATATTCGATATATTATTAGAAATTAGATTTCGACGCGGAATTAAAATTAGATTTTAATTCGGGCGAACGAATTAATTTAGTTAGCGACGTGAATAGTGAATTCGCTAGGCGTAATCACTTAATTACGACGCGACAGAAAATTCGTTAATTTGGAATTAGCGAACCCGAGCCCGAGAGTGATTGCGAGCGCATTCGCATTTCGAATTCGAGTGCGGCACGCAAGTCACATCAAGCGTCAAATCACTAGTCGCATCAATTGTCAAATCACTTGTCACTTTGAGTGATGTGACATGACATGTTGTCACTTTAATAAAGAAGAGATGTGATGTGAATAGTGATGTGCCATGATTGAAAGCTTTTAAAAGGCTTGAGATGGAATATAACATTATTTTATTCCTTGCCTTTTTGACTTTTAAATTAAAGTTGAGTATATGTCTTATTTTATTTACTTGGTAAATATTAAGAAAATGAAATATATAAAAGCTTTTTCTTCTCTCTCTACCTAAGTGTACAGTACACGTTTTGGTAACTTTTGGGAGCCAAACGTTTTCTTCTTCTCTCTTGGCTTGGAGCCATTTTCTTCTCTTCCCTTCTCTCGGCTTTGAGCCAAATCTCTCCCAAAAATTCTGGTTAGACCGAATTTGAAGAAGAAGGAGAAGTGCTAGCACACCTTGAGTTATATATAGGTGATAGGGAAACGAAATTTGTGAGCTTGGAATGCTTGAAGCTTGGAGCTTCAATGGAGTCTTGCATGGCCGATTCTTGGAGAAATAAAGAAGATCAAAACCGAGCAGCCCCTGCTGTTTTTGGAGTCAAAACCGAGCACCTACAAGAAGATAAATCGCATCTTGTTCTTCCTAGCATCAAACCCATCAATGTGAGTATGAATTCCGCCTTACTCCTTTGTGTATTCAACTCGTTTTTATGCATGTTTGTGATCCTTGGGACCTTGATTGAACTCCTACAAAAATATCTATACTTTAATTAATTTAATCGTTTAACAATTAAATAATTAATTAATTAATTAAATACAAATATATTAAATATATGTATTATATTTACATTAAATATTAAATACATATATATATATATATATTTATGTTATTAGTCAAATATCTCAATTTGACAATTTATAAATGTGTATTTGAATTAATCTAACATTAAATGCAAATACACTAAACTTAATGAAATGACTATCGGGTCCCTACACATGTATTTTTCGTTTAATCTTTAAACGACTTTATAAATAATCAATATTATTTATAAATGTTGCCCTAGTGCTCTACGAGTATATTTCATTAGTGAGACTCTCTAGATTCAGGCATATCCGTCACGAAATCCAATTTCGTGTCCATAATTTATCCACACGTTAATTAAGATGATCACAGATAAACTCGCTGAATCATAAAGGTCAAGGTCATGGAAAATGTATAATTCCTCCGTCACAGGTATCCGGATATATCCCAAAGATATAGATGTAAACGTCAAATCTCTATAGGGATTATCCCGTCGACGTCTCTATTAGCAATCTCAAAAAGAACATTTAGAACTGGCTTATAAATTGTACCACGGGCCCATGATTTTTATCTGATTGCTAATCATATGGACTATCTATGCTTTGATACACATAATTGATGGATCCTATCGATACACACAGGATTCTTACGAATTCTTGAGAAAACCATACGATCTAATAATCTCGTCGAATCGAAGATTCCAACTTCGTGAAGCTTGTTTAAGTCCATAAATGGACTTCTTAAGCTTACACACCATACCCGATTTTTCGCTGGACGCAAAACCTTCCGGCTGTTCCATATAGATTTCTTCATCAAGAAATCCATTTAGAAAAGTCGTTTTGACATCTATTTGCCAAATCTCGTAGTCATGATACGCAGCTATAGAAAGTAAATTCCAATGATATTGGTGATCTTCTCTATCTAATGAATGAGGAGTCCGCTTTGAACCGGATATATGCTTTATTATATATTTTTTTTTCAATTAGGAGAGTATTCTTTATTTCTCAGGGGCAAGGGTCTAGAATTGAATCATCAAAGATTTGACCCTTTCGAACTCTGATCGAATATTAGATTCGATTTAGAATAACGCGAGGAAGGTAATCAAAAAAGAAAGAAGATGAGTTCTTTTTACTTTTATCACTTATGAGCCATTGGATCCCTTGTCTCAGTTAAGAGGGGTCAAACCAAATTCCAATCGAAATGAAATCTTTAGGACACCCTTGGGGAAAATTTCTCGGGCTTCTTCCTATACCTATGAATTCCATTGGACCCAGAACTGATACATTGGAAGAATCTTTTGGGTCTTCCAATATCAATAGGTTGATTATTAATGAACTTCTATGAAATGGTTTCACAGGATTCAGCCAATTGTCTTGATCGTGGGATATCGTTGAGAAATAGGAATCCGGTTATTAAAAGATTTCCTGCGATTATTTCTAGTATGGAATGAGTCCAAGTAGAGATAAATACTACATGTTAGCGACATGAAATTCTTTGGCATAATGCCCACTGGAACGTCTGTGTACTTTATCATCAACTTGAATGTTATGAAATTATCGAAACCTTGGGTAGTAAGAAAATACGGGATGCTGCCCTTTCTCAACGCATTTTTATAGACAAAGAATCTGTTTTTTCCTTTGCTCGGTGAATCTATTTTTTTAGTGGGTTTGCATGGATTTTTTGTCTCATAAAAGGGAATGGCTCGGCTCGGGAGGATTGTGGTAGACGCCATTTTTTTCTGAAGAATTCACCACACGCGAGACTCAAAATCTCGTGCTAAGCACCTGGATCCAAATGATAATGGGCCCAAACACAAGCATATGGGTAGCTTCTATAGCACACATAACTATGATTCGTATGTGGGCTTACAAGGGTATGGATAAGGTTCTCATCGGCGAAGGGTTGCACAAAACTAGGTCTCCCCACTCAAGGGTTCGAGCGACCAAGTTTGCATGCCTTTTTTTATACCCTAGGGTACGTGCCAAAGAGTGATGGTTATCATCACATAATGATATGCCGCCTTGAGTGAAAGTGACTTCACGATACATGACGCCATCGGGGGTAAGAAGGGTATGCAAAATATATGAGACTTGGTTAACCAAAGCCAAAGCCGCAGACACAGACACTACAAGGCATTGTTTCGGGGCCGATTCTCTATCCCTAGTGGAGTCTCCATCTGTAGAAGCAAAGCGGGGTTTACCGCTATGCCTATGATGTTCGGCAACCACGACACTATTGGGCTCACAGCCCGTAGAGAGTACGGATTAGCCCGCGGGGGACTAAACCGGAGAATAAAAGAGTCGCCACCTAGTGTGAACTGGGAAAGATTTAAGGCCGCACTCACCTCTCGTAAGGGAAGACCTCAAACCATTGGGTTCAGAATGGTCTCTTACTTATGCCAGTATAATAGACGGTTTCACACAATGGTATATCCAAGTCTTAATACAATTCATGCATAAAAACAAATAAAAATGTAATAACATACCTAACCAAAATAATAATCACAATAACATAGTTCCAAAAGTACATTAAATTAAGAAATAAGAGGTGCGATAACGAAAATTACAATAAAAAATCAAAAGTAGGAAAACCGTCAATAAATAAATAGCAAACAAAAAAGGGGGTTAATCACGCATATATGAGTATTTCCCGAGTGGCACGTGAAGTTATATCCCAAGTACAGACCACACTACCGTCCATTCGGATCCGGCTACGAAATTTACGTCTAAGTTTTCATCTGATATACCACAAGGGATAATAACATAGATAATCATCAACATTAACAAACAAAAAAATGTGAAATAATAAATAATGATAAATTGACAAAAAGATAAATAACAAAATGAAGGTGAAAGAATAAAATAACGATAAATAGATAAAAAGATAAATAACAAAATGCCAAAGAAGAAAATGTGAGCAAAAATTTGGCCGTCTTTGATGTAGGGCTTCGCATACCCGGCTTGACATATTTCATGCCCAGCCAGACATGCAGTGCCCAGAACTATGAAAATAAATGTGGTAAGGGTGCCCTCAAGTCATACCTTTTCAGTTGCTTTCTCGAAAGTACGTTAGGCCGTCGCCGGAAGGATTGCTGGTTCACTGTTTCTGGTTTGTTGTTTGCTATTTGCTTTTTTTGGCTGCTGTTTCTGGTTGTTTTTGGTGCTGTTTCTGGTTGTTTTGGTCGTTGTTTCTGGATGTTTTTGTTTGTTGTTTCTAGTTATTTTGGTTTTACGGTTTTTGGTTGTTTTGTGGCTATTTCTGTTGTTTTTTTTCTTTTGGTTTCTATTGTTTTCGGTGATTTGCTTCTGTTTTCTATTTTTTGTTGTTTTCGGTGATTGGCTTCACTATTTCGGTGATTCTTTGTTGTTTTTTTCTCTATATTTTTTATTATCTTCGGGTTTTTTTTCTCTTTTTTGTGTTCAGATTTTCGGTGGATCTCTAGGGTTTTCCTCCAAGTTACCATCTCCGATCCTCCCAAAAAAGAAGAAGAAAATACCTCCATTTTATAATGATTTGAAGGGATATCCAAATAGGGAAACAAATCATGGAAATTTGGGAGATATATTCTCAAATTATTTTGGGAATAAAATCTCATAAATATGGTGATGAGGAGATCTCAAATCTTGGTAATTTGGTAAGGATGAGATTTCAAATATTTGTTGAGTTTGGCAAAACGGAGATTTCAAATCTTGTTAAATTGGAAAGTGTTGATGAGGGGATTTGAGTGTGTGGGCTGATTGCATGGTGAATGGCGTGGGCTGAATGAGCCGGTTGGGGCTGAGGATAATGGACAGAGCGAATCTGAGGCTGGATAGTGAGTTCGAATCAGATGATGGGCTAATTTTGAAAGTTTTTTTTCCTTCAGCATTCGTATTTTGCAACTTCCGTAACTTTTCAGGTAGTGCCTCCATACGAGGCTTATCATCGGGCTCATGCAAAAATGCAATGTCTATAAAAAGAAAGCTTGGAATTTTGGGAAAATTAGTAAGTTTTTCTTACTTTCTTCTAAATGAAAAATGTTTTTATCATACTAGGCTTCAACATGTGTAGTTTAGATTCTTATATACTCTTTTTTATATGTATTTTTTGTTGGGGTTGGTGCTCAGAGCGCCAATTCCCGGTTGTATTTCTGTTAAATACTTCTGTAAAACATTATTATTATGAATAATATATGCAGTTTCTATAATATAATCTATCTTATTAAATGGTAAAAACGTAATGACCTTAGAATGATTAGTCATGGTACTGTTGCAAAAGCGTCTCAACGGACATTGAGTAGTATCATGACGTTGTCATTCTCAGACAGTTCCTGGTCATGGTTTACACTATTTGGTCAGTATAGTAAACCCGTTGAGACCGGTACATGTCGTATACTGGAATATATGATTCCAATGGTTTCTCAATGAACCATAAGTCTTGGAGACTGGTATAGACGTGTAGGTGTTTATAGCGGATAAACACTGAACGACTCACCGAAGATTCTTAATGTATGGTACACCAACGTCAATAAGAATCTTCTCGGGTTGAGTAGCACTTGTGATTCTTAGACTTGAGATGCCATTGTGGGCACATGAGACATCTTCTACACTTAGACTGCAGTCACGTCACCGATCTATTTAGATCAGGCCTCCGTCTGTTCGTTGGGTGTAGATAGATCCTCAGGGTGTCCTATGTGTATCAAGATAGGATCCGTCAGTTCTGTGTACCAGAGCATAGGTAGTCCATATGATAAGCAATCAGATAAAACCATGAGCCCGTGGTAAAGTTTAGAAGCTAGTTCTAAACATTCTTTTAGAGACTGCTAATAGAATAGTCGACTGGATAATCCCGATAGAGATTTGACGTTTAAATCTATATCTCTGGGATTTATCCGGATACCTGTGACGGAGGAATTATACATTTCCATGACCTCGACCTGTATGGTTCAGCGAGATTATCCGTGATCGTCATAATCTAAGGGTGGATAGATTATGGACACGAAATTTGATTTCGTGACAATATACATGAATCTAGAGAGTCTCAATAATGAAACATACTCGTAGAGCACTAGAGCAACATTAATAAATAATATTGATTATTTATAAAGTCGTTTAAAGGTTAAACGCAAGATACGTGCTAAAATGACTAGATAGTCATTTGCCTAATTATTGTGTATTTACTTTTAATACTTGATTAATTTAAATACACATTAATTAATAGTCAAAATGAGTCATTTGACTTATATCCTAAATGAATATATATTTTTAATATTTAATGTAAATATTATACATATATTTAATATATTTGTATTTGATTAATTAATAATTAATTAATTGTTAAATGATTAAATTAATTAAAATATAAATATCTTACATTAGGATATTTTAAGTAAATGATATTAGTTGCCATTGTTGACTTAAATAAATATCCATAAAGTGTTTTAGATATTGTCAAGTTGATTAAATGTTATTGAAATGAAAATGAAATGAAAATTTTGGTATACAAAGTTGAATTTTCGGCCAAGGCCAAAAATGCACAAGTATATATTGTTTTCATTTTATTTTCATTTGGTTAACCTAATACACTTTACAAGAAACTCCATTAAAGAAAACAAAGAAAGCAAGTGAGGAAGAAAACAGAAACCAAAAGAAAAGCTTGGATTTTGTAAGTTTTTCAAACTTACTATTAGAAAGGAAATTGTTCCTTAGGATCTAGGCAACATCTTGTGATGTTCTTAAGTTATTATTTTCATTATTTCTTGTCTTTTTGATGATGGAAATTTTGTTGAAAGTGTTGAGCATGTATGATGAAGAAAGCTTGTAACTATTGTAGTTATAACTATTCTTTTAAGGTTTTGGAAACCATGTTGCTAATCTAGAGTTATTGACCCACTCTTAAATGACCTAGATTTGATCTTGAGTTGTTTCATTGTGTTGAGACTTGGATTGGATGGAAGAATGATGATTGAAGTAATTGATTTAATGTATTTGGTCCAATTTGTCCAATTTGTGGAAATTGAAAAATTAGGGTTCATAACTAATTCCAAATTTGGGGCTTTTCATATATGTTGTGTATTTGTGTGTTTATATGATGCATATAAAGTTTCATGTTCATTGGATTACATCTTGATGTGTTTTGATGCATGAACTGACAAAATGCACAAACCCCCCCTTTAATGGAGCTCTCGGCCAAAGTGAAGGAATTTGGGGATTTTGGTTGTTTTGGTGTTTTGATGTTTTGAACATGCTAAGTTCATCTTAGAAATGATTTAGAATCATTCAAAATTGATTAGATCAATTTCGGACTAAAATGGACAAAATACCAAAGTAAGGGTAATTTGGTAAATTCACTTAAATATGATTTATTGAATTTTATTTCATAATTTGATTATTGGAATATTAAATAAATATGTGTATTTAATTAATCCGAGAAAAATTTTTGAAATCTGAAAATCAGATTTTCACCGCTTCCGCTGCGTTACCGGATTCTGCCCCTAAAACCCCTACAAAATGGTATCAGAGCGAGTCTGATTCTAGGCCACCTAATATGATTAGCCTTCATTGAATCAATGTTTAATCATGTTTTCTTGACTTTATGCATGCTAATTAGGATCTAAATTGGTTAGATTTAGGGTGTATGACACTTAGCGGAAAATCCCTAATTAATAAGGTTTGAATGTAATTATGTATTTGATGCATGTTATATGGTCCGTCTTGTCAATACGGTTTATGAATACTTCTTTGTGACTACATCCGAGACCGTGCCTCTGCTGTGAGGGTGTAGCCGATAAAGATTTATTTATACCGGATGTATATCAGATACTAGGTAAATTCAAGTAAAAGCGGAATTCTAAACGTGCCCTAGCTGTCAGGATTACGTAAGTAACTTGAGTTTATCATTGACGAGTTTAACCTTGGTACGTCTCCTTGTGGGCCTGCCTTCGCAGCGACAACGAGAAACGGCCAGGACTAGGGATGGCAATTTTACCCACAACCCGCAAACCCGCAAAAACCCGCCCGCAATGGGTAGGATTTGGTAAATATATTAGTGGGTGCGGTGCGGGTTTGGTAATTTAAAGTAGAATCCGCTGCGGGTGCGGTGCGGGTTTGGTAATTAAGAAAAAAATGCGGGTATCCGCTGCGGGTATCCGCTGCGGGTATCCGCATACCCGCAATATTATTTTTTATTAATTAATATTTTTAAGACAATATAATAAAACCTTCATATAAAAATAACTAACAAAACCTAAACCTAAAACATTAATCCACAGTTCCACACTCTCATTCAGTCGCAGCCCGCAACCTGCCAATCTGAAGATTTTTTGCATGACTATTATTGTTTTTTTTAATCACACTTGTTAATAAAATTATAATACAAAAATTTGGATTAAGTTCATATGATCAGAAACGGGAGAGGAGCAACAAACTAGTGTTTGCTGCAACTTCAATAGCTTTCCTGCTTCTTCATTACACTTACACCACTTGTGCTTTGTAAGCATCACTTTCATTACAATTAGCATAAAAAAATATGACCAAAGATTGATGATTACTTTTTAGTTTATTGTCGATTGAGTTGGCTAACTTAGATCATTATAATTATGAAGGGAAGAACTCGTTTTAATTATGTTTATATGAAAAAATAAACATATGGTACCGAGTCTTTCATACATTATGTTATCTATGTACGGTATATACATACATTGCATGTTGTATATGTCAAACGAAAAACAAATGTGAAAACTACAGCTAGCAATTAAAAATAAATCATTTAATTAAAAAAATTATATTATTAATAACACAAAGTAATTCAATATTTTAAAAAACCCGCAAAAATCCGTTGGGTACCAATGCGGGTTTGGTAATTTATTTTTATATGCGGTGCGGGTTTGGTAATGAAAATTAAAACCCGCAACGGGTATGGTGCGGGTTTGGTAATTTATTTACATATGCGGGTGCGGGTTTGGTAATGACAAACCCGCACCATACCCTACCCACTGCCATCCCTAGCCAGGACCGAATACTAAGGAGTCACTATTAGTGATTGACAAATGAGTTGTCTACCTGATGAATATACGTAGGCGAGACTGTGCCTCTGCTGTGAGCTTAAATATATTCACGGGATCCACCTTTCACTATTAGTATTTAATTTAATCATTAAATATTTGTATTCTGTTTTGGGATTACAGTATTGCATGATTTAGTGGGAGGGGCATTTTTAGATTAAAAATCCATGATCTAGTTTATGCTTTTGATATTATATGAAACTGCTTAATATCTGCTAACCGTTTTTCGTGATCTGTATGATAGATTGGCGATGGCGGCACAATCCACAAATCAGTTTGCGCGTATGCTTGATGCGAACAAACTGAAAGGCGTTGCGAACTTCACTGACTGGGAATTGGATTTGAGGATTGTCCTCGATTCCGAAAAGCTGGGATATGTTCTTGAGGGTCTGTTGCCCCTTGCTGTGGGTACGGATGCTTCGGAGGAGGAACGCCAAGTTTTTGAAACTTGGAAGGATGCTGATTTAAGGGTTAAATCATACATCCTTAGTTCACTGTCTCCGAAACTCAAGCAACAGTACTATGGTATGCTAGATTCCTATAGTATGATGACGCGATTGAGACAATCGTTTGAGAACCAAGAACAAGTGATTGTTCACAAAATCACCATGGAACTGTTCCATGCGCGTCTGGATGAGGGGTAAAGTGTTAGCCCACATGTTCTTCAGATGATCGATTTGATCGATCAATTGAGGCAACATAATCTCATCTTGAATGACATTCTCGGTAGGAGTGTCATTCTTGGTTCGCTACCAGCTTCATTTCGCCAGTTCGTGATGTACTTCAACATGGATGGGACTGTCTGTACCTACCAGGAGCTACATAGGATGTTGCTCACGGCAGAAGAGGACCTTAAGAAGGGAGTGCCGACTCGCCCTCCTAGAACTACTTCTCTTTCGGCTTCTTCCCAAGGATGGTCCAAGGGAAAGAACAAGAAAGGCAAGAAGAAGAAGAAGTATTTTGGTCCTCAACCACAGGCGAAGATTGCTAAGCCCAAGAGGGCTTCTTAAGACAAATGCCACCACTGCGGCAAAGTCGGGCACTGGAAGAGGAACTGTCCTGATTACATTGCCCAGCTGAGGAGAGACAGAGCATCTACATCATGTACTTTTATTTTTCCAGTTATTGATTTATCTTTGGCTTGTGAAGCCGTTACATCCAACTGGATTTTAGATTCTGCTTGTCCCATTCACATTTGCAATTCGTTGCAGGTGCTGAAGGAAAGTAGGAGGCTGAAGCCCGGGGAGATGCAGTTGCGGTTCGGGAGTGGAGACTATTTGGATGCAGTTGCAGTGGGAGTATGCGAGATCTCATTGCCGAATGGGACACTTTTGTTATATGACTGTCATTTTGTACCAGGATGTGTCACAAATATTATATCACTTTTTGTATTGGATATAGAAGGCTTTTGTATTAATATTAAGAATAGTTCTTTGTATTTATATGATAGTAATAATATTCAGATCCTATGTTGTCCAAACCAGCATGGTCATTATACATTGCAAACTTCTAAAGATATATTAAATACTGGAGTTAATAAATGTAATTTATCTGTAATTAATAATACTGAACTTTGGCATATGAGACTTGGTCACATTGGCGTTAAACGCCTTACCCAATTGGTTAGGAATGGTTTGATATCAGATCTTACCATTGAATCCTATCCAACTTGTGAATCTTGTATTCAGGGTAAGATGACCAAAGCGCCATTTTCTGGTGTTGGACACCGTGCCACTAACTTACTGGAACTCGTACATTCTGATGTATGTGGTCCACTAAGTCAAACTGCTCACAGTGGACTTTATCAATGTTGAGTTTCACAGATTTGCCCTATTACCTATGGGGCTACTCTCTCTTAACAGCCGCACATCTTTTGAATAAGATTCCTTCAAAGGCTGTTCTTACGACACCGTATGAGATATGGTTCGGTAGGAGACAAAATCTTAATTATATTAAGGTTTGGGGTTGTCCTGCCTATGTCAGGGTAACTCAGCAAGATAAGCTTTCGCCTCGAGGGCAAAAGTTTAGGTTTGTTGGATATCCTTCGAATACGATGGGATATCTGTTCTATGATACCGAGCATCAAAATGTGTTCGTAGCTCGCTTCGAAAAATTTCTAGAAGTAGAATTTTTGTCAGAAGGTGGTAATCATAGACAGGTTGAGCTTGATGAAGTCCAACCTGAAAACAACGAACCAACGGAGGAACCTGAAGTTCAAGTAGATGAAGGACCTTCAACACACACACTCCGTAGGTCGGAAAGGGTATCTAGACCTCCTGAACGCTTGTATTTGATACAAGAAAAGAGTCTGGATGTTCTTTTAGTTGAAGAGACAGATCCTTTCACCTATAGAGAATCGATGTTGGACATCGACTCTGTGAAATGGCAAAGTGCCATGAAATCCGAGATAGACTCAATGCATGAAAATCAAGTTTGGGACTTGATTCCGCTTCCCGAAGGAATTGTTCCTATCGGTTGTAAATGGGTTTACAAGAGGAAGCGCGGGCCTGACGGTAAGGTTGAAACTTACAAGGCCCGACTGGTAGCAAAAGGTTACACGCAGCGACCTGGCGTCGACTACGATGAAACTTTTTCACCAGTTGCAATGCTTAAGTCTATTCGGATTTTGCTTTCTATAGCTGCATATCATGATTACGAGATTTGGCAAATGGATGTCAAAACGGCTTTTCTAAATGGATTTCTTAATGAAGAAATCTATATGGAACAGCCGAAAGGTTTTGCGTCCAGTGAAAACTCGGGCATGGTGTGTAAGCTTAAAAAGTCCATTTATGGACTTAAACAAGCTTCACGAAGTTGGAATCTTCGATTTGACGAGATTATTAGATCATCTGGTTTTCTCAAGAATTCGGAAGAATCCTGTGTGTATCAGAAGGCCAGTGGGAGCATGGTCGTATTTTTAGTCCTATATGTTGATGACATCCTAATCATTGGGAATGATTTAGGTATGTTACAAAGCGTCAAAGCGTACCTCTGTAAGAATTTCTCCATGAAGGACCTGGGAGAAGCTTCCTATGTTTTAGGGATAAAACTCTATAGAGATAGACAAAGGAGGCTGATTGGGTTATCCCAATCAACATACATAGATAAGATCTTGGAACGGTATAGTTTTGGTAACTGTAAGACAGCAAACATACCCTTCAGACATGGGATACATCTTTCTAAGAAGATGTGTCCACAAACAGAAGATGAGAAGGTTAGAATGTCTAACCAACCTTATGCTTCATGTTTGGGTAGCATAATGTATGCCATGTTATGTACGAGGCCTGATATCAGTTTCGCTGTTAGCATAACTAGTCGATATCAGTCCAATCCAGGTAATGACCATTGGATGACCATTAAACATATCCTAAAGTCTTAAGGGTACTAAGGATAAGTTGATTATTTATGGAGGAAATGAGCTGCAGGTTAATGGGTATATAGACTCCATTTTCAATCGGATCCCGATGATAGAAAGTCTACATCTGGATTTGTCTTTACCCTTAACGGAGGTGCAGTTTGTTGGAAGAGTTCCAAACAGGGATCGACAGCTGATTCCACCACTGAGGCGGAATATATTGCAGCTTCTAAAGCTGCAAAAGAGGCTGTGTGGATAAAGAACATTATCAGAGAATTGGGAGTTGTCCCAAGTATCGAGAATTCGATTCCGTTATACTGTGATAATACTGGAGCCATTGCGCAAGCAAAGGAACCGAGGGCGCATCAGAAGTCAAAGCATGTGGAACGCAAGTACCACATCATTCGAGAGATCGTGTCGTGAGGGTATATTGTCGTGTGCAAGGTACCGAGTGAAGATAATGTAGCAGACCCGCTGACGAAGGCCATACCTCCGAAGTTGTTTGATAAACACGTGGAGTCGATGGGTATTAGATAAAATCGATATTAGCACTAGAGCAAGTGGGAGATTTTGTTGGGGTTGGTGCTCAGAGCGCCAATTCCCGGTTGTATTTCTGTTAAATACTTCTGTAAAATATTATTATTATGAATAATATATGCAGTTTCTATAATATAATCTATCTTATTAAATGGTAAAGACGTAATGACCTTAGAATGATTAGTCATGGTACTGTTGCAAAAGCGTCGCAACGGACATTGAGTAGTATCATGACATTGTCATTCTCAGACAGTTCCTGGTCAATGTTTACACTACTTGGTCAGTATAGTAAACCAGTTGAGATCGGTACATGTCGTATACTGGAATATATGATTCCAATGGTTTCTCAATGAACCATAAGTCTTGGAGACTGGTATAGACGTGTAGGTGTTTATAGCGGATAAACACTGAACGACTCACCGAAGATTCTTAATGGATGGTACACCAGCGTCAATAAGAATCTTCTTGGGTTGAGTAGCACTTGTGATTCTTAGACTTGAGATGCCATTGTGGGCACATGAGACATCTTCTACACTTAGACGGCAGTCACGTCACCGATCTATTTAGATCAGACCTTCGCATGTTCGTTGGGTGTAGATAGATCCTCAGGGTGTCCTATGTGTATCAATATAGGATCCGTCAGTTCTGTGTACCAGAGCATAGGTAGTCCATATGATAAGCAATCAGATAAAACCATGGGCCCGTGGTAAAGTTTAGAAGCTAGTTCTAAACATTCTTTTAGAGATTGCTAATAGAATAGTCGACTGGATAATCCCGATAGAGATTTGACGTTTACATCTATATCTCTGGGATTTATCCAGATACCTGTGACGGAGGAATTATACATTTGCCATGACCTCGACCTGTATGGTTCAGCGAGATTATCCCTGATCGTCATAATCTAAGGGTGGATAGATTATGGACACGAAATTTGATTTCGTGACGGATATACCTGAATCTAGAGAGTCTCAATAATGAAACATAGTCGTAGAGCACTAGAGCAACATTAATAAATAATATTGATTATTTATAAAGTTGTTTAAAGGTTAAACGCAAGATACGTGCTAAAGGGACTAGATAGTCGTTTGCCTAATTATTGTGTATTTACTTTAATACTTGATTAATTTAAATACACATTAATTAATAGTCAAAATGAGTCATTTGACTTATATCCTAAATGAATATATATTTTTAATATTTAATGTAAATATTATACATATATTTAATATATTTGTATTTGATTAATTAATTAATTAATTGTTAAATGATTAAATTAATTAAAATATAATATCTTACATTAGGATATTTTAAGTAAATGATATTAGTTGCCATTGTTGACTTTAATAAATATACATAAAGTGTTTTAGATATTTGTCAAGTTGATTAAATGTTTTTGAAATGAAAATGAAATGAAAATTTTGGTATATACACTAGTTGAATTTTCGGCCAAGGCCAAAAATGCACAAGTATATATTGTTTTCATTTTATTTTCATTTGGTTAACCTAATACACTTTACAAGAAACTCCATTAAAGAAAACAAAGAAAGCAAGTGAGGAAGAAAGGAAGAAACCAAAAGAATTGCTTGGATTTTGTAAGTTTTTCAAACTTACTATTAGAAAGGAAATTGTTCCTTAGGATCTAGGCAACATCTTGTGATGTTCTTAAGTTATTCTTTTCATTATTTCTTGTGTTTTTTATGATGGAAATTTTGTTGAAAGTGTTGAGCATGTATGATGAAGAAAGCTTGTAACTATTGTAGTTATAACTATTCTTTTAAGGTTTTGGAAACCATGTTGCTAATCTAGAGTTATTGACCCACTCTTAAATGACCTAGATTTGATCTTGAGTTGTTTCATTGTGTTGAGACTTGGATTGGATGGAAGAATGATGATTGAAGTAATTGATTTAATGTATTTGGTCTAATTTGTCCAATTGTGGAAATTGAAAAATTAGGGTTCATAACTAATTCCAAATTTGGGGCTTTTCATATATGTTGTGTATTTGTGTGTGTATATGATGCATATAAAGTTTCATGTTCATTGGATTGCATCTTGATGTGTTTTGATGCATGAACTGACAAAATGCACAAACCCCCCCCCCCCCCTTTAATAGAGCTCTCGGCCAAAATGAAGGAATTTGGGGATTTTGGTTGTTTTGGGTTTTGATGTTTTGAACATGCTAAGTTCATCTTAGAAATTATTTAGAATCATTCAAAATTGATTAGATCAATTTCGGACTAAAATGGACAAAATACCAAAGTAAGGGTAATTTGGTAAATTCACTTAAATATGATTTATTGAATTTTATTTCATAATTTGATTATTGGAATATTAAATAAATACGTTTATTTAATTAATCCGAGAAAAAGTTTTGAAATCTGAAAATCGGATTTTCACCGCTTCCGCTGCGTTATCGGATTCAGCCCCTAAAACCCCTACATTTTGATGGTTGGGAACTTGTTTTGAAATATGGAAGCATGTATAAGCATAAGAATGCATGAAATTAGTTTATATGTATTCTTTTAGCCATTTGATGGTGAGTTGCTATTCTAGAGTTATTTAGATACTCATAAATGACCTAGAATTGTTCTTGAGTTGTTTCATGATGGTGAGACTTGTTTGATGTGGTATGAATTGAATTAAAGTGTTGAATTTAATTAATTTGGTGTTAATTTGTCAATTTGTGGAAATTGTAAAATTAGGGTTCATAACCCACTCCAAATTTGGTGCTTTTCATATATGTGTTAATTAATGTTGTATATATGATGCATATTAATTTTGTTGTTGATTGGACTTGATCTTGAATGGTTTTGAACCGATTTGGACTAAAGTATAATTTTTGGAAAGTTGAGGGACCTATTCAGCAATTTGGGAAAAATTGGTTTCTTGAATTGCAAATTGTATTTTCATGTATAAATCATTTTGGTAGTGATTTGAAATCACCTAATTATGTATTTGACAAATTAGGACTAAAATGATCAGAATGCAAAGTTTAGGGGTATTTCTGTAATTACTGAAAAATCTGGAATTTTTTTTTTCAGATTTCGGTTTTTATGTACATTTGATGTACAAATCATTTTGGTTGTGATTGGAAGTCACCTAAGCTTGTTTTGAACAACTTATGACTAAAATGATTAAAATGGAAAGTTTTGGGGTTGTATGGTAATTTACTGAAATTATGATTTTTGGGTAAAAAATTCAGTTTTTAATTATTGAGTAATTTAAATAAATTAGTTTATTTTAATTACCCAAGCAAAATTATTGAAATCTTAAAATTTTGATTTTCCGTGTTCCGCTGCGTTTACCCGGAATTACTGCCAAAAACCCCAATAGTCTACTCTGCTACTTAGATTTTCTTCTCATCTTAGTCCTTTGAACTCCTTATATATTTACCCCACTGGGAACTTCATCAACTTTGATTACCTAGGACATCTCCACTATATTTTCTTTGTTTGGGTGCTACCCTATTATAGTTTTTCTTTCTCAATTTAATGAGACTCCTATGAGTTATGTACTATATTCCTGAGAGTCGCTCTCTCATATTCAACAGTGGCTTCCAAATTTGGGCACGACTTATTGTGACTCCGAGCTATTTTATCTCATGTTCCTTATCTATGTTCCTTTGAACTTCTTAAGTTTGGCTACCTAGCCGTTTCTTGACTCGTTTATCATGTCAAATACAATTCTTTGCTGGTTCTTCTCCTTACTGGGCTCTGAGTATAGGGGTGAATACTTGCTTTCTTTGGAGATCTGAAAAAATACACGTTTCTGATTGGGTGCCTATACACCTACTGGGGTTATGACTACTAAATAGAAGAGTTATCGCTCATACCGTCAGAATATGCGTCGACTACTCCAAGTCTTAAAGTTTCTATAACTCCGATCAACTATGATGAGGTTTCCACTTACATTACTATCTCAAGCCACATTATCCATTGTTACTACATACACTTTACTTCCTTATTGCTTCCCGTAGCTTTCCTTATTATTTATTTTCATAACTTATTCTTCAGTTCCATATTGTGCTTCCAAGACTAGTGATGACTTACTCCCATTGACTACTTCCTAGGTTTCTGCTCTTTGCTCTTGCTATAGGTTACAGCTACACCGTGTAATCTTACTGTTCATCATGGTATTCTTTACTAACTTCTGATTGTCTCCCATCTCATAAATCTATCCTTTTTAAGCCTTTCATAATCTCTATTAGCATTGGTTCGATCCATGGATTTCCGAAGGTACTATTAACTAGTCCATTTTCACTTACTTACGATTATCGTTACCTAGGCTAGTATAGGGTGGAACAGAAATCTACATCTCAGTGGGTGTCAGTGTCATTTTTCTAGAACTGTGTGTCCTGGTAGATTCTATCACTCATATAAGGCAGGTATGAGGTAGACTCTATCAGGGCCATTTCTTTAACTGGTATAGCTAAGAGATGAGGGTTTAGGTAGATTGGAACCTCATTTACCAGATTCCTAAATTAAGGCAATTAATCCTTTCTGTTTACAATCTTCTCTTATTGGTCTGAAGGCCTGGGTTAGGAATCTAAAGTCCCCATTCATTTATTGGTAATACTTGTCTGTTGAAACTTCCACATCTAGTCTTGAGTTCTTGCTTCTTTTATCCTTCTGTCTATTCTTTGTTACTTGGGAGACTTACCGAATATACGAAGTACTTAAGGCTACTGAGTCTACTTGAAGAAATTTTCTGATCAAGGAAGGAATCTTTGTAGGAAGGAAGGAATCTTACTCAAGTTTACTTCAACATTTTACTTTGGTTTAGGCTCACTCTATTTTCTTTAATAATAAGGTTTTGTACTTTATTTACTTATCTATTTTTATATATTCTACCTCTAATTGCTTTTGATTGCTTAAACATCTGTGCTCTTATCCTTTACAATTCTTCCTAACTTTTCTTTCCCTTTCTACTTCCTTGGATGGGTATCCTTAGGACTTTCCTATCTCGTTCTATCTCTTTACTTTCCTTGTCTCTGGCTACTCAAACATCTATGCATATTTCCTTACTTCTTATAACTTTCTCTTCCCACTCTCTAGGGTACATTTTCTTAATAATGATTTTTTTGGTTTTATAGCTAAATTTGAACTTCTGCTAATAGTTCAGGATAATTATAGAAGGCTCTTTAAATAATATTATTGTTTTTAAGGAAAGATACTTATAGCTCTGGAATTCTTACTAACCTGTCTATAGAACTTGAGAACGCACTCGAGGATCAGATACTGAAGAGGTAGTGTCTTACGGTTAGACATTATGTCCCATAGCGTCACTGTTTGTAAATGATATTGTATTATTGTACAAAATTAACTATGTGATAATGAAATTGCCTTTTGCCGTTTTGTAATAATATTTACTTTGATATATAAATGGCGAAAGTCCATATGATTAATACCGGATTGAGATGATATGAGACAGTATCAATCCATAAAGGTTTAATCATAAATATCCCTAGTCGGAGTATTATCGAGATCGGACATCGATAATGCGGAATAGACTAGTATTGCGCTTGTGCACGTTGTGAGGGCACAATGGCATAGTTCTCATATATTTAAGTATTGGATACTTATGCAAGTGCGATAGGAGGTTGTGTTTTACCGATGGTACGGAAAACAGCTTCGCTCTGGATAGACCCCGCGGAATCCCATTGGTAGTATGTCTACGTGTCTATGGGAGGCCGCATCAGGGTAGGTGTATATGGTTTTAACCTGAGACTTACATCGCTAGTACTTGCGACAATCGGTAAACTTTGGTTTTGGTGGTTGGGGACCTTAACCGGTTCTGTGTACACCTCTTCTGGGTTTATCGAGAATCGTAGTGTACTGGATGTGATGTCGAGATGGAAGTATCACTTCAGACATATGGAGGTGATGATCACGCAGGACACAGAACTAGTACTCTATAAAAGGTTGCAACCATCGGGACAATATGACCAGGTCAGGATTGTCCGATTTAAAGAGACTAGTTGCTTGATGTCCGATATATGTTTCGTACGGGGCAGACACATTTCCAGCCCCAGGCCTAACATGTGATCATCCGATACTGGTTCGATATACGCAATACTACGGTATACTACGCTTGATATAGATCTTATATTCCTATAAGAATATTTCTGGAGAATTGGGTAGGCATGGCGCTTTGCTAGAAGCCAACCTTGTCTTGTGAATCGGTAAAAAATGTAGTACGAGGTACGTACGTGTTCGGATAATCCGACGACCGTATTTACTGCCAACATATCCGGAGATCTCTTGGGTCGCTTCCCGAAGATTCACCAATGACGTATGATTCAAACTCGATTAATCTTGGATTAATTACGGAGAGACTTTATCTTGGATAAAGTACTATACATAGAGAGAGAACGATTAATTTGGAATTAATCGTAAAATTATTATATTCGATATAATAATCGAAATTCGATTTCGACGCGAAATTAAAATTAGATTTTAATTCGGGCAAACGAGTTAATTTAGAATTAATTCGTTAGCGACGTAAATAATAATTTCGCTAGGCGCAATTATTTATTTAAATTCGATTTAATTAACGTCGCGACGTAAGTTCGGTATTTCGGAAATATCGAACCCGAACGCGTGAGTGCACGTGGGCCCACTTTCATTTGGAAACGTGTGGGGCCCACATGACACATGTCATATTATGCATTATTTAACTCTAATGCATTGCATGGAGATAGTGTACAATGCACTCAATGGTTTTGCATGGAAATTGAGTGTTGACACTCTAAGCCATTGCATGATTTGTGTCATAAGTTTATTATTAATTAATAAATATTATGGCATAAATATAAATTGATTTTTTGTAACAAAAATCATTGAACTCTCCTCTCTCTCACATTGCCGAAACTACATGCAGTTTTGGGCTCTCCATTTCTTCATTTTTGTGGCAAGATTTGAAGAAGTTGTGCATTCAAAATCACAACAAAGGCTAGCACCTTCAGGTATTATACAAAGGTGTTATGGGAAACTAATCCTTGAGCTTGGGAGGATCAAACAAAGCTTGGAGCTGCACTTTCCACCTTGGCCGAATTCATCACTGCACAAAGGAGAAGTTTTCATTTCATCAACGCATCCGCATTCCGATTTTTGTGAGTATGATTCCGCCATACTTCAATATTGTTCATTCATTTATATATATTTTGTTTGCTCTTGTTGATCTTGGGGCTTGGTAATAGAAACCAACAATTGCATACTAGTATCTCGGGCATACCACGTATACAATACCCCAGTACTCTACCCACTGCAGTCACTGACTCCCTAGACCATACTCTGATATCATCGTTGTAACATCCCCGATCTTGAAGATGTTACCGGCAGGGAATATGACGTATTATTCCCTTAGCCTCTGACTTCTGACATCTGTTATTCTTATCTAACATAAAAACTCATGCATGGGACCATTGCCCAACTCATAAATCATGAATGTATAGCACTTTTAATACTACATACTCTGTTTTAATACATATTACAACTCAATCAAAGCTAATTAAGTAATTCAAAATCCTAGGGTTCACATGATACGAATTTGGGTCTCCCGAATATCAATCTCAAAACTGAAGTATTGCGAGAAAATTGAAAGTATTTAGTAATTTTTGTTCTTTTGATCATTGGATGAGTTGGAAGACTTGGGAAATGTTGATTTGAGATTCAATTGGATTGAAATCGGAATTAGACATTAAATCCCCAAATTGCCGTGAGCTATATAGCATGGAAATGAATTGATTTTTTGATTCAATAATGTTGGACATGTGTTGATGATGATAAGCATGATTAATTATGTAAATTGGTATTTTGGAAATGTTAATTTGACTAATTAATTATGGCTAATACACTTTAGTTAATTTAATTGTGATATTTGGAATATTGTGATTAAATTGGTTGGGCTAAATTTGGAATTGGGCTTAAAATGTTGTATTTGGGCTTAATGGGCTTGTTTGGGCCAAATTTGGTTTAGGTTAATTGGTTGGATCCAATTGGGCCTAAAACCATTTCCATAAAGTCCAAATATGATTAAATGGACCTTTAATATTTTAATTGGGCCTAATGGGCCTAAATAGATTTTTGGCAAAAAGGTGATTCCTTTTTGGGCTTTGGTTGCCAAAGTCCATGCCTTATAAATTAATTGAAAGCCAATTGGACTTTAATTAAATTGACATTGGATGTTAATTGGGCTTTGAGACCCATCAAGATTAGATTTAGAATCTAAGTCGCAAAGACTCATTAATAAAGTGTAATTATTTAATTTACAATTAAATAAAGAATTAGTATTGAATACAAATTAAATTGGATTTAATGATGTAGTTTAATATAATTCAAGAATTCGTACTTTGAGTACTTATTCTTAAAATGAGTTTGACTCGCGCAAATCAAATCATTGTTTGAACATTGGATGGTCATTAATTTCATATTAATTAATTGGATTAGATTGATTGATAACATGCTTTGTGTGAATACATGGATGTGATGTATGAATAATGTATATCAGATGGATATTAGATGGGTGAGGGCAATTTTGGAAATTGTTGTAATAAATTTAGAATTTATTAAATTGGACCTGCGTGTCTAGCCTATTACCTCTTGATTCTTTGTATTTTTCTTCTCACCTATTCCCCTCAATGTAAATGAGGTTTCTTTAGAAGTGTTATGTAATTGGGTAGAAGTAAGATTTGTGCTAGCGGGAGAGAGGAAATTGAGATATTTGTTCTAGGAACAAGTTGTTTTAAATATCCATCCGCATATCATTATTAATTTATTTATCGCGCCTTATTATGCTTTTAGAATGCACGCTTAAGGGTGTATGATGAGACCTAATCAAAGATAATTAATTGATTTCCAATTACGCGAAAAACCTTCAACATAAATTAAGCGTTTTCCTTCCATTGAATGATTCATTCTCAAGATCCAAGATTGGCACTGGTTTGTTGCCCAAAGTCAAGACCTTTGTCCATCGCGGATGTGTTTGAATCATGAAGGCTTTGTTCCATATCGCATGTCTTGTCCAAGTTGTGATTTGTTGGCCAAAGTCAAGATCACTTCTTGTCAATCGACATCGATTACGAAGCGTTCCAAGGTCAATGGGTCTCGCTTAACTGAGATCATTAAGTTTGTTGTGCCAAAGCCAAGGCTTAATTGATTCAGAGGAAAAAGGTTAGGCAATATATTGGATATATTGGCATATATTAGATATGTGTTTCGGATTTGGATGTCCACCTACTGGATCTAGGAATTGGATGAGATCCAATTGATCTTAGAGATCTACCTAGTTAAATATCATATAATTTGTTGGCCAAAGTCAAGGTTGTGTGTTATTTAACGGGATCCTAGCCCACTAGGAGACAAGGTTTCCCGAGTACTCAACAGAAGGTTAGAGGCTCGCCGAAAAATAGTGGGAGGCAAGTATTAAATTTGCAATTTCGTTTAGATACTTGCCAATACGCTCTCATTTCAATTTTTCGTCATTACTAAAATATATATTAGTTGGACTAATATTTAATTGTTGTTTTAAATTAAACAGTTGGACTGTATTCAAACTACTTCAATTTATAGTTGATTATATAATTGGATTATAGTAATCAATATATTTGAATTTAACCAATCAAATTATAGTTGATTATATAGTTAGACTATAGTAATCATTATATTCGATAGTACCCGAAATCGTTGATTGGATAGTTGGACTATTGGAATCAAGATAACTGAAAGATTAGCGTTTAAAACATAAACCTGGGTAAAAATGTCTTTAAACGGCTCCAATTTTCAGATTGAGAATAAAACCTCAAGATAGTCCTGGGAACTGAGAAGTTATTCTATTTGATAGAAAAACCTCTCGGGCCTACGCCCGGAGTTGAGCAAATAGTAGAACATGATATTTGGAATATTCATGTGATGATAACTTTAGTGCTCAATCCATTATGCTTACCGCAATGACTCTTTAATTCTATCGTCAAAATTAAGGATTAGATCTTTGTACCATGATGATGAAATTAAAGATCTTCATAGATCTATTCTTAGATTTTAGAAGTACGAATTGCAAAAGAAGCTCTGTAGCTCATGTATGTCAGAGGGTACATATGTCGAGCACTAAATGTCCCAGATGATTGCTGACATCGATCAGCTAGGTTAGCTGGGCATTACCTACGTGGCCGAGACTACCAAAGATTTGATCTTATAGTCTCTACCCAAAAGCTGGGGCAGGTTCATTGTGAACCAAGAGTAAACTCTTGGAGAGTTGATGGCTATGCTCTAGGAGGCAGAGCTAGAGTTTATAAAATGGGCAAAGGCAAAAATCATCACAGTCTTCTAGGAAGACAAATGACATATCCCCACATGTCTGCCTAAACTATGGAAAACGGGGTCACTGGAAGCGTGACTGCCGTATGGACAAGGCAGACATGAAGGAAGTGAAGAGGGGCAAGGCTCCGGCTTCAAGTATGTTCGTCATAAATATGTTCACTGTTAGTTGCAAAAATGGATTTTGATACTAGATGTGGTACATAAGATATGTACTGATGTGCAGAATCTGCTGAAAGCAGGAGACTGACTTCAGTTGAGATTTATCTGCGAGTCGGAAACGGGACTAAAGTCATTGTTTTAACCGTAGAATCCTAAGTTTAGGAACTACCCTTCGGGTGTGTACTTAAATTAGGAAACTATTATAATGTACCTAGTTTGACTAGAAATATTATCTCTATATCAGAGTATAACTCAATGCGGGTATACCTTTATATTCTATAACACTAAAGTGTTTTATTTTATAAAGATGATATTGAGATAAACACATTAGATGTGAATAACAGTATTTATATTTTGAATATAAATAAATCTCAAACATATGACATGACAAACATATAGCTCAAACTAATTTGATCATATGAGACTTATTTGTGGCAATATTGTCTGTGACACATTAAACAAGACTCGTATATCCACACTTTTGAAGAATGTGTACTAGGAAAGATTTGATTATATTCAAATGATGTCTACGAATCTAGTTTATTAGGCAAAGTGCATAAAACACTTTTTACTTGGTAAAAGTGTAAGTGTCATCGATCTGTTAGCCCTCATTCATAGTTACGTAAGTGGGCCCATGTCTAACTAGGCTAGAAGTGGATATGAACACTTCGTAACCTTTACGGATGTGGCATCGCATTATGGTTATGGTTATGTGTTTCTTATGAAACATAAATCGGAAACTTTTGATAAATTCAAAGAGTTTTGACACGAAGTAGACAAACAGATCGGCTAAAGTATAAAACTGTCACGGTTAGACCATAGTGGAAAATACTTAAGCAATAAGTTTCTCAATTACTTGAAAGAGTATAATATTCTTTCATAGTGGACTCCTTCCGGAATACGTCAATTGAGCGGTGTGTCCAAACGGAGAAACCGAATTTTGTTAGACATGATAAGGTTAATAATGAGTCGCTTTGAGCTACCATTTTCCTTCTAAGGATACACATTAAACTGTGCAACACTTATTTTGAATAAGGTTCCATAAAAATCTGTTTGACAGACTTCATATTAGATATGAACTGGAAAGAAACCAGGTTTTCTAATTCCAGAAGATTTGGAATGCTAGGCATATGTTGGATGATACCAAACTAAAACCCAAATAGGATAAGTCCCTAATTTGTAGGTTATCCTAGGGAACCAAAGTATAGTACTTATACAACTCACTAGAGAACAATGTAATTGTTGCTCTCCATGCGGTTTTCCTAAAAGCAATACCTATATGCAGTGGTAAGGGGGAGGAAAGTAAAACTCGATGAAAATCAGAGTAATACTATTCCAGGCACCGAGTCCTAATGGAACACAAACAGTTCATCAAGGATGAACCTGTACCACAATCTTCGAATAACCAAGAACCGCGTAAGTCGGAGAGAATCAGAAAACAAGCTAAGAGGTATGGGTTTCTAATCTCACCTCATAAAGATGTCAATCTTATTGAGGAAGACAAACTGGCTATGTATGAGGAAGTGATACAAGGTATCGACTCCTTATTATGGCAAAGTACCATGATGTCCGAAATGGATTCCATGTTTACAACCAAGTTTGGACACTGGTTGTTATACCAGAAGGCATTGTGCCTATTGGTACTGTATTAGTCTTCAAGGAAGACATACAGGGATGGCAACATACCAACGTACAAAGCTAGGCTTGTAGCGAAAAGGTATCGTTATCAACATTGTATCGATTACGACGAAACCTCTTACTGTTGCCATGGTTAAATCCATTTGGATAATGCTTGCTGATGCTGCATGTTTGATTTATGAAATATGGCAATTGAACGTCAAAATCGCTTTCCTTAAACGGAAACCTTTTGGAGGATGTTTACAACATCCTGACGGTTTTGTCGTACCAAAATGAGCAAACAAGGTTTGCAAGTTAATCGATCCATTTATGGATTGAAGCAAGCATTATGTTCTTGGAACTAATGTTTTGATGTAATCATAATGGTGTATGATTAATTCAAAACAAATATAATTCTTGTGTATATAAGGAGGTTAGTGGGAGCGCACTAACAGTGATTGTCCTATATAATGATGACATATAATTTCTTGGAAATGACATTCCCATAATACAATCGGTGAAAGCTTGGCTTTCATGAAAATTCTCTGTAGAATACTTGGGAGAGACAACCTTTATTCTAGGAATAAAGATCTACTTGGATAGATCTAAAAGTTGTTGGCACTCTCTGAGAACTCGTACATTGAATAACATGTACGCGACCTGGTGTCTCATATGCTTTGAGCATATGGAGTCACAATTAGGCCAATCCAAGTGATAGTCACTGGATTGATGTTAAGAACATCCTTAAGTATCTTAGAGGAACTAAGGATGCTTTCTTAAACTATGGAGAATGAGAACTTGAAGTGACTGGGTTCACCGCTGCAAGTTTCCAAACCGACAAACACGACTATAAGTCGTAATGAAGGTACTATATAGTTTGAGTAACGGAACACTGAGCTGGAGATCTTCCAAGCAAGATACTGTTGCCGAATAAACTACAAAATCGGAATATTGCTTCAGCTGAGGCAGCAATAGAAGCACTTATGATCTAAATAGTCCTAATTGGATTAGGAGTAGTTCTGTTAGCAGCTGAGCTAGGCTACAGCACAGTCTAAAGAATTAATGGTCTCATCAACGATCCAAGTATATACTTCAACTATTCATCTGATTCGTTCGGATTATACATCGTGGCGATGTGATGATCGAATGAATGACTTCTGATGATAACTTTGTAAATCCGCTGACGAAAGCATTTTCTCAGCAGAAGTTTGAGTGAACCGTACATAGTTCAAGTGTGGGAAACTTGAGTGATTGGCTATAGGCCAAGTGGGAGATTGTTGGACAATTATGACCCATATCATCACTATTTGTACAGAACATTGTGTTGTTGTACAAATTAACTATGTGACAAAGGAAATTGCTCTTTTATCATTTGTAATTAGATTACTTGGATATATAAATGATAACAGTCCATATGATTAGTACTAGATTAATAAGATATGAGACAATATTAATCCACAAGGTTTAATCATTAAATATCCCTAGTCGTAGTATTATCGAGACTGGACATCGATAATGCGGAATAGGCTATTATTACACTTGTACGTGTTATGGAAGCTTAACGGCATAGTTCTCATATATTTGGGTATTGGATACTCATGCAAGTGTAATAAGAGGTTGTGTTTACCGATGGTACGGACCAGCTTCGCTCTGGATAGACCCCTCAGAATTCCATTGGTAGTATGACTATGTGTCTATGGAAGTCCGAATCAGGGTAGGTGCATTTGGTCTTAACCTGAGACTTGCACCGCTAATACTTACGACAATCAAAATACTTTGGTTTTGGTCGTCCAGGGCTTTAACAGGTTCTGTGTACGCCTCTTCTGGGTATATTGAGAATCTTAGTGTATTGGGTGGGATGTCAAGATGGAAGTATCACTCCAGTCATATGGAGATGATGGTCACGTAGGATACGGAACTGGTGCTCTTATATGCTGCAGCTATCGGGATAATATGACTAGGTCATGTTTATCCGATTATAGAGACTAGTTACCCGAGATCCGATATGTGCTTCGTACGGGGCAGACACAATTCCAGCCCCAGGCCTAGCACGTGACATCCGATACTGGATCGCAATACGCAATACTACGTATACTACGTCTGATATAGATCACATATTCCTTTAAGAATATTTCTAGAGAATTGGGTAGGCACGATGCTTTGCTAGAAGCCAACCATGTCTTGTAAATCGGTAAAAACGTAGTAATAGGTACGTACGTATTCAGATAGTCCGATGACCGGATTTACTGCCAACATATCCAGGGATCTCATGGGTCGCTTCCCGAAGATTCACCGATGACGTATGACTCAAACATAATTAATATGGGATTAATTAGTAGAGAGAGAAAATTAATCTAGGATTAATTACGGAGATATTTTTTCTGGGATAAAATACTATTTAAAGAGAGAGAGAACGATTAATTTGGAATTAATCGATAAATTAATATATTCGATATATTAAACGAAATTGGATTTCGATGCGGAATTAAAATTGGATTTTAATTAGGGCAAACGAGTTAATTTAGAATTAATTCGCTAGCAATGTGAATAGTAATTTTTCTAGGCATAATTATTTAATTAAATTTGATTTAATTACGTCGCAACGGAAAATTCGTTAATTCAGAATTAGCGAACCCGGGCCCGAGAGTGTTTGCGGGCCCACTCGCATTTCGAATCGAGTGGGGCCCACAAGTCACCTCACGTGTCACATCACTTGTCACTTTAGTGATGGATGTCAAGTCACCTTTTGGTGATTGACAACCAGTCACTATTCATGATGGTGGTAGATGGCATTTAATGCCATTTTCCCTCCTTTTTGCCTTTTGTTTTTGGAAAAACAAATACCAAAATTGTGAAGGATTTTATGTTAGGTTTTAGAAACCAAAAACACAATTTCTCTCTCTCGCTTTTCTCACTAGGCCGAATGGCCTTCACCATTTTTCTCTCCCAAAACCGTGAGCCTAGGGTTCATTGTTCTTCATGATTTTGTTGCAAAATCTCAAGAGCTAGCACTCAAAGGAGTCTTACAAAGGTGATAGGGAAACCCATTCATGAGCATGGAATCCATTATCAAAGCTTGGAGCTTGAAGACAACTCAAGGAGCACACAAATAGGGGTTGACCGAATCCATGGAGCACAAAATGGAGCTTGGCCGAGAGCTTCAAGGAAAATTTTGTTGTTCTTCACATCGCAAAAGCCGATCAAAGTGAGTATTCCGCAAATTTACTTTGATGAATTCGCACTTTTCATTGCTTAATTGATCTTGGGATGACTTAGAAAACCCAACAAGATCAGGCAGTGAGTGATTTTTCATTTGAAAACATTACTAAATACTTTCAATTTTCTCGCAATACTTCAAATACACTTAAAATCCAATTTTAACTTCATAACCACCATCAACACATATTTTACAACTAGCATACATGTATTCTAAATACTTATATGCATTTGTTCGAATCTAATTACGAACCATTTCAGAATCCCAATTAGAATTGTCTCTTGAATAATTCTAGTTCACTTAAAGGTGGTCAAGTTAATCTAGAATGGTAGCCAAAGATCTAAGCTTTAATCTAGAGTTCCAAACTCTTATTAATTGTCCATGTCCAACATTAACATCTTTGACCTAATACATAAGCATGTTATGTTTATATTTCTAATGTATCCTAACACAATTGATTAGTCTTATTTCAACGTTAAGCTATGTGATCATGCATCTAATACACAAATAAACATAGCTTAGGAGAAGATCAAACATTACCTAGTAAGCTTGATGTAAGATCCAATCTACTTCTCATTTGTTGAAATTATTGGAGAACCTCCAAGGTGTGCAAGCTTGACTTCAAGATCCAACCTTGATTTCCAATACAAGCAAGCTTCACTTCAAGATCTAATCTTGATTTCTCCTTAACGAAATATTTTAGAGACCTCACAAGCTTCTCTAACTTAGGCTAATCTCTCAAGAATTACTTGTGTATAGCTTACTCAAGCTTGGAATTCATTGTTGTGTTGGCTCAAACTTCATAAATCTCTGATATTCGTTGAATCATGCCCATTTCTGTTGGCCACAAAGAATTGTTGTTGGCCATTCCTTCGATTAAGTCTCAGGCCTGATCTTCTCCTTTTGCCATTAAAGCTCCTACAGTAGCCACAGCTATTGTGGTTCTCATAAGTCCTGAAAGTCCATTGTAGAAGGTTTGGACATGTGGCCACTTTGCAATCTCATGGTGAGGACATTTTCTGAGCAAATCTTTGTATCTTTCCCAAGCTTCGCAGAGGGATTCTGAGTCATGTTGTACAAAAGATGTGATGTCATTCCTCAGCTTTGCAGTTCTTGCTGGTGGAAAGTACCTTGCAAGGAATTTGGTGGCAAGAATGTTCCAAGTTATGATGAAACCTTATGGTAGTGAATGTAGCCAAGCCTTAGCTCTGTCTTTCATGGAATATGGAAACACACACAATCTCATCGCTTCTTCAGCTGCTCAGTTGTAATTGAAAATGCCGCAAACTTCCAGGAAGTTGCTGATGTGGGCATTAGGATTTTCAGTTGCATTT
Organism: Zanthoxylum bungeanum; assembly: GCA_019454045.1. NCBI lineage: Eukaryota > Viridiplantae > Streptophyta > Magnoliopsida > Sapindales > Rutaceae > Zanthoxylum > Zanthoxylum bungeanum. The sequence goes on from SKCR01025315.1 coordinate 108,544, forward strand.
CCCCCCAAACTGAACTGACTGCTGTATCATCTAGATGCATGTTTTGATGTCACACGCATTTGCTGGTATGGGAGGAAGTACAATACATGAAATGAATCCGTCAACCACCGGAATAGTTCTGTCTCGAATGGAAATTGGTGGTACAACTTCCAAAGGTTCAGGTTCCATGTTGATCAGTGCTTCTTGAACTTCACGTCTTTCTCTTCTCAGCTGTCCGATGGTTCTTTCAATTTCTGGGTCAAGCGGTCGGATTTCAAAGCTTCTAGTTCTTCTCATGAAGTGTCTAAGAACCTGAAACACAAGAAAATGGAAAAAATAAGTAAAAATAAATTAGACACAAGTAAAGGTATCTAACCTCAAAAATAATAGTGAAGGATAAATAAGTCCCCGGCAACAGTGCCAAAAACTTGATCGATGAAATCACTCACGTAACGCAAGTGCAAGTATCACTCATGTAGTATAAAATGTATCGATCCAACGAGGACTTAATACCTAAGCTATTAATTTGCAAAGCCAAATGTTTATAAGTATCTAATAGATGATTGTTTGATTGGATGGTGAATTTAAAGTTAAAACAAGTAAATAAAAAAGTACGAAGTAGATGAAAGGAAAATTCAATATTATTAAACTATCTTGGGTTGTGAATTCTTCCAATTTCTTTTAAAGATGAAGTGGTTATCTCATGTTTGTGTAATATATCGGTTTATTTTCCTGGAACACGAATTTATGCAAAAGCCTCTGTCGATGGTCATATGTAAATACCCAAATAAGCCAATTAATTATATGTCTATGTGAACCAAGTTACCTGAATTCATTAAGATTAAGATCTGATTATGGCTACCCCCGCCCGACAGGTATATGTCTATCCTGGAAGAAAATCTATTAAGGGGTATCTAATCCTTAAGGGAGATCGTAGGCTATTAAGTCTAAGGCTAAAACCTAAAATCTCTTCGTCAAGTTCATTTTAAGTTTACCAGATCAATCTTATTAATGGCCAGTTAACAAGAAGCATTAAGCTTAAAACTTAATAAATAAACCTTTATATTACCTAAGACACCAAAATACCCCTTAAACCGGTGATATTTGAATGCATCACAACCCCAGATAACATATTTAGTTACAACACATATCTAGGACTAGTAAAAGATTAAATAAAGTAAATGATATGAAGTAAATCTTGGAAATTATAAAGGTAAATAAAGCAATAAAGAAAATATTGGGGGTTAGAGGATCCACTTTTATTACTTCCATTTTAGATATCTCCCTTATTATAATATATTAACTTTGCATGATATTACCAACCGACCATAAAGGCGGTATCCTGATTAAGTCAAATTTAAGATTAATTCACACCGACCATAAATGCGGTATCCAATTTAGTCAAGTTAAAATCAATTTAATTAAGTCCAACCGACCATAAAGGCGGTATCCCATTAAGATATTTTTAAATAGTTTATATATTATAATTAAGGGAGATTAATCTAAATATTAGTAATAAAAGCTTAACCTTTCACCCCAGCAGGGGGAGTTACCTTCTCATACTGAATAGTAAAAATAAGGATTCAAAAGTAAAATAAACAAAATATTATTACATAAAATTAAATACAGAAAGCTGTAAATAAACAAACAAGATACAATCTTCTTAGTATTCTTAAGGAATTCCCCAGAAGAAGGTATGAATTTTCCTTCTGATTTAAGCTTCTATTTATAGTTAAATTTCTACCCCGCGCATCGCGACGCAAAACCCTTGCACGTCACGACATGCCGGTGATTCAACAGGATTGTGAAATGAGGCTGTCGGCAAAATAATTAGCTCGGCATCGCGACGCGTGAAGTGTTGCACTTCGCAATGCTGATGTCAGTAGTGACATGTATTTTTCGAAACCATTAGATGATGACACTTGTCTGGCGCACATTAGCGGCGCATGATAGCAGATAGCGCATTTTAGCAGGAAATTTACAATTTTGCCTTTTTGGTCCGTTTTTTCAATGTTTTGGCCCTGATTTGATTCCAGAAAGTCCTGTTATTTTATTTATCTATCAAATAACACAAAACACATCAAAATATTCACAAAACTCAATAAATTATACAAATATTAAGTAAAAGGGACGATAAATATTGATATATTTACTGCTTATCAGTGGAGGATCTCACACAAAATCAATGATATCCTATAGTCAATGGATTACGTATGCTACTCGACTCGAGGAGATTCTTATTGATGGTGGTGTGTACTTCCAACTATTAGGAATCATTTGTGAGTCATTCAGTATTTGCTTCAACGAATACCCATATGTCTATACGAGTTTCCAAAACTCATGGTACATCGTGTTAAACCATTGGAACACCAATTCCAATATACGACATGTGCTAGTCTTCTAGGTTATAGGAATTCGACCGTATTCCAAAACCGACGACTAGGAATATTTACTTTAAGAATAGTTTACACCTAGTGTCAAGAGTATTCTAAGGTCTATTCATTCTTAGCATATCTATACATCAATCTAATACGTATAATGACAATACTATTAAAAGGAATGAAATGAAAAAAATAGTTATTTTATTAATAAATAATAAAATGTACAAATCGGATTGGCATTCCAAGCACCACTCCATCAAACTTTCACTTGCTTAGTGCCAATCTGGATGGCACCGTAGTCCCATCTGCTCCAAATTTTTCTCGAATAACTTAGGAGGTAAGGCCTTTGTAATCGGGTCTACTATGTTATCTAGTCCTTGAAACTTCAAGACCACTATGTCTTTTCGTTCAATAATCTATCTAATTACGCGGTATTTCCTTTCCACGTGTTTAGACTTGGAATGTACCATCGGCTCCTTAGCCTGCGTGATGGCTTTGTTATTATCACAGTACAATGGGATTGAATCCACAATACTAGGCACAACACCAAGTTCTATGATAAAATTTCTAATCCAAACAGCTTTTTTAGCAGCTTCTGAAGCCGCTATAAATTCTGCCTCAATGGTGCAATAAGTTTTTGAGCCTTGCTTTGAACAACGCCAACTTATCAGACCACCGTTAAGGGTAAATATGAATCCTGATGTAGATTTTCTGTCATCTGGATCTTCTTAGAAGTCGGAGTTTGTAGAACCCTTAACTTGTAGCTCATCTTCTCCATATATCAGAAACTTATCCTTGGCGCCTTTAAGATATTTTTGGATATATTTCACGGTTGTCTAATGATCATTACCTGAATCAGATTGATATCGGCTGGTCATACTGACGGTGAAACTGATGTCACGTATAGTATATAACATATCATACATTATGCTTCTAATACAAGAAGCATGTGGTAAGTTAGACATCCTAACTCTCTATTCCTCAGTCTAAGGTGCCATTTTCTTCGAAAGATGTATGTCGTATCAGAAAGGTACATTTGCTACATTGTAGTTGGTAAAATTGTACCTTTCTAACATCTTGTCTATGTACCTCGATTGTGACAACCCTATAAGCTTCTTAACTCTATCCTGGTAGAGCCTTATACCTAGTATATAGGAAGCTTCACCCATATCTTTCATGGAGAAATTCTTGCAAAGATATGCTTTCACACTTTGCATCATCCCTATATCATTTCCTTGATAAGGATGTCATATACATACAAGATTAAGAAAACTATCATGCTCCCAATAACTTTCTAATAAACACATGGTTCTTCATCATTCTTGATGAATCCAGATAATCTAATTTTCTCATCAAAATGACGATTCCAGCTTTGAGATGCATGTTTATGTCCATAAATAGACTTTTGGAGCTTACAAATAAAGTTTGAAGTCTCACTGGATACGAAACCCTCTGGTTGTTTCATATATATATCCTCTTCAATGAATCCATTTAGGGAAGCGGTTTTCACATCCATCTGACATATCTCACAGTCGTGATATGCAACAATGGCTAAAAGAATCCTAATGGATTTTAGCATGGCTACTAGTGAAAAAGTTTCCTCATAGTCAATCGCAGAACGTTGAGTGTAACCTTTCGCTACCAATCGGGCCTTAAAGTTTTCCACATTTCCATCGGGCCCTCGCTTCCTTTTGTAAACCCATTTACAACTAATAGGTTTAACTCATTCAGGAAGTTCAACTAAGTCCCAGACTTGATTGGGATTCATTGAATCCATTTCATATTTCATGGCTTCCTGCCATTTTCCCTGTTTCCTCCAAGAGGAGCTCATATCAGATGTTAAAAATAGTCTCTCATGAGGCATTGATATTCTTTTCTACTTACGTAGAACCTGTGTTGTAGATCCTTCATCTAATTGGATCTGTGGTTATATCTCAGGTTCTTTAATGTTGGGATCAAACTCATCAAGTTTAATCTCTCTGTAATTCCCACTTTCTCTTCAAAATTGCTTTTCAAGAAAAGTTGCAAAGTGAACAATAAATATACTTCATTGCACGGAATCATAGAATTGATATCCCATGTAATTATCAGGATATCCAACGAACCTACATTTATACCCCATGGGTACTAGTTTATCCCGCTGTGCAATTCTAACATATGCTGGACAACCCCAAATCTTTCAATGTCTAAGACTTGGATTTCTACCGAAGCATATCTGATAGGGGGTAGTAAAAACAGCTTTCGATGGAACCCTATTAAGTATATAGGCAGCGGTTTATAAAGCGTAACCCCAAAGGTAATAAGAAAGATCTGTATAGCTTATCATGGATCGCATCATATCTAATAAAGTATGATTTCTATGCTCAGACACTCAATTGTGTTGAGGTGTTAATGGTGGGCTATATTTGGCGAGAATTCCATTCTCCCTTAAATAATTTCTAAATTCTTCACTCATGTATTCACCGCCTCGATCTGATCCAAGGCTTTTGATGAATTTACTGGTTTTTTTTTCTACTTCATTTCGGAATATTTTGAACTTATCAAATATTTCCGACTTATGTTTCATCAGATAGACATATCAATATCTAGACTTGTCATCTGTGAAAGTCACAAAGTATGTGGAACCATTATGAGCAGCATGATTTAATAGACCACACACATCGCTGTGTATTTAGTTCCAGTAAATCTCCAGCACGGTGTCCAACACCTTAAAATGGGGCCTTTGTCATATTTCCTTGGATGCATGACTCACAAATCGAATAATGATCTAAGGTAATATTTTCAATTAAACCATCCTTTACCAATTTTGATAGACGTCTAACACCTATGTGGCCCAATCTCATATGCCATAATTCAGTATTATTTAATTCAGATTTCCTACTTCTATTTTTCTCTATATTAAAGACATCTCTACATGTTTCCAAAACATAATGACCGTTTGATAAAGAACATTCACTTAAATTATCTTTATCATATAAACATAAAGTTTCATCCTCAATGTTTATTTCATATCTATCCTTATCTAATATTGGCAGTGATATTATTTGTGTAATAATTGATGGAATATAATAACAGTCATGCAAATCTAATTTACATCTATTTGGGAGATCTAAAACAACTGTTTCTATGGCCTTGATATCCAATGTCTCGCCATTGTCAACCCAAAGCTGGATCTCCTCTTTATCCAGCCTTCTTCTAACCTTCATTTCCTGCAGGGAATTACAAATATGAGTACGACTGCCAGTGTCTAACACCCATCCACTATTTGCATCTAAGGCTAATGAGATGTCAATAATTGGAAAAATACAAAGCGTACATGTGGGTCCTGCTTTTCCTTTTAGCTCTGGACAATTATTCTTCCAGTGTCCAGACTTCTTACATTGTAGACATTGATCACGAGCTACTTTCGGTTTTGCGCTTCATGGAGTTTTTCTTTGATATCTTCTTCTTCCCTATCTTTATTTTCTTTAAATTCCCAGAAGTCTTTGAAGAGCCAGCTCTACCATGGAGATACAATGTGGGTTGTTTTTCTCCAAATATTGCTCCGCCATGCGTAGCATGTTATGGTTTAAAATCACCATCCAATCAAACAATCAATGTATTAGATACTCATAAACATTTGGCTTCATAAATTAATAGCTTAGGTATTAGGTCCTCATGGGATCGATATATTTTATACTACTTGAGCGATACGTGCACTTGCATTATGTGAGTTATCTCATCAATCAATGCGTTGCGACACCATATATAGCACGTCGCCACGCTCATATAGACTGGTCGAGACGGAGATTAACTTTTATTGCGCTTCGTGACTCTGGGTGCCAAGCGTCGAGACTCTTATCCACATCGCGACACTAGGAGGCACACGTCGCGACTTCCATAAAATAGAACTGAGACAGAGGCACTGGTTTGATTCGCATCACGATGCTTGCCCATTGGTGTCGCGACGCTCGTATATCAGAACTGAAATAGAGGCTCTGCCTTGTTATGCATCACGACACTCGGCTATTTCTAGGGCTAACCTTCAGTTCTTTAATGATCAAGCTCACAACTTCCATTCTTACACAACCGAACGCAATTATAAACTCTCAATTTATTATCATGCTAAGTTTCTAACATCAAACATCACCAAATCCTATTATCATTACTTAGTACTTCAATTAGGGTGACATAACTAAAATTTTCCAAAACACTAACTTCTTAATACAACAATCATCAATAATCACATTATTTTCAATCAACAACACACTCCAAACATCAAACCCTCAATACTCAAAATTCCAAGATTTAGGTCTTTGTAGTTATATAAAGCCTTATGAAAATTTCGATATTTGTTTGTATGAAATAAACTTTTAGGATCACTTAAATAAACTTTATTCGGAAATTTTGTACTGTCATATAAACTTAATTCATGTATCAGAAAACACTTTCAGAAACGTTTCATAAACTTTATAAAAATCGTATTGTAACATGTAAAAAAATCATTCAATTAAAACATATAGAAATCATGGGTCTGGGAACCAACTCAACTGGACAAAACAGAATGTCATGTCCAGGGCTATGCGATTGATCGAACAATGACAAGACCCATTTCGAACATTCTCAGGTTAATTGGAGACTCCAAAAAGTAAAGGCATAAATAGTCCGTAGAATGAGTTGTTGTAATGTTGTTGCAAAAGTGTTGCAACAGACACTAAAAAATATAACAACATGATTCATTCTTAAAATTATTCATGGTCAAGGTTTACATATCTGGTCGGTTAGTAAACCCGTGAGACTAGTATATGTCGTATATTGGGGTAGTTCCAATGGTTTATCTCGGTTAACTATGAGTCTTAGGCAGACTCTGTTGGGATATATGCCCTTGAGCATCATGTAATATAAACGAAATTATATTTTATGAAATTAAAAATGCATTATTTATTTATCAAAGTGATTGTTTTATATCGCAAATTCTAATTATCTTTTTTACCTTTGATTGCTCATGTGCCTTCAGACTTAGTTTATGAGTGTCATACACAAGAGGATTTAAGTCTGAAGTTAGTAATCTAAAAAATTCTATAGAGAGCAAACAAAGTGGGTACTTTATTTACTGTTTATCTGTAGCTGCGGTCTATTCTATAATTGTATGTCGACCTTGATCCGGGATCTTCCATGTGGTGACATGAGAATGAATGCACCTTATATGATGTGATCATATAGGACTGGACCCAGATAGAAATGAGTTTATTATAATATCCGTTAAATAAAGAATTATTTTCAATCTTCTAGATGGTCATATATGGATTGATCTCAATCCTTAGTGTACTACGAAGTACAGCATGACAAACTATGTCATTTGATTTACAAAAGTGAGGTTGGTGTAGCAATCCCGACCAATAGCTACATACTTTGGGGACATGGTTTGGTGTATAGCTGGGGTCGTTTTAAATAGTTAGAGAGTTCACTCATTCTTACGAGAAGTAAAGGAGTATCTTTATCAAGGTTTGAGTCGGTACTTGAATGATTAGAGCGCTCAAGTCTTTCTATTACTGTAGGCACTGCATTTTTGCATATAAGTCTCGATGATGAGCCTCGTACATAGGCACTACCTCTTATGTCACGGAAGTCGCAGGAAATGGACGTCGGAAGGGAAAAGTCAAGAATTGACGTTTTGTTGGACTTTATTCGCTTGTTTAGCTTCGGGTTCACTCGTTGGACCTCCGTTTCAAAATCACCCTTGGCCCAAAACCCAACCAAATCACACACCAAGCCCAAGAGACCAACGCCCACGCCCTTTACACTCATTTACCTCTCCACTAAATATTCAAACAACCAAATTAACCCTCCATCATGCATACCCCACGCATTTGACCTCCAATTTACCTTGCTCCTCATTTTCAACAAAGTTTTTTTAAACCATTAATGGCATCCCCTCTCCAAGTCAAAAGAAACCACAAATCACCCTCCATTTTCAACAAAGTAGCCACCCAATTAATAACCCTCCAACAACATTAGCCTATCCAATTAATGCACCCATTTTTCCTATAAAAACAACCTAAAATCCTACTATATTTCCGGTAGCACTTTCATAGCACATATAGAACACAAAAATTATCTTCTCTCTATTGACATTGCTCACGCCAAACACCCCTTCAAGAGTAGCCATTATCCACGCAAATACCCCTGGAGTTAGCCCCTAAATTCACGCCCACTGCTCCCCATTCCAGCCCCTTAAACTCACGCTAAAAGCACCTATATTCCAGCCCTTAGACTCAAGCCTACACACCCTTCTCAATTGCCATTGTTCACACTAGTAACCCCTCCTGAAACTAACCCATTCACGCCTAAAACAACAGCCCATCAGCCCCACTTCACATCCCACATCGATTAGGAAACAAAGCCTCCATTTTGCCTTCAACTCCCACGCACAAACACCTCACACGTCCCTTCCATTTAGTCCCACATCGATCAAGAAACACCCATTCAGCGCAAGTTTCCAACTTCACGCACCTGACCCTTCACGCAAGCCCTCAACTCCACCCTTATTTCACGCCAAAAGCCTTCCACTCAATATAGCTTTCACGCAAGACACCTCACGACCCCATTAGCATATTATCTCCCCACATCAATACACACCCCCTCACTCCCTTTAGTCCCACATCGCCCAAGAAACCCTTCACCCTTCAGCAGCGCACAACTCACTCACAAATCACTCAACACCCTCACGCACAAAGCCACCACAATTCAACAACACGACAATGCCCAACTTCACCCCACAACTTACTTCACGCAACTGCCCTCTTCAAGCACTATCCACGTAACCCTAAGCCCCTAAATTCAGCCCTTGCCCACGGCAATACTGCCCTCTTTAACACACAAAGCATTCACGCCACTGCCCTGAAGAACCAGCCTCATTCACGCCCCACTGCAGCCTCTCAAAATCAGCCTCATTCACGCCCTAAGACTATCAAATTCTGCCTCCAAAATCTGCCAGCAATTACCAAATTATGCCTCACATCCGCGCATCACACAGCCCGCAAAACAGTCCCGAATCTGCATTGTCTGATCACCGAAAATACTTCCCCAAACAACCTCTTAATTCATCAAAAATTGCATCCCTAAACGGCCAGTATATCACCCAAAACTGCCTAAAACTGTCCAGTAAAACTCGCAAAATCTGCCCAGTTTTTACCCCGTAAAACCCGCAAACTGCCTAGTCAAAAAACCCTCAAACCAAAACAGCCCCGCATTACCACAAAACAGTAAGCCAACCCCACAACCAAAAACCGCAGCGAAACGGAGTAAAAAACAGCGGCCCAACCAGCGAAACAACAAAGGAAAACGTTGAACCAGTAAACCAGAGGAGTTACGGAACATCAACCCTTCCGACGGCCGTGTAACGCACTTCCGAGAGACGACAAAAGAGGTTAGACCTGAGGGCACCTTCTTCATTTATTATCCTTTATTTTTATTATTTTAGTACTTTATTTCATATGAGTATTGTGGATTGGTGCATGATGTGATTTCCGGATGAACGGAATATGTGTTCTCTCTTGTGGTATATCGGATGGAAACTCGGACATAAATTCTGTAGCCGAATCCGAATGGACGGTAGTGCGGTTTGTACTCGGGATAAAATGCCATGTACCACTTGAGAGATACACGTATTTCGTTTCATCCAACCTTGTATTCGAGCATGATTTAGTCTAGTAGATTATTTAGCATGATTTAGTCTAGTACGTTGTTTATTTTAAAGCATGATTATGTTACTTCTTTATACATGATTTAGTTATTTTCTTTCGCAATAGAAGTTTAATTTACGTTTATGTTTAGGTTGTCATTTATTTTTCGTATTTGATAATTCAACACGCTGATTGTGTGATATCGTATGTTTGTCGTTATGATAACAAACTTTTAAAGCATGCAAACTTAGATTTAAACCGTATACGAATTTAGGTGTAGGTTACCTTTTTGCAAATGTATGTTGAGTAAACTTGGTTAAAATTGCACAAATACATTCATTACAAATGAAATAAGTAAGGGACCATTCCGAACCCAACGATTTGAGGTCTTCCCTTGCGAAGGGTAAGTGCGGCCTTAAATCATTTTCCTGGTTGACACTAGGTGGCGACTCCATTTTATTTCTCCGGTTTAGTTCCTTCGCGGGCTACTCCATACTCCCAATCGGGCCGCGAGCCTGGAACAACATCGTCGATTTCTGTGTTCTACAGTCTGGCGACTCCACTGGGGATAGAGAATTAGCCCCGAAATAATGTCTTGTAATGTTTGTGATTTATGCTTTAATTAACCATGTCTACTGTGGGTTTAGGGGGTTTAATCAAAGGCATTATTAAAGCTAGGTGATGGTTTGGTGTCTTCTTTCACTCACTACCATTCTATAAGGAAACGCTGTGAAGGCACCTAGATAATCATTACCCGTAGCTCACTGTGATGGACTTATTTGGAGGACTCGTTGTTTATTCCTGTCAACAAGCGATAAGAGCCTAAGAGGCTTGGGTTTTTAGGAGGGTTCGCTCCGCCCTCCCTCTAGGGAATCTACAACGGGAAATCCATTTGACAGTCAGTCACGCACCATAACTCGTTGGCACGTACCTTACTGTATAAAAAAAAAGGTGCGCTCACTTGGTCGCTCAGACCCTTGAGTGGGAAGACCTAGTTGTGGGCAACCCTTCTTCAGCGAGAGCCTTTATTTACGCCCCTGAAACCTACATGTGAACCGTAGTTGTATGACCAATAGAAACTATTTCTTTATGCTTGCGTTTAGGACCATCATCATTTGGATTCAATTGGACTTTTTGTCAAGAGATATGAACTTGTTGGGCCATTTAAACTGGGACAAGTTCGTGTCCTTTGACAATTTGGCCAAAAGCTTCTAAAATGCTGATAGGCCATTTTGTGTCTGGGCCTCTTATTATTTGAAGTTGTTTAGCCATGTTATCGCAAAAGTATAAACTTATTGGGCCTTTTCAACTGGGACAAGTTTGCACCGCGCAATAGTATGATTAAATGCTTTAAAATGATAATGGGCCGACTTATATATTCCATGCATCGCACGCATCACATGCATCTCATGCATACATGCATCATATTAACCCTTGTGTCTAAAAGCCATCATAGATACCCGTTGGATTGGGGAAAATGAAGACTTGTCAGAAGACCATCAGCCAACATGAGTGAGTCAGTCAACGAGGGATCCCGCCTGGATCAATTGGAGACCAAAGTAACCGAAATTATTGAGATGTTGCAAGTTTTGACTAATGTTGTGACCAGTTTGACCGTTCCCCGTGTAGCTAATAACAGAAAGTTTTACAGCCAGAATGGAAAGACCATTGGGGAACCTTCAAGGACCAAGCCCACTCCTTCTGAGATTGCCCCTATCAGAAGCAGAAGATTCTCCAATCTCGGTAGACCTTTGTCGGGGGTATTTGAAGAGCTAAGGAGGCAAAGACTTCTAAATCCCTTAGAGCCTAGACCACTTCCAAACCCTGTGCCATGCTACCTTAACCTGAACCTTTACTGTTACTTCCACCAGCAAATTGGCCATGATACCGACAACTGCCCCCGCCTTAGGCATGAAATCAAAAACCTCATCGATGCTCATAAAATACCCGACCCGGAAAAAGAACAACCCAACACAAACAGAAACCATCTACCTAACTACCACTCTGTTCCACCACCCACCTATATGATCAACTCCAGCCTGCCCGAATGTTTTGTCCTCCAAACTCTCAACCACCCAACTTCTTTCAAGAAGAATAAGATAATCATTCAGGAGTTGGCTTCTCAATACATAAGTTTGAAGGGAGAACTATACAAAAAACAAGCGAATGGCATTCAGTCGAAAAGAAGAAGTTTGAAAGGCAATGGAAGCGGTACTGCCGGTGGAAGTTGAGATACAATCCATGCTTTTATTAACAGAAGCATAGTGGGTCTCGCAGAGATGGATGAAAATAGAATGAAGTCCTTGCATCACATGCAGATATACCAGAGGAGATTGAAGCTGTATTTTACCTGAAAAAGAGAAGACCGAGCAGTCACCTAGGGAATTGGCGAAATACCTAACCCAAAGGGATATGAAACCCATTCATGCATGCATGCATACACGTAACGTATTTGCACTCCTTTTTGTGTTGTAATCACAGGTTTCAACGAAGAAGAAGAGAAAACGGCAAAGAAAAGCCAATCAGAAGCAGCAACATCGCAGTACTAGATTTTGGGAAGGAATCACAGGGTTGAGGCCCGTATCAATGTCAGTTTCAGCAATGGATCGGTTTCAGGAATGAATCCCAGGGGGCGAACCCACATTATGAGCAGTTGAAATGAAGATTTTCGTGGAGTGAGTAAAAAAAAGGAGAGAGGGAGAAGTCTTTGATATTTGGACATATGTCCAGTGATGACATTGTTTGCTATAGGGATAAACCTTAGAAAGGATAAGTGCGAGATGTGCTCTCATCCGGTATTCTGAATGGATTGATCTTGGCTAGACTCACGAGCACTTGATTACAGGATCTCGACAATAGAAGCCTGAGTAGTTGGCGAGATGACTGGTCGAAGAGATGGTGGATCAGTAAATGACCGTTTGCCTGGATGTCCACCATAGTTTACTTATGCTACGATATATGATATGGTTGGAAATAAAGAAAAAATCACTGCAATGAAATGAACAGAAAAGAAAAAAATAGACCACCTATAACCGATAAGAGTGAAGCTACCCATGGACGAGTATTAGGACCACCATAAGGAGAAATGATACCTTAAAGGGTAGGTGTGTCAAAAAAAAAAGTTCAAAAATGAAATGAAAAGAAAGAGACAAGAGAAAAAAGAAGAAGACCATATCATGTTGTGTATGACGAAGTAATCATAGAATGTGATCAAGACATCTAGGTTGGTTAGACCCACTGATCTGATTCTCTGAGACGAAATCATCGAGTTGGCTTACTTAAGGATTAAGCTGCGAAAGAGCCTTAGCACACACACACTATGAGTCTAGTTTAGATCATTTATTCAGACGAACGGATCTGAGTGTATTAAGTACTTTGAAGATTCTCTCGTTTCGACGCGAAGCATTCGTTTAGGATGAAAATATGTTTGACTATCAAGATTATCTCGTGAAAGGTGGTACAATATGTTGAAATGAATCATCACATCATCAATATCAGTTTCGCCGGGTATGGCACTCTGGGGGCGAGGCCCAGATCATTAGCACTTGTATCAGTCTTGCCGGGTATGGCACTCTGGGGGCGAGGCTCACATCGTCATCAGCATCAGTATCAGTTTTTCTGGGTGGGGTACTCCGGGTATGGAGACACATCAGCATCAATTTGGGAACAAGACCCACAGTAAGAAACAAGACCTGCAATTCAATTTGGGAACAAGACCCACGATTGAGAATAAGACCCACAATTCAGATCGAGAACAAGACCCACAACTCAGTTTAGGGAACAAGACCCTCAACACAATTCACAATTCATGGAACAAGACCCTCAACACAATTCAGATCGGGAACAAGACCCTCAACTCAGGGAACAAGACCCTCAACTCAAATCAGGAACAAGACCTGCAACTCAACTTGGGAACATGACCCACAATTCAGGGAACAAGACCCTCAACACAATTCAGACCAGGAACAAGACCCTCAACTCAAATCAGGAACACGACCTGCAACTCAATTTGGGAAAAGGACCCACAATCAGGAACAAGACCTGCAACTCAATTTGGGAAAAAGACCCACAATCAGGAATAAGACCTGCAACTCAATTTGGGATCAAGACCCACAATCAGGAACAAGACCTGCAACTCAATTTGGGAACAAGACCCACAATCAGGAACAAGACCTGCAATTCAATTTAGGAACAAGACCCACAATCAATTCAATTTGGGAACAAGACCCACAATCAGGAACAAGACCTGCAACTCAATTTGGGAACAAGACCCACAATCAGGAACAAGACCTGCAACTCAATTTGGGAACAATACCCACAATCAGGAACAAGACCTGCAATTCAATTTGGGAACAAGACCCACAATCAATTCAATTTGGGAACAAGACCCACAATCAGGAACAAGACCCACAACTCAATCGGGAACAAGACCCACAATTCAGATCGGGAACAAGACCCACAACTCAGTTTAGGGAACTAGACCCTCAACACAATTCAGATCGAGAACAAGACCCATAACTCAGTTTAGGGAACAAGACAGTTAACACAATTCAGATCGGGAATAAAACCCACAATCAATTCATTTCTGAGAAGAAAGCCCACATTCAACACAACTTGGGAATAAGCCCACAATCAACGGTTCGGGAACAAGACCTGCAACTCAATTTGGGAACAAGACCCACAATCAGGAACAAGACCTGCAACTCCATTTGGGAACAAGACCCACAATCGGGAACAAGACCAGTAACTCAATTTGGGAACAGACCCTCAGCTCACTTCGGGAACAAAACCCACTCGGTGGTTCGGGAACAAGACCCAGGGGTCACAGTACCTCGCCATCAATCTCAACCTAATTCAGGGAACAAGAACCGCATCACAATCAGGGAACAATACCCTCATCACAATTAAGGAACAAGACCCTCATCATAATTCGGGAACAAGACCCTCATCTCAACTCTGTAACGGTTCGGAAATGGACCACTATCACATCAGTGACACCTCGAGTATGGGGTTTAGCATGCCAGGTACAAGACCCATAACTCAGTTCAGGGAACAAGACCCTCAACACAATTCAGACCGGGAATAAAACCAACAATCAATTCAGTTCTGGGAAGAAAGCCCACATTCAACACAACTTGGGAATAAAGCCCACAATCAACGGTTCGGGAACAAGACCTGCAACTCAATTTGGGAACAAGACCCACAATCAGGAACAAGACCTGCAACTCAATTTGGGAACAAGACCCACAATCAGGAACAAGACCTGCAACTCCATTTGGGAACAAGACCCACAATCGGGAACAAGACCTGCAACTCAATTTGGGAACAAGACCCACAATCGGGAACAAGACCTGCAACTCAATTTGGGAACAAGACCCTCAGCTCGATTTGGGAACAAAACCCACTCGGTGGTTCGGGAACAAGACCCAGGGGTCACAGCACCTTGCCATCAATCTCAACCCAATTCAGGGAACAAGACCCTCATCACAATCAGGGAACAAGACCCTCATCACAATTAAGGAACAAGACCCTCATCTAAACTCTGTAATGGTTCGGAAATGGACCACTATCACATCAAAGACTCCTCGGGTATGGGGTTTAGCACGCTAGGTACGACACTTCGGGTATGGAGACACAACCGCAATGCCTCGGGTATGGGGTTTAGCATGCCAGGTATGGCACAACCAAATCAACACAGTTCGAAGCAACAGACAAGTCAGGTGGCAGCTGGCGAGCCAGGTAAGTAAAATTGCATTGCACAAACTTTGATAGTATTTTCATTGTCACACACTGCACAGATCCCATCAAAGTGGGGGCGACTGTAGGCACTGCATTTTTGCATATAAGTCCCGATGATGAGCCTCGTACAGAGGCACTACCCTTATGTCAGGTAAGTCGCGGGAAACGAACATCGGAAGGGAAAAGTCAAGAATTGACGTTTTGTTGGACTTTATTCGCTTGTTTAGCTTCGGGTTCACTCGTTGGACCTCCGTTTCAAAATCACCCTTGGCCCAAAACCCAACCAAATCACACACCAAACCCAAGAGACCGAAGCCCGCGCCCTTTACACTCATTTACCTCTCCACTAACAATTCAAACAACCAAATTAACTCTCCACCATGCATACCCCATGCATTTGACCTCCAATTTACCTTGCTCCTCATTTTCAACAAAGTTTTTTTAAGCCATTAATGGCATCCCCTCTCCAAGTCAAACGAAACCACAAATCACCCTCCATTTTCAACAAAGTAGCCACCCAATTAATAACCCTCTAACAACATTAACCTACCCAATTAATGCACCCATTTTGCCTATAAAAACAACCCAAAATCCTAATATCTTTCCGGTAGCACTTTCATAGCACATATAGAACACAAAAATTATCTTCTCTCCATTGTCATTGCCCACGCCAAACACCCATTGAAGAGTAGCCATTATCCACGCAAATACCCATGGAGTTAGCCCCTAAATTCACGCCCACTGCTCCCCATTCCAGCCCATTAAACTCACGCTAAAAGCACCTCCATCCCAGCCCTTAGACTCATGCCTACACACCCTTTTCCATTGCCATTGTTCACACCAGTAACCCCTCCTGAAACTAACCCATTCACGCATAAAACAACAGCCCATCAGCCCCACTTCACATCCCACATCGATTAGGAAACAAAGCCTCCATTTTGCCATCAACTCCCACGCATAAACATTTCACACGCCCCTCTCATTTAGTCCCACATCGATCAAGAAACATCCATTCAGCGTAAGTCTCAAACTTCACGCACCTGACCCTTCACGCAAGCCCTCAACTCCACAATTATTTCACGCCAAAAGCATTCCACTCAATATAGCTTTCACGCAAAACACCTCACGACCCCATTAGCATATTATCTCCCCACATCAAAACACACCCCCTCACTCCCTTTAGTCCCACATCGCCCAAGAAACCCTTCACCCTTCAGCAGCGCACAACTCACTCACAAATCACTCAACACCCTCAAGGACAAAGCCACCACAATTCAACAACACGTCACTACCCAACTTCACACCACAACTTACTTCACGCAACTGCCCTCTTCAAGCACTATCCACGTAACCCTCAGCCCATAAAGCCCCTGAAGTCAGCCCTTGCTCAAGCCAATACTACCCCCTTTAACGCACAAAGCATTCACGCCACTGCCCTGAAGAACCAGCCCCATTCACGCCCACTGCAGCCTCTCAAAATCAGCCTCATTCACGCCCCAAGACTACCGAATTCTGCCTCCAAAATCTGCCAGCAATTACCGAATTCTGCATCACATCCGCGCATCACACAGCCCGCAAAATAGTCCCGAATCTGTATTGTTTGATCACCGAAAATACTGCCCCAAATAGCCCCTTAATTCACCAAAAATTGCCTTCCTAAACTGCCAGCATATCACCGAAAAAATTGCCTAAAACTGTCCAGTAAAACCCGCAAAATCTGGACAGTTTTTACCCCGTAAAACTTAGTCAAAAGACCCACAAACCTCAAACCAAAACAGCCCCGCATTACCGCAAAATAGTAAGCCAACACCACAACCAGAAATTGCAACAAAACGGAGTAAAAAATAGCGGCCCAAAGAGCGAAACAACGAAGGAAACGTTGAACCAGTAAACCGGAGGAGTTGCAGAGGATCAACCCTTCCGACGGCCGTTTTACGCACTTCCGAGAGACGACAAAAGAGGTTAGACTTGAGGGCACCTTCTTCGTTTATTATCCTTTATTTTTATTTATTTTAGTACTTTATTTCATATGAGTATTGTGGATTGGTGCATGATGTGATTTCTGGATGAACGGAATATGTGTTCTCTCTTGTGGTATATCGGATGGAAACTCGGACGTAAATTCCGTAGTCGAATCCGAATGGATGGTAGTGCAGTTTGTACTCGGGATACAATGCCACGTACCACTTGAGAGATACACGTATTTCATTTCATCCAACCTTGTATTCGAGCATGATTTAGTCTAGTAGATTATTTAGCATGATTTAGTCTAGTATGTTGTTTATTTTTAAAGCATGATTATGTTACTTCTTTGTACATGATTTAGTTATTTTCTTTCGCAATAGGAGTTTAATTTACGTTTATGTTTAGGTTGTCATTTATTTTTCGGATTTGATAATTCAACACGCTGATTGTGTGATATCGTATGTTTGTCGTTATGATAACTAACTTTTAAAGCATGCAAACTTAGATTTAAGCCGTATATGAATTTAGGTGTAGGTTACCTTTTTGCAAATGTATGTTGAGTAAACTTGGTTAAAATTGCACAAATCCATTCATTACAAATGACATAAGTAAGAGACCATTCTGAACCCAACGATTTGAGGTCTTCCCTTGCGAGGGGTGAGTGCGGCCTTAAATCATTTTCCCGGTTGACACTGGGTGGCGACTCCATTTTATTTCTCCGGTTTAGTTCCTCTGCGGGCTACTCCGTACTCAAAACTGGGCCGCGAGCCTGGAACAGCGTTTCCGATTTTTGTGTTCTACAGTCTGGCGACTCCAGTGGGATAGAGAATCGGCCCCGAAATAATGTCTTGTAATGTTTGTGATTTGTGCTTTAATTAACCATGTCTACTATGGGTTTAGGAGGTTTAATTAAAGCTACCTTTCTATAAGGAAAAGCTGTGAAGGCACCTAGATAATCATTACCCGTAGCTTACTGTGATGGACTAATTTGGAGGACTCGTTGTTTATTCGTGTCACCAAGCGATAAGAGCCTAAGAGGCTTGGGTTTTTATGAGAGTTCGCTCCGCCCTCCCTCTGGGGAATCTACAACGGGAAATCCATTTGACAGTCAGTCACGCACCATAACTCGTTGGCACGTACCTTAGTGTATAAAAAAAGGTGCACTCACTTGGTCGCTCAGACCCTTGAGTGGGAAGACCTAGTTGTGGGCAACCCTTCGTCAGCGAGAGCCTTTGTTTACACCCTGAAACCTACATGTGAACCGTAGTTGTATGACCAATAGAAACTATTTCTTTATGCTTCCGTTTAGGACCATCATCAATTGGATTCAACTGGACTTTTTGTCAAGAGATATGAACTTGTTGGGGCATTTAAACTGGGACAAGTTCGTGTCCTTTGATAATTGGGCCAAAAGCTTCTAAAATGCTGATAGGACATTTTGTGTCTGGGCTTCTTATTATTTAAAGTTGTTTAGCCATGTTATCGCAAAAATATAAACTTGTTGGGCCTTTTCAACTGGGACAAGTTTGCACCGCGCAATAGTATAATTAAATGCTTTAAAATGATAATGGGCTGACTTATATATTCCATGCATCGCACGCATCCCATGCATCTCATGCATACATGCATCATATTAACCCTTGTGTCTAAAAGCCATCATAGATACCCGTTGGATTGGGGAAAATGAAGACTTGTTAGAAGACCATCAGCCAACATGAGTGAGTTAGTCAACGAGGGATCCCGCCTGGATCAATTGGATACCAAAGTAACCGAAATTATTGAGATGTTGCAAGTTTTGACTAATGTTGTGACCAGTTTGATCGTACCCCGTGTAGCCAATAACAGAAAGTTTTACAACCAGAATGTAAAGACCATTGGGGAACCTTCAAGGACCAAACCCACTCCTTCTGAGATTGCCCCTATCATAAGCAGATGATTCTCCAATCTTGGTAGACCTTTGTCGGGGGTATTTGAAGAGCTGATGAGGCAAGGACTCCTAAATCCCTTAGAGCCTATACCACTTCCAAACCTTGTGCCACGCTACCTTAACCTGAACCTTTTCTGTTACTTCCACCAGCAACATGGCCATGACACTGACAACTGCCCCCACCTTAGGCATGAAATCCAAAACCTCATCGATGCTCATAAAATACCCGACCCGGAAAAAAAACAACCCAACACAAATAGAAACCCTCTACCTAACTACCACTCCGTTCCACCACCCACCTATATGATCAACTCCGGCCTGCCCGAAAGTTTTGTCCTCTAAACTCTCAACCACCCAACTTCTTTCATGGGGATAGGGGATGGCAGTAGTGAAGAACCGTAGGCTGAGAAAGAAGACAATGCCGCAGACAATGAAGATGTTTTCCTTGGTTTATTTGATTGTAATCCTGCATTTTTAAGACATTGATTTTGTCTACTTGTTCGAACTTTTTTCTTAATATAATAAAGATGTTCATCTCACTTACTTGCTTGAGTCTCTACCTTTCAAGAAGAATAAGATAATCATTCAGGAGTTGGCTTCTCAATACGTAAGTTTGAAGGGAGAACTATACAAAAGACAAGTGAATGGCATTCAGTCGAAAAGAAGAAGTTCGAAAGGCAATGGAAGCGGTACTGCCGGTGGAAGTTGAGATACAGTCCATGCGGGTATTAGCAGAAGCAGAGTGGGTCTCGCAGAGATGGATGAAAAGAGAATGAAGTCCTTGCTTCACATGCAGATATTCCAGAGGAGATTGAAGCTGTATTTAACCTGAAAAAAAGAAGATCGAGCAGTCACCTAGGGAATTGGTGGAATACCTAACCCAATGGAATAGGAAACCCATTCATGCACGCATGCATACACGTAACATATTTGCACTCCTTTTTGTTTGTTTTTTGTTGTAATCACAGGTTTCAAAGAAAAGAAGAGAAAATGGCAAAGACAAGCCAATCAGAAGCAGCAACAGCACGGTACTAGATTTTGGGAAGGAATCCCAGGGTTGAGGCCTGTATCAATGTCAGTTTCAGCAATGGATCGGATTAAGGAATGAATCCCAGGGGGCGAAGCCCACATTATCAGCAGTTGAAATGAAGATTTCCGTGGAGTGAGTAAAAAAAAAAAAAAAAGAGAAGTCTTTGATATTTGGACATATGTCCAGTGATGACATTGTTTGCTATAGGGAGAACCTTAGAAACGATAAGTGCGAGATGTGCTCTCATCCGGTATTCTGAATGGAATGATATTGGCTAGACTCATGAGCACTGATTACAGGATCTCGACCGTAGAAGCCTGAGTAGTTGGCGAGATGACTGGTCGAAGAGATGGTGGATCAGTGAATGACCATTTGCCTGGATGTCCACCATAGTTTACTTATGCTACGATATATGATATGGTTGGAAACAAAGAAAAAGTCTATGCAATGAAATGAACAGAAAGAAAAAAATAGACCACCTATAACCGATAAGAGTGAAGCTACCCAAGGGCGAGTATTAAGACCACCATGAGGAGAAATGCTACCTTAAATGGTAGGTGTGTCAAAAAAAAAAGAGTTCAAAAATGAAATGAAAAGAAAGAGACAAGAGAAAAAAGAAGAAGACCATATCATCTTGAGTAGGACGAAGTAATCACAGAATGTGATCAAGACATCTAGGTTGGTTAGACCCACTGATCCGATTCTCTGAGACCAAATCATCGAGTTGGCTTACTTAAGGATTAAGCTGCGAAAGAGCCTTAGCACACACACACTATGAGTCTAGTTTAGATCATTTATTCAAACGAACGGATCTGAGTGTATTAAGTACTTTGAAGATTCTCTGGTTTCGATGCGAAGCATTCGTTGAGGACGAAAATATGTTTGACTATCAAGATTATCTCGTGAGAGGTGGTACAGTATGTTGAAATGAATCATCACATCATCAATATCAGTTTCGCCGGGTATGGCACTCTGGGGCGAGGCCCACATCGTCATCAGCATCAGTATCAATTTTGTCGGGTGTGGTACTCTGGGTAAGGAGGCACATCAGAATCAATTAGGAACAAGACCCACAGTCAGGAACAAGACCTGTAATTCAATTTGGGAACAAGACCCACGATCGGAACAAGACCCACAATTCAGATCGGGAACAAGACACACAACTCAGTTCAGGGAACAAGACCCTCAACACAATTCACAATTCAGAGAACAATACCCTCAACACAATTCAGATCGGGAACAAGACCCTCAACTCAGGGAACAAGACCCTCAACTCAAATCAGAAACAAGACCTGCAACTCAACTTGGGAACAAGACCCACAATTCTGGGAACAAGACCTTCAACACAATTCAGATCGGGAACAAGACCCTCAACTCAAATCAGGAACAAGACCTGAAACTCAATTTGGGAAAAAGACCCACAATCAGGAACAAGACCTGCAACTCAATTTGGGAAAAAGACCCACAATCAGGAACAAGACCTGCAACTCAATTTGGGGACAAGACCCACAATCAGGAACAAGACCTGCAACTCAATTTGGGAACAAGACCCACAATCAGGAACAAGACCTGTAATTCAATTTGGGAACAAGACCCACAATCAATTCAATTTGGGAACAAGACCCACAATCATGAACAGACCTGCAACTCAATTTGGGAACAATACCCACAATCAGGAACAAGACCTGCAACTCAATTTGGGAACAAGACCCACAATCAGGAACAAGACCTATAATTCAATTTGGGAACAAGACCCACAATCAATTCAATTTGGGAACAAGACCCACAATCAGGAATAAGACCCACAACTCAATCGGGAACAAGACCCACAATTCAGATCGGGAACAAGTCCCACAACTCAGTTCAGGGAACAAGACCCTCAACATAATTCAGATCAAGGACAAGACCCATAACTCAGTTCAGGGAACAAGACCCTCAACACAATTCAGATCGGGAATAAAACCCACAATCAATTCCGTTCTGGGAAGAAAGCCCACATTCAACACAACTTGGAATAAAGCCCACAATCAACGGTTCGGGAACAAGACCTGCAACTCAATTTGGGAACAAGACCCACAATTAGGAACAAGACCTGCAACTCAATTTGGGAACAAGACCCACAATCAGGAACAAGACCTGCAACTCCATTTGGGAACAAGACCCATAATCGGGAACAATACCTGCAACTCAATTTGGGAACAAGACCCTCAGCTCGATTTGGGAACAAAACCCACTCGGTGGTTCGGGAACAAGACCCAGGGGTCACAGCACCTTGCCATCAATCTCAACCCAATTCAGGGAACAAGACCCTCATCACAATCAGGGAACAAGACCTTCATCACAATTAAGGAACAAGACCCTCATCTCAACTCTGTAATGGTTCGGAAATGGACCACTATCACATCAGAGACTCCTCGAGTATGGGGTTTAGCACGCTAGGTACGACACTCAGGGTATGGAGACACAACCGCGATGCCTCGGGTATGGGGTTTAGCATACCGGGTATGGCACAACCAAATCAACACAGTTTGAAGCAACAAGCAAGTCAGGTGCCAGCTGGCGAGCCAGGTAAGTAAAATTGCATTGGACAAACTTTGATAGGATTGTCATTGTCACACACTGCACAGATCCCATCAAAATGGGGGCGACTGTAGGCACTGCATTTTTACATATAAGTCCCGATGATGAGCCTTCTACAGAGGCACTACCCTTATGTCACGGAAGTCGCGGGAAACGGACGTCGGAAGGGAAAAGTCAAGAATTGACGTTTTGTTGGACTTTATTCACTTGTTTAGCTTCGGGTTCACTCGTTGGATCTCCGTTTCAAAATCACCTTTGGCCCAAAACCGAACCAAATCACACACCAAGCCCAAGAGACCAAAGCCCATGCCCTTTACACTCATTTACCTCTCCACTAACTATTCAAACAAACAAATTAACCCTCCACCATGCATACCCCACGCATTTGACCTCCAATTTACCTTGCTCTTCATTTTCAACAAAGTTTTTTTAAGTCGTTAATGGCATCCCCTCCCAAGTCAAAAGAAACCACAAATCACCCTCTATTTTCAACAAAGTAGCCACCCAATTAATAACCCTCCAACAACATTAGCCTACCCAATTAATGCACCCATTTTGCCTATAAAAACAACCCAAAATCCTACTATCTTTCCGGTAGCACTTTCATAGCACATATAGAACACAAAAATTCTCTCATCTCCATTGCCATTGCTCACGCCAAACACCCCTTGAAGAGTAGCCATTATCCACACAAATACCCCTGAAGTTAGCCCCTAAATTCACGCCCACTGCTCCCCATTCCAGCCCGTTAAACTCACGCTAAAAGCACCTCCATCCCAGCCCTTAGACTCACGCCTACACACCCTTCTCCATTGCCATTGTTCACACCAGTAACCCCTCCTAAAACTAACCCCTCCTGAAACTACCCCTTCACGCCTAAAACAACAGCCCATCAGCCCCACTTCACATCCCAAATCGATTAGGAAACAAAGCCTCCATTTTGCCTTCAACTCCCACACACAAACACCTCACACGCCCATCCCCTTTAGTCCCACATCGATCAAGAAACACCCATTCAGCGCAAGTCTCCAACTTTACGCACCTGACCCTTCACGCATGCCCTCAACTCCACCCTTATTTAACGCCAAAAGCCTTCCACTCAATATAGCTTTCACGCAAGACACCTCACGACCCCATTAGCATATTATCTCCCCACATCAATACACACCCACTCACTCCCTTTAGTCCAACATCGCCCAAGAAACCCTTCACCCTTCAGCAGCGCATAATTCACTCACAAATCACTCAACACCCTCACGCACAAAGCCACCACAATTCAACAACACGTCACTGCCCAACTTCACACCACAACTTAATTCACGTAACTGACCCTTCAAGCACTATCCACGTAACCCTCAGCCCATAAAGCCCCTGAAGTCAGCCCTTGCTCACGCCAATACTGCCATAATTAACGCACAAAGAATTCACACCACTGCCCTGAAGAACCAGCCTCATTCACGCCCACTGCAGCCTCTCAAAATCAGCCTCATTCACGCCCCAAGACTACCGAATTCTGCCTCCAAAATCTGCCAGCAATTACCGAATTCTGCCTCACGTCCGCGCAGCACACAGCCCGCAAAATAGTCCCGAATCTGTATTGTTTGATCACCGAAAATACTGCCCCAAATAGCCCCTTAATTCACCAAAAATTGCCTCCCTAAACTGCCAGCATATCACCGAAAAAATTGCCTAAAACTGTCCAGTAAAACCCGCAAAATCTGCATAGTTTTTACCCCGTAAAACACTTAAAACTTAGTCAAAAGACCCACAACCTCAAACCAAAACAGCCCCGCATTACCGCAAAATAGTAAGCCAACACCACAACCAGAAATTGCAACAAAACGGAGTAAAAAACAGCGGCCCAAATAGCGAAACAACGAAGGAAAATGTTGAACCAGTAAACGGAGGAGTTGCGGAGCATCAACCCTTCCGACGACAAAAGAGGTTAGACCTGAGGGCACATTCTTCATTTATTGTCCTTTATTTTATTTATTTTAGTACTTTATTTCATATGAGTATTGTGGATTTGTGCATGATGTGATTTCCGGATGAACGGAATATGTGTTCTCTTTTGTGGTATATCGGATGGAAACTCGGACGTAAATTCTGTAAGTGAATTTGAATGGACGGTAGTGCGGTTTGTACTCGGGATATAATGCCACGTACCACTTGAGAGATAAAAGAGGTGCACTATTCCTAAATTCACAAAATTGGAAACAATAATAAGAGTGGAAAATGTGAAGGAGAGAAAGAAGAGGATGAAGAAGAAGAAGAAGAAGAGAAAGAAGAGAAGAAAAAGAAGAAAAAAGGAAAAGAAAAAAGAGAGAAGGAGAAAGAAGCATAGAAGTCTTGACATCCATGGAATTTGAGAGATAAAGAATAACCAACAACAAGGAAGAATGTAAGATTTACTTAACCCAAATTTGAGATTTTGAAACCTTAATGGTATGGAAACATGGTGGTGTTAGTGGCATGTTATGGTTTGCAATTAGTGAGGAAATGGGCATGGAATAGGTTGTAAGATAAGTATCCAAACTTGATAATTTTAGGGTTTAAACCAAGAGTGAGGATGATGTGATTAATAGAGTGTGGAGTTTTGGGTTTAACTTTGTGAAGTGTATGTGGTAGATTAAAAGTGATTGTTGATGAGTTGGTGGTTTAGTGCATGTGAAGTTGAGTGTAATATGACATATTGTATATTGGTTTTAGTATGGAAGCGTTAGTATGAAGTGTAATTGATGTTTTGTGCATTTGATGAGTTTAGAGAAGAAAAACATAAACCTGGAAAACCAGGTCGTGTCGCAACGCTGACGAGCCTTGCGTCACGATGCGAAAGAAGAAAATGATTGCACGATTCTGGACGTCGCGCGTCGCGACGCGCAAGGGTTTGCGTCGTGACGCGTTGCATAAAATTTCTCAGAACTAGTTTTAAACCACCCAGTTCCACCCTAACGTGTTAGAGACCACCCTTAGGGTCTCGTATCAGTTTGTTATGCACCCATTACATCTTAGTATAAGTATAATATACCAAGTGACGATATCACATACTTAAATTAAGAAAGTTTAGCCTTATTCCAAAATTCATCTCATAGTATGAAGTCTAACCGAGCTATCAATTATAGACCATTGCAGGAATTATACTTTTCATCGATGAAGCGATATAGCACCAGTCAGATTCTAATCAATGAGTGGACCTCTTTTCTCAAATTGGTTTTATTTGTTAAGTTTTGATATCAGATTTACTTTCATGCTTTAGGGCGATAAAATGTTTTATTAATACAGTCATTTCATAAATCATTATGATTTGAGCTTTAATTGAGAAAGAAATGATTTTCAGAAAATATTTTATACAATATTGAGATTTAAAACATGCGTTTATGTTTTTCGAGGCATGGGGGAAAAAACCCACCCCAGTATGTAAATTGAGATAGCTTGGAATTGACGGACATAGGACATGTGCACATGTAGAGGACTGGAGGGATGACGATACGTAACGCCCCCAGATCCTACTTCAGGGCTAAAGAGTTGACGATACGTAACGCCCATAGACCCTAGTTTCAGAGCTTGGAAGGTAGCATAGATCAGTACCCCCAGTTCTAGTTTGTGGCTTGGGGGACGGCGATACGTAACGCCCCAAGACCACCACTTTTAGAGACATGAGTGGCATGCTTTGGGGGACGGCAATACGTAACGCCCCAAAGAAATGAGTTTGCACTTCTGGCTCTAGTTAGGCGTATGGGGGGACGGCGATACGTAACGCCCTCATACGTCAAGTTTTTCAGAAAATTTATCAGATTTCAGATACTAGATTTTCAGAACACAGTTTTCAAAAATTAGATTTTAGAAATAGTTTTCAAAAACCACCACCTTTTAGCTATCAGATTTTCAGAAACAATTTATAAAGAAGATTTTAGAAAGAAAAGTTTTATGAAAGAGATTACAGAAAAGATTTACTGAAAAAAGTTTTTATATAATGTTATTTCTGGAATTTTCTTTTCAGAACTAGATGATTTTATTGCAACATTGCATTTTCTAGTCCACTCACTTAGATCGTACAACGATCTAACCCCCCACTCCTAGTTTCCTTGTCTTGCAGGTTTCTCGGAGGACGAGCTTGGGAGGACGGATACTGATGGCAGTCAACAGAGGGTCAGAGTCCACCAGTCCAAGTTAAAGAGTAAGAGTCCAGTTGGAGTCAGTCAGAGTCGAATAAAAGCCCTGTATTAATACTTAAATATTGTGTAGTCTTTGTATAAACATGTGTCTTTATGTATACAGTTATCGGGTTTGAGTTTGTATGTTAAGTTGTGAGGTTTGGGCCACGATCCCCTACATACGATATATATATATATTTAGTTAAAGAAAATAGTATTAGAAATTGAATAATAGTTATCAGAGTCAGAGGCTTATGGGGTTAGTACGGTCTATCCCCTGTCGGTAACATCTCCCAGACTATGGATGTTACAAAGATGGTATCAGAGCATGGTCTAGGGAGTCAGTGACTGCAGTGGGCAGAGTATTGGGGTTTTGTATACGTAGTATGTCCAGGATGCTCGTATGCAAGGCACTGCCTCTACAGTTTCCAATCCTCGAATACGTCCCCAAAGTTCCATAGATAGGTTAGTAAGCTTTCTTAGATCATTCAAATAGTATTCTTCGCGAGAACGATTACACTCAATATCCAAGTTAGGAATCTTTTTGAAGTTATTCAGCCTATTACCAGAAGTACAAACAATGCTATGAAGTCAGATAGCAAAAATGTAAGAAAAGTTACCCAATGTAACGGAATAAAAGAGCTATAAGGAAGCAAGAAAAGATTTCTAGATGATTAGACAGCCAGAGACAAAGAAAGATAAAGGGACAGAAAGAGATAGTGAGTTCCAAGAGTACCCACCCGGAAAATAGAAAGAGAAAGAAAAGTTAGAAAAAGAAGTAAAAAGATAGAATGTAGATATCTAAGCAATATAAAGTAAATAGAGGTGGAGGTACGAAAACAGACAAATAAGAAAGTAAGAATCAGAGACCCAGAGTTAGATAATAAAGGATAATACCAGAACTTGGATAGAGCAGTAGATTATAGCAAATCCGAACAAGAGTAAAATACCGAGTAGACCTAAGTAAAACCTTTTACTTCCAAGTAAGAATTCCTTTCTTTCTCAGAAATTCTTCCAGTTGATCTAATAACTCTCGAACATTTAGTATAAATAGCGAGTTCCCCGAGTAACTAAGAACAGCCATAAGGCAAAAGAATCAAGAAATCAGGATTAGTTGTAGAGGTTTCTAATAGATGTGAGGTACCATAAACACGCAGAGATTCCAGGATCCCCAAATCTAGGCCCACAAGCCAATCAGAGGAATAATAACAGGAAAATGACTAGTTGTCATAATCAAGGAATCTAATAAGGCCCCGACCTACTCAGATCCTCACCCTTCCGTCATAACCAGTTAAGCAAGCTGTCCTGACAGACCCTATCTCATACCTACCCTACATTAGTAATAAACTCTACCAGGATATAGAGTACTAGAACAAGGATCTTGAAACTCATTTAAACATAAAGAAAAGTGTTGGAAAATCTAATCCATGTCCCAAGATCAAAAGCACAAGCAAAATATATATAAAAGAATGAATTATATTGAAGTATGGCGGAATCAATACTCACAAAAACGGAATGTGGATGCGTTTGATGAAATAAAACTTGCTCCTTTGTGCAGTGAAGGATTCGGCCAAGCAGAAAAGAGAAGCTCCAAGCTATATTTGATCCTTCCAAGCTCTAAGATGAGTTTCCCATAACACCTTGTATGATCCCTTGATGTTGCTAGCCAAAGTGTGTGTATTAGAGTTCCAAACAAGTACACTTTCTTCTTGTCTTGCCACAAAACAAATGAAGATTTGGAGATCCAAAACAATGCCCACTGTTTCGGTAATTTGAGAGAGAGAAGAGATATAATTTTTGTTTCAAAAATCAATTTATATTTATGTCATAATAATTATTAAATAATAATATACTTATGACACAAACCATGCAAAGGCTTAGAGTGTCTAACACTCAATTTCCATGCAATACCCTTGAGTGCTTTGTACACTATCTTCATGCAATACATCAACAATTAAATAATGCAAATAATGACATGTGTCATGTGGGCCCCACACGTTTCCAAATGAAAGTGGGCCCACGTGCACTCACGCGTTCGGATCCGATATTTCCGAAATACCGAACTACGTCGCGACGTTAATTAAATCGAATTTAAATAAATAATTGCGCCTAGCGAAATTATTATTTACGTCGCTAACGAATTAATTCTAAATTAACTCATTTGCCCGAATTAAAATCTAATTTTAATTTCGCGTCGAAATCGAATTCCGATTATTATATCGAATATAATAATTTTACGATTAACTCTAAATTAATCGTTCTCTCTCTTTATATAGTGCTTTATCCAAGATAAAGTCTCTCCGTAATTAATCCAAGATTAATCGAGTTTGAATCATACGTCATTGGTGAATCTTCGGGAAGCGACCCAAGAGACCTCTAGATATGTGGCAGTAAATCCGGTTGTCGAACTATTCGAACACGTACGTACCAAGTACTACATTTTTACCGATTTACAAGACAAGGTTAGCTTCTAGCAAAACGCCATGCCTACCCAATTCTCTAGAAATATTCTTACTGGAATATTAGATTTATAACAGGCAGTAGTATACCGTATGTATAGTGTATATCGAACCAGTATCTGATTATCACATGTAAGGCCTGGGGCTGGAGATGTGTCTGCCCCGTACGATAACATATCAGACATCAAGCAACCAGTCTCTTTGAATCGGATAATCCTGACCTAGTCATATTATCCCGATGGTTGCAACCATTATAGAGTACTAGTTCTGTATCCCTCGCGATCATCATCTCCATATGTCTGAAGTGATACTTCCATCTTGACATCACACCCAGACACTACGATTCTCGATAAACCCAGAAGAGGTGTACACAGAACCCGTTAAAGCCCTGGACCACCAAAACTAAATTTTACCGATTGTCGTAAGTACTAGCGATGCAAATCTCAGGTTAAGATCATATGCACCTACCCTGAAGCGGACTCCCATAGACACGCAGACATACTACCAATGGGACTCCGCGGGGTCTATCCAGAGCGAAGCTGTTTCCGTACCCGGTCGTAAAACACAACCTCCTACCGCACTTGCATAAGTATCCAATACTTAAATATATGAGAACTATGCCGTTGTGCCCTCACAACATGCACAAGTGCAGTACTAGTCTATTCCGCATTATCGATGTCCAATCTCGATAATACTACGACTAGGGATATTTAATGATTAAACTTTACGGATTGATGCCGTCTCATATCATCACAATCCAGAACTAATCATAGGGACTTTTACCATTTATATATCAAAGTAAATAAATTACAAAACGGTAAAAGGCAATTTCATCACTACATAGTTAATTTTGTACAATAATACAATATCATTTACAAAATAGTGACGCTATGGGTCATTACTGTCTAACAAAAAGAACCGACGAGATATAGAGCCGTTCCTACTAGCATAGATATAGGCGACCGTAAGAAAAGCAACGAGAGTTTCTCTTAAGAAATGGAAGACATTAGATGACAGACCACCTAGAACGAAGAATCAAGAAAGTTTCGAGGATATAAAGAAGAGAACCCACGGTAACCCAAAGATTAAGGCGAGTCAGAGCGAGGATTGCATGACTAGTACGAGTCCATAGATAGACCAATGTAGTAGAACCCATAGATCTGCCCAAGTCAGTGGAAATCCGTGAAGTATACAGGGATAAACTCGAGAGATTGGAGATCTAGAGGTAACCAGAAGTATCAATCACCACTAGCATTGGTAGTACAACTGAGAACCAAAAATTTAGATATGGAAGTTATATAAAATGATGTGAAAGGTAACAAGGAAATTATGTACA
The DNA here is from genome assembly GCA_019454045.1 of Zanthoxylum bungeanum. NCBI lineage: Eukaryota > Viridiplantae > Streptophyta > Magnoliopsida > Sapindales > Rutaceae > Zanthoxylum > Zanthoxylum bungeanum. The sequence goes on from SKCR01025315.1 coordinate 139,758, forward strand.
TTCAGGATATAGTTAACAAAGTGAGAAGATAGTAGCGTGGGAAAATTGATAGTAGTTGCATGACCCCAAGGCAATGAGTAGTCGATCAGATTCATGTAGAACGAATCATCACTAGACTTAATAGTATGGTGTAGAGCCAAAGAGATAGGGTCTGAACACAGTAAAAAGGAAAAGAGAAGTGTTAGAAAGATTTAGTATGTTTAGAGACATGGATGATTTAGCTTAAAGATAGTCAGGATGAGTGGATATTCTAACCAAGCTAGTGAACATACGCCCACTTCTTAAGTTAGAAACCATTAAAGAAAATGACCAATAAAGAAGAACAATAGATAGGTTAGATATATAGCGAGAATATTAGACAACTAAATTGATAAGCTCAAGTAAAGTATAGAGAGAAAGCACAGAATATAATAGTTTGAAGCTACAATAAGTCGAGCTGAGTTTGGAAGTCACCATAGAATTAAGGAACCCTTGAAGAAGTAAAGGCTTAAAAGTACGAAGAGAACATGGAGAATGCTTCTTAGGAATATAGTGAGTGATTTATAAATGGTCTCATGGATTTTAGAAGAATGACTAGGAAAAAAGCAATACCTGAACCAAAGATTAGTAGGAGATGTCTTGAGTAGTCGAAGTAGATAGAGTTTTCAGGAAAGTAAATAAGTAATGAGTTTAAGAAACTGAGACACATAAGAAAACTTTACACCAGAACAAGTCTTCTAAGGAAATATAGCAGTATTTAGAGAAAGAAAATAGCGACTTCAGAGAGTTAAGCAACAACAAAATTAACAAAGAGGAGTAAAAACAGATTATGAGGAAGATGTTATGGAGCATGGCGCTGGGAAGATTTTGCAGAAGATATAGAGTGATCAATTGATGAAAATGATTAGAGTTAAATTGAAGAAAGCGAACCAGGGAATTTTTAGCAGTAGTGCCCTCGTGTGTAAGGAAAGATATCAGATATACAGATCCATGAGAGTCCTGGGCTCATAGATGAGCAGTATGTGTATTTAGATCACCATAATTAAAAGATCTCAGGATAAACTCCCACCCTCCCAATCCTCATTTGACAACAATCACAGAAACAAATCTTCAAGGTTATCTCAAGATATTCCCAGAAATAAGTGAAAATATATTAAAGGAAAACCCAAAACATAAGATCTTCCAATGTAGATTAAGGACGAAACAAAAGTAAGAGATAATTATGAGCAAGTGAGTAAGAAAAGAAGTTATTAAGATGGAGTGGTACAGAAATAAGGTAGTAGTCAAGTAATGACCGAAACTCCAAGGAACCAAGGATTGATGAAATGAGAGTATGTAAAGAAAGAAGATATTCCTCAGAAAAGAAGACAGAGACATAGACCAAGGAAGCTCTCAGTGGATAGTAGAAAAAAAAGGCAGAGAATGAAAATAGTACTAAGAAAAAGTTAGGGGTAAGGCTGTTTAGGTACAACGACTGTATGCGATAATACTTAATAAGTAAAAGTAACAGTAAGTAATAACAAGGAAATGTTTGGTCAGGTAATCAAATAAGGTACCCAGCCCTAGTCTAAGATGACCAAACCACTACGGGTTTGGGATGGTTTTAGCCGCGGGTATGGGTGGTTTGGTAGATTCGTATCATAGTACGGAGAGGAAGAGTTAAATTATTGCGAAGCTGTGATTGGCATAGAAAATGATTCTCGAGCTATGGAATATTGGTAAATATAAGAGTAACAACCTTTGAAAGCAAAGAACGAAATGGTATGAACTTTAACCATAACCAAAACGCTAACATCGATGTGAATAGCAGGGAATACCTTTTAGGTACCAAAATGCACCCACTTGAGCTTGATTTTAACCAATTAAAATGGACCATAAGGAAATTATCCAGAAGCAACATTTTGAGTACAAGCACCGTCAGTACATAATATCAGTAAGTTAGAAAACCCCAAGCCCCCATAGAGAAGCATAAATTTGGAACTTGAAGAGAGAAGCTCATAAACAGTCGAAGGTTGCAAGTAGAATATAGAAAGTTAATAGCTACGTGATGAGAAAGAATATTAAGATTAAGTTGGACAAGTGGAGCAAAGGAATACTGAGTACATGCATGGAGACGACATAATCTTTAGTGAAAGTCAAGGGTACCAGCTACTAAGAACCTGATCAATTTAAGTGAATGTGGAGCATAAGTAAAGATCTAGAAGAAAGAGATTTCCTAGAGATAGGGAATATTGAGCACAGCTAAAGGTATAGAAATACAGTAGATAGGAATACCCAACGAAGATCTTATAAAACAAGTACGAGGTAATACTTCTCAGTAAAGAACTTAAGGGGATATTACTAAAGCCACGAACTATCAAATAGCTTACCTATCACGACAAGAGGTATGATGCAAGTGTTTGAAGATATAGAATATCAATGCATATCAGTTAAGTGGTAAATATTCAGTCAGGTAAAGATTTTCTTTGTTAAGTCAAATAAAATCTCTGATGATATAGTATAAGGAACCTATGATCCCGAGATCTATGATAAGAACCCAAGTTAAAGAGGATTCGAGGATGGATCCTATTTAAGGAGGGCAGTATTTGAAACGACCGGAGGTCCCAACTACTGTTGACTCATTGACTGTAGTACTATTACACCACGAGACGAGTGTTACGTAATATAATTTATGTCGAGAGCATATATACATTCGCAGAACGACTTCATGGATGAACAATAAATTCTTCGAAAATCGATGCGGGATTCTATAATGTTCCACTATGAATAGCCCATATTATTTCGGCCATAACTTTCTCATACGAACTCCGATTTTAATGAATTTTATTTCGTCAGAAAGATGAGATTGAGATCTATAACTTCCACGTTGAATATTTTTCCAAATCGAAGCAGAAATAGGTCAAAAATATAAGTCAAAATTCGGATGAACAGTAACCGCGGGGCATTCTAGTAAAATCCATCAACTTCTACATTCTTCTATTTTTTAGGGCCAAGTATAAAAGAGGTGCACTATTCCTAAATTCATAAAATTGGAAACAATAAGAAGAGTGGAAAACGTGAAGGAGAGAAAAAAGATGACAAAAAAGAAGAAGAGAAAGAAGAGAAGAACAAGAAGAAAAAGAAAACAACAGAAGAAATAGAGAAGGAGAAAGAAGCATAGAAGACTTGAAATCCATGGAATTTGAGAGATAAAGAAGAACCAACAACAAGGAAGAATGTAAGATTTACTTAACCCAAATTTGAGATTTTGAAACTTTGATGATATGGAAATAAGTTGGTGTCAGTGGCATGCTAGGGTTTGCAATTAGTGAGGAAATGAGCATGGAATTGGTTGTAAGATATGTATCCAAACTTTATAATTTTAGGGTTTAAACCAAGAGTGAGGATGATGTGATTGATAGAGTGTGGAGTTTTGGGTTTAACTTTGTGAAATGTGTGTGGTAGATTAAAAGTGATTGTTGACTTAAATTAAGAAAGTTTAGCCTTATTCCAAAATTAATCTCATAGTCTGTAGTCTAACTGAGTTATCATTTATTGACCATTCACTACAAGAAAATAGAATTTTAGTGGCAAAAATTTTAGTCACTAAAAGCTGTTATTTCGCCACTAAAATTATTAGTGGCGAAATAATATTTCGCCACTGTTTGGTCACTAAAAGTGCGACACAAAAGGTATTAGTGGCAAATTCATTTCGCCACTAAAAGTGATCAATTTTAGTGGCGAAAATTAGATTTTTCCACTAAAAGTAATCACTTTTAGTGGCGAAATTATACTTTCCATCGACGAAGCGATATAACACCAGCCAGATTCCAATCAGTGAGTGTACCTCTTTTCTCAAACTGGTTTTATTTATTAAGTTTTGATATCAGATTTACATTCACGCTTTAGGGCGATAAATGTTTTATTATTACAGTTATTTCATAAATCGTTATGATTTGAGCTTTAATTGAGAAAGAAATGTTTTTCAGAAAATGTTTTATACAGTCTTGAGATTTAAAGAATGAGTTTATGTTTTTCAGGACATGGGGGAAAAAACCCACCCCAGTATGTAACTTGAGATAGCCTGAATATTATGTTTTTCAAATGAGTTTATGATTTAAAGAATTTTATATCGTCAGAAAGTGAGATTGAGATCTATACCTTCCACGTTGAATATTTTTCCAAAATCGGAGCAGAAATAGGTAAAAAATATAAGTCAAAATTCGGATGAACAGTAACCGAGGGCATTCTAGTAAAATCCACCAACTTCTACATTCTTCTATTTTTTAGGGCCAAGTATAAAAGAGGTGCACTATTCCTAAATTCATAAAATTGGAAACAATAAGAAGAGTGGAAAACGTGAAGGAGAGAAAGAAGATGACAAAGAAGAAGAAGAGAAAGAAGAGAAGAACAAGAAGAAAAAAGAATAGAAGAAATAGAGAAGGAGAAAGAAGCATAGAAGACTGAAATCCATGGAATTTGAGAGTTAAAGAAGAACCAACAACAAGGAAGAAGGTAAGATTTACTTAACCCAAATTTGAGATTTTGAAACTTTGATGATATGGAAATAAGTTGGTGTCAGTGGCATGCTAGGGTTTGCAATTTGTGAGGAAATGAGCATGGAATTGGTTGTAAGATATGTATCCAAACTTTATAATTTTAGGGTTTAAACCAAGAGTGAGGATGATGTGATTAATAGAGTGTGGAGTTTTGGGTTTAACTTTGTGAAATGTGTGTGGTAGATTAAAAGTGATTGTTGACTTAAATTAAGAAAGTTTAGCCTTATTCCAAAATTAATCTCAGTCTGTAGTCTACTGAGTTATCATTTATTGACCATTCACTACAAGAAAATAGAATTTTAATGGCAAAAATTTTAGTCACTAAAAGCTGTTATTTCGCCACTAAAATTATTAGTGGCGAAATAATATTTCGCCACTGTTTGGTCACTAAAAGTGCGACACAAAAGGTATTAGTGGCGAAAATCAGATTTTGCCACTAAAAGTAATCACTTTTAGTGGCGAAATTATACTTTCCATCGACGAAGCGATATAACACCAGCCAGATTCCAATCAGTGAGTGTACCTCTTTTCTCAAACTGGTTTTATTTATTAAGTTTTGATATCAGATTTACATTCACGCTTTAGGGCGATAAATGTTTTATTATTACAGTTATTTCATAAATCGTTATGATTTGAGCTTAATTGAGAAAGAAATGTTTTTCAGAAAATGTTTTATACAGTCTTGAGATTTAAAGAATGAGTTTATGTTTTTCGGGACATGGGGTAAAAAACCCACCCCAGTATGTAACTTGAGATAGCCTGAATATTATGTTTTTCAAATGAGTTTATGATTTTAATGAATTTTATTTCGTCAGAAAGATGAGATTGAGATCTATAACTTCCACGTTGAATATTTTTCCAAAATCGGAGCAGAAATAGGTCAAAAATATAAGTCAAAATTCGGATGAACAATAACCGAGGGCATTCTAGTAAAATCCACCAACTTCTACATTCTTCTATTTTTTAGGGCCAAGTATAAAAGAGGTGCACTATACCTAATTTCAGAAAATTGGAAACAATAAGAAGAGTGGAAAACGTGAAGGAGAGAAAGAATATGACAAAGAAGAAGAAGAGAAAGAAGAGAAGAACAAGAAGAAAAAAGGAACAGAAGAAATAGAGAAGGAGAAAGAAGCATAGAAGACTTGAAATCCATGGAATTTGAGAGATAAAGAAGAACCAACAAGGAAGAAGGTAAGATTTACTTAACCCAATTTGAGATTTTGAAACTTTGATGATATGGAAATAAGTTGGTGTCAGTGGCATGCTAGGGTTTGCAATTAGTGAGGAAATGAGCATGGAATTGGTTGTAAGATATGTATCCAAACTTTATAATTTTAGGGTTTAAACCAGAGTGAGGATGATGTGATTAATAGAGTGTGGAGTTTTGGGTTTAACTTTGTGAAGTGTGTGTGGTAGATTAAAAGTGATTGTTGATGAGTTGGTGGTTTAGTGAATGTGAAGTTGAGTGTAATATGACGTATTGTATATTGGTTTTAGTATGGAAGTGTTAGTATGAAGTGTAATTGATGTTTTAAAATTTGATGAGTTTAGAGAAGCAAAACAAAAAACCTGGAAAACCAGGTCGCGTCGCGACGCTGAAGAGCCTTGCATCACGACGCGAAAAAAGAAAATGATGGCACGATTCTGGACGTCTCGCGTCGCGACGCGTGGCACATAATTTCTTAGAACCAGTTTTAAACCACCCAGTTCCACCCTAGCGTGTTAAAGACCACCCTTAGGGTCTCATATCAGTTCGTATGCACCCATTACATCTTAGTATAAGTATAATATACCAAGTGACGATATCACTGACTTAAATTAAGAAAGTTTAGCCTTATTCCAAAATTAATCTCATAGTCTGTAGTCTAACCGAGTTATCATTTATTGACCATTCACTACAAGAAAATAGAATTTTAGTGGCGAAAATTTTAGTCACTAAAAGCTGTTATTTCGCCACTAAAATTATTAGTGGCGAAATATATTTGGTCACTAAAAGTGCGACACAAAAAGAATTAGTGGCGAAAATAGAATTCGCCACTAAAAGTGCACATTCAGTGGCGAAATTCATTTCGCCACTAAAAGTGATCAATTTTAGTGGCGAAAATCAGATTTCGCCACTAAAAGTAATCACTTTTAGTGGCGAAAATATGAAATCGCCACTAAAAGTAATTACTTTTAGTGGCGAAAATATGACCTTTAGTGGCGAACATTTCGCCACTAAAAGTATATTATTAATATTAAAATAAATTTCGTCATTGAAAGAGCCGAAATTATTTCAAAAGCTGTTTACACCATATGATATTTTATATTGTAAAATGATACAAAACATAAATTTTAATATAATAATATATGTAAATAGAATATTTGTATTTACAAGCAAAAAAAATATATTATGCTCTAACATTAAAACATACAAATGATCAACCGGTTACAATTCAAAAATCAAAAGCTGTTGGTTTCGTCTCATATCTAAATTTACATTCTATATTCAAACTACAAAAAAACTTTGAACATATGGTGAAACGAAACCATTCATCGAATGAACTAGCTTCTCATTTGTCCATTTTTTTTTTCAACCAACAAAATAGTTACCTGCATTTATATGAAACCAATTATATTAGCTATAAGATGTGAAAACTCCTACGAATATGACCATCAAATATCACAACAGATGGAAAACTGTCGATTGAAACTAACCTCAATGGTCAAAAACTACATTTGTGAAAGTATGTATATGGCCTTCAAGATGTGATTAGCACACTGCATATGTAAAGAAAGTTCAGCACCACGAGATTCAAAAAGTTATGGAAATGATAGCAAAAGCAGATTGCAAAATTACTACTGCATTCTCAACCAAATTCAAATTCATAGTACTTTCCAATATGATGTTAAAAATAAGCAACTTCATCCTGCAGCTCTCAAACCCAGGCACATCACACATAGGATTATCTTCCTTTCCACTTCCATATGCCCTTCAAACAAAAATAAAAATTTTAATTTTAAGATAAAATACCAATCAATCATGTAACAACAAAAAATTGCTACCTTCACATGACACCTACTTATAGCACACTGGTCGATGGCACCGGTCATCTTCACAATGTATATCAAAGGCATTTGCATATCTAAGCTTGATAGTAATGTTACGCTCTAACTCATTTTTAAAACGAACAGTCTACATATAAAAGGCAAAGAATAAGCAAAACTCATTAAATTATGCAAGCAAACATTCTGTCATGAAAATGAAAGGATTGTGATAATCTTGAGCAGCCTCGACCAAACTATGAAACTACACAACTATTATCGCTCTTAACTTTCCAACCAATGAATGGGTGTTTCTTGAGCTACCTTCAAACTCAAACCTTTTAGCATCAAAATGACTTTTCCTTATTTTTTCCAACAAATTGAACTCTATAGTCAGTAACTCTAAATTGTAATTACAGTAGTATTTCCTTCTCTGAACCTGCTCTTCACCATCAAAACATCCTCACTTGATCCATTCCTTCCAAGCAAACAACCAAATTAGTGTGTGTGTGTATGTATATATACACACATAAATCCTCACCTCAATCTCTCTCTTTCTAAACCAATACCCTCCATAAAAAAATCACAAACCCGATCATAAAACTTTCATATTTCTACTCCATTAACTACAAACTAACATCAACTGAAGATCACCTACACTTTCTTCAATTCATATAATTTATCAATACTATTAACAAAATAGTCAAAAATATAATAGAAAAAATAAAAATTGACCTTGCCAGTGTGTTCTTGAAAGGTCCTACAACAAACAAGATCCGTCGGACCAAAGTTGACCGGAGACCGACCCTGCGACCTCTCGTATCCAGCAACTGCTAAAACTAAATTTCAATTACAACAAATTAAAAATTCAATTGAATATCAGATCTTAAATACCACACAAAAACAACCGTACCGTCTACGTCGAGCAACTGATGGCGCTTCTGTTTGAGCCGTTCTCTGAGAGTGTTGACCGTCTCAATGGCCGCCGCGTGCCTCTCATTGAGCTCCGAAACCAACATGTTTATCAATCAATTGAACTTCAAAAATATTACAAAATTACAGGTTAGGGTTTCGTTTAGGAAAGCAGAGGCTTTAAACAGCCTATCAAAGATTTAAGAGTTGAAATAGGATAGGGTTTCATTTTATGAAGAAAAAATGAAGGATTATGTTTAGTGGTAGGGGAAGAACCAAATTTTTTATGTCAATAGAAAGCCCATATGAAACAAAAATAAGCATGATTATTCACTTTATCACTTAAAGTTTTATTGGCTATGGCTAAAATTAAAATGAACGAAAAAGAGGGTGATGAAGCTGTGAACGAAAGAGATGGATGATGAAGTTGTGAAGTGCCGGGTAGTGAAGTGAAAAGGAAAGGAAATTTTACTTTGGTAAATGAAGAGGCTGCGCTTTGTAATTCATAAAAAGCAACTTTTTGTGGCGAATGTAGATTTTTAGTGGTAAAATAAATTTTCGCCATTAATTTCACCACTAAAAGTCTATATTTAGTGGCGAAATTTATTTCCCTACTAAATTTAGTGATTGCATGAATTATACTTTCCATCGACGAAGCGATATAACACCAGCCAGATTCCAATCAGTGAGTGTACTTCTTTTCTCAAACTGGTTTTATTTATTAAGTTTTGATATCAGATTTACATTCACGCTTTAGGGCGATAGATGTTTTATTATTACAGTTATTTCATAAATCGTTATGATTTGAGCTTTAATTGAGAAAGAAATGATTTTCAGAAAATGTTTTATACAGTCTTGAGATTTAAAGAATGAGTTTATGTTTTTCGGGACATGGGGGAAAAAACACACCCCAGTATGTAACTTGAGATAGCCTGAAATTGATGGACAGAGGACATGTGCACATGTAGAGGACTGGGGGGACGGCGATACGTAACGCTCCCATATCCTAGTTCAGGGTGTTGGACAATTATGACCCATAGCGTCACTATTTGTACAGATCATGGTGTTGTTGTACAAATTAACTATGTGACAAAGGAGATTGCACTCTTGTCATTGTGATTAGATCACCTAGATGTATAAATGATGAGAGGTCCTTGTGATTTGTTCCGAGACGGAGAATGATATGAGACAGTATCAGTCCACGTAGGATAAATCATTAAATATCCATAGTCAGAGTATTATCGAGATTGGACATCGATAATGCGTAAAAGACTAGTATTACACTTGTGCGCGTTGTAAGGGCACAACGACATAGTTCTCATATATTTGGGTATAGGATACTCATGCAAGTGTAATAGGAGGTTGTGTTTTACCGATGGTACGGGAAATAGCTTCGCTCTGGATAGACCCCCTCGGAATTTCATTGGTAGTATGACTATGTGTCTATGGAAGTCCGAAATCAGGGTAGGTGTATTTGGTCTTAACCTGAGACTTGCACCGCTAATACTTGCGACAATCAATAAACTTTGGTTGCGGTCGTCCAGGGCTTTAACAGGTTTTGTGTACGCCTATTCTGGGTATATTGAGAATCGTAGTGTGTTGGGTGTGATGTCAAGACGGAATTGTCACTCCAGTCATATGGAGAAGATGGTCACGTAGGATACGGGGCTGGTTCTCTTAAATGCTGCAGCTATCGGGATAAAATGACAAGGTCATGTTTATCCGATTATAGAGACTAGTTACCAAACATCCGACATGTGCTTCGTACGGGGCAGACACATTTCCAGCCCCAGGCCTAGTACGTGATCATCCGATACTGGATTGACATACCCAATATTATGTATACTACGCCTGATATAGATCGCTTATTCCTGTAAGCATGTTTATGGAGAATTGGGTAGGCATGGCGCTTTGCTAGAAGCCAACCTTGTCTTGTAAATCGGTATAAACGTAGTACGAGGTATGTACGTTTTCGGATAGTCCGACGACCGAATTTACTGCCAACATATCCGGGGATCTCATGGGTCGCTTCCCGAAGATTCACCGATGATGTATGACTCGCACTCTATTAATCTGGGATTAATTAGATGAGAGAGAAAATTAATCTGGGATTAATTGCGGAGATATTTTATCTGGGATAAAATATCAATTAAAGAGAGAGAACGATTAATTTGGAATTAATCGATAAATTAATATATTCGATATATTAAACGAAATTGGATTTCGACGCGGAATTAAAATTAGATTTTAATTCGGGCGAACGAGTTAATTTAGAATTAATTCGTTAAGGACATGAATAGTGATTTCGCTAGGCGTAATCGTTTAAGTGCGTCGCAACGGAAAATTCGTTAATTTGGAATTAGCGAACCCGAGCCCGAGATTGTTTGTGAGCGTATTCAAAATTTCGAATTCGAATGCGGCACGCAAGTCAAATCAAGCGTCAAATTATTAGTCACATCAAGCGTCAAATCACATGTCACTTTGAGTGATGTGACAATTGATTGATTGGTTGATTGATTGATGTTAGTTGATGTGAGATGATTGAAAGCATTTAATGCTTGACTTTTTGGAAAAGTTTTTGGTATATGTTTTATTTGTTTTTGGAAAACAAATTAACATTTACACATTTCATCCTTCTCTCTCCTAGGCATACGGTTTTGGAGGCAAAATCTTCTTCTCTCTCACACGGTTTCACCTTCTGTTTTCTCTTTTGTTTTCTGTCAAGAAATACCGAGAAAGTGATAGGGAAATCAATGGTGTTTTGTGGAAAAAACACCAAGTGCTAGCACACAAATGAGTCCATACAAAGGTGATAGGGAACTCACTACATGAACAAGGAATCAACATAAGCTTGGAGCTTTCATGGAGGACTTCACATGGCCCAAAATGGGGACAACAGAACAGCCCACTGCCGAGCTTGGAGGAGGCAGAAAATGAAGATTTTTGTTCTTCGTAGCATCCAATCCGTTCTTTGTGAGTATTCCGCAACTCATTTGATGTGTATTCATACTTGTTTCTTGCTTGATAATGATCATTGGGAAGCTTAGAGCAAACCAACAATGGTATCAGAGCCTTTGAAAACATGAAAAAGATTTAGGGTTAAAATTTAGGCAAAATTGATTTTTAGCATGATTAATGAAATTGGATGAATTAGTGTGCTTAATTGATGTTTAATTGAGGATTGATTGGATCAATTTGAAGAAATTGTGTTTGGAACAAATTTCCCCAATTTTGGAAGGCTTGGCCGAAAATGACATGAACCCTAAAGTCTTGGATTTTGATTTTTTGATTCATTGGATGTGTTGGAAATGATTTGGGGATATTGATTTAATGTTGAATTGAATTTAATTGGATTGAATTTGATTTGGGCATGAAATTCCCCATTGGCCGAGACACTTGAAGCATGTAATTGGGTTTGATTTTTGTTAAATTGTGTTGGACATGATTTAATAATGATAAGCATGATTAATTAGGCTAATTTGATGTTTTGGAAATATTGATTTGGGTGATTAATCATGATATACACTTTAGGTTAATTAAATGTGAAATTGGATTTTTTGTATTTAATTAATTGGGCCTTAAAATTGGATTTGGGCTTGAAATGTTGTTATTGGGCTTATTGGGCTTGGTTGTACCAAGTTAGGTTTAGGCCAAATGGATTGGATCCAATTGGGCCCAAATCCGCCTCCATAAAGCCCAAATGCGACTAATGGACCTTTAAAGTTTAATTGGGCCTAATGGGCCAAAATTGATTTATGAGCTTATGGGGTAATTCTCGGATTGGACCATTAGGATTCAAATTTCTTACAATTTAGTCCAATCTTGTACAAAACAAGTCAAGATCAAAACCAATCAATCCAAAATTTAATATACCTCATATATACATCAATACACAACACATATATGAAAAGCCCAAAATTTGGAAAGGGTTAAGAACCATAATTTTACAAATTCTTCATTTGAATAAATTACACCAAATTAATCAAATTCAATACCTTAATTCAATCTTCACAACACCAAACAAGTCTGACCACTTTGAAATTGCAGAAGAATAATTCTAGGTCATCAATGAGTGGCCTAACAACTCTAGAATGACAACTTGATTATCAAATAATCAAAAGAGAGCTTAATAACCAATTATAAGCTCACTATAATACATATACAAGCAAACATCCTTCATACAAGTTTCCAACCATTTTATTACATGCTTGAAGAGTAGAGAAAATTTTAAGCAACACATGTTGAAGCCTAAGAGCATAGAAACAATTTTCTAATTGAAAAAATTTAAGAAAAACTTGCAAAATCCAAGTATTTTTCAAGCTTTTCCGTTTGTTCTTCAACTTTCTCTCAAACTTTTTCTTTGTATTATATTGGTTGCTTAACATAATGAATGAAAATGAAACAAAATAATTTATACTCCCCATTAATCCCTTGGCCGAATTTTAGGAAACCAAAAATATTATCTATATATTTTTTTGTTTCATTTAATTAAAGTTAGTTTACTTGTTATATTTGATCATTACAACATTTAATGATTTACAATAAGTCAAGCTAATCAAATAAAGCCACTTCCAAAAGTAATTATAACTTAAGATATTTATATTTTAATTACTTTAATTATTTAACAATTAAATAATATTTAAATATAAATATTTTAAATATATGTATTATATTTACTTTAAATATTCAAATACATATATTTTATTGATATATGTCAAATATCACAATTTGACATTTTATTAATGTGTATTTAATAAAATCATTCATTAAATACAAATACATATTAATTAGGAAATGACCATTAGGTCCCTTTGCGTGTATCTTTCGTTTAACCGTCAAACGATTTATAAATAATCAGTATTATTCATAAAAGTTTCCCCAGTGCTCTACGAGTATATTTCATTAGTGAAACTCTCTAGGATCAGACATATCTGTCAGAAATCCATTTTCGTGTCCATAATTTACCCACCCGTAAATTATGACGAACACGGATAAACTCTCTGAACCATATAGGTCGAGGTCATTGCATACGTATAATCCCTCTATCACAAGTATCCGAATTATTCCATAGATATAGATATAAACGTCAAATCTCTATAGATATAATCACGTCGACATTTCTATTATCAATTTCTTAATAACACTTAGAACTCACTTTTACAGTGTACCACGGGCCCATGAATTTAACAAATTGTTAATTCCATATTGAATACCTATGCTCTGTACACAAAACTGACGGATCCTTTCTTGATACACACGGGATATCCTGAGCATCAGCCCACACCCAATGAACATGTGGAGGTTTGATCTAAATAGATCATTGACATGACTTCCATCTAAGTGTGGAGGATAACTCATATATCCACGGTGGTATCTCAACTCAAAGAATCAGTATGTTCACTCAACCCAAGAAGATTCTTATTGACGTTGGTGTACCATCCAATAAGAATCTTCAGTGAGTCGTTCGGTGTTTATCCGCTATAAACACCTACACGCTATATGAGTCTCCAAGACTCATTGTTTATTGAGAAACCTTTTGAATCCAATATTCCAATATACAACATGTACCAGTCTCAACGAGTTTACTTTACTGACCAAGTAGTGTAAACCTTGACCAGTAACTGTCTAAGAATGACAATGTATGATACAACTCAATGTCCATTGCGACGCTTTTACAACAATATCATAACTAATCATTCTAAGGTCTGTTACATCTTTACCATCTATGAAAGAGATGTTATGTAATAGAATTTATTTATTTTATTCATAATAAAATGTTACATAAGTATTTACAGAGAAATACATAATAAAATTGGCGCTCTGAGCACTAACCCTAACAAATTCTCCCATTTGCTCTAGTGTCAATACCGATTTTATCTAATACACATCGACTCCACATGTTTATCAAATAACTTCGGAGGAATGGCCTTGGTAAGCGGGTCTGCTACATTATCTTCACTCGGTACCTACACACGATAATGTCCTCTCGCGACATAATCTCTCGAATGATGTGGTACTTTCATTCCACATGCTTCGACTTCTGATGTGCCCTTAGTTCCTTTGCTTGTGCAATGGCTCCAATGTTGGACAATTATGACCTATATCATCACTATTTGTAAAAGACATGGTGTTCTTTGTACAAATAACTATGAGACAATATTAATCCACGAAAGGTTTAATCATTAAATATCCCTAGTCGTAGTATTATTGAGAATAGACATCGATAATATGGAATATGCTAGTATTACACTTGTGCGCGTTATGGAAGCTTAACGACATAGTTCTCATATATTTAAGTATTGATACTTATGCAAGTGTGATAGGAGGTTCTGTTAGCCATTAGACAGGGAACATATTCGCTCTGTATAGACCCCTCAGAATTCCATTGGTAGTATGACTATATGTCTATGGGAATCCGAATCAGGGTAGGTGTATATGGTCTTAACCTGAGACTTGCATCGCTAATACTTGCGACAATCAGTATACATTGGTTTTTCTCATCCAGAACTTTAACATGTTCTGTGTACGCCTCTTCTCGGTATACTGAGAATCGTAGTGTGTGGGTGTGATGTCAAGATGGAAGTATCACTTCAATCATATGGAGATGATGATCATGCACGGATAAAAAACTAGTACTCTTAAATGCTGGAGCTATCGGGATAGTATTACTAGGTCATGATTATCCGATTACAGAGACTAGTTGCTAGTGATCCGATATATGCTTCGTACGGGGCAGACATAATTCCAGCCCCAGGCCTAGCATGTGACATCTGATACTGGATCGTATTACGCAATACATTGTATACTATGTCTGATAAAGATTATATATTCCTCATTGAATATTTTTGGAGAATTGGGTAGGCACGATGTTTTGCTAGAAGCCAACCATGTCTTGTAAATCGGTAAGAACATGGTACGGGGTACGCACGTGTTCGGATAATCTGATGACTGTATTTACTGCCAACATATCCATGGATCTCCTGGGTCGCTTCCCAAATATTCACTGATGACATTTGACTCGAACAAAATTAATCTGGGATTAATTATGAGAGAGAAAATTAATCTTGGATTAATTGCGACAAGAATTAATCTGGGATTAAATTCGCATAGAAGAGAGAGAATGCGATTAATTTAGAATTAATCGGCAAAGTAAATTTAATAGTTAAATTAGATTTTACTATTTAATTGGGATAAAATAATATATTAGATTTATTAATTGAAATTGGATTTCAATACGGAATTAAAATGGATTTTAATTCAAGCGAACGAATTAATTTGGAATTAATTCGTAAGCGACTTTCGTAATAATTTTGCTAAGCATTATTATTTATCTAAATTGGATTTAATTATTTAGCGACGAAAAATTCGTTTAATCGAATTAAACGAAACCAGGCCCAAAGTCGTGTTGTGTATGCCAACTAAATTTGGAATTTAAATGGGTGGGACCCATGACTTACATCAACTTGTCACTATTTGTGATGTAAGTAGTTGAAAAGTAAATGAGGCATTAACTTCACACAACTACACACTTAAACCAACTTTGGAAGTCAACATATTAGAATCATGTTTTTGGGAAACAAAAATCACTATTCCTCTCTCTTCCTCCTCCAAAATCGTGGCTCTCCTCTCTCCCTTGGAAAGTTTATAACAAAATTTCAAGCAAGCTAGCACTTCAAGAGTTAAAAGAAGGTGATAGGGAAACTCACCCAAGTGTTGGAAACACTCTACAAAGCTTGGAGCCTCAACATTCAAGGAGAAATTTTTGAAATTCCTCAACTGATCATTGTAAGTCTTCCACAACTTTCTTTGATTTTATTCACACAGAAATCTTGTTTAGGATCCTTGGACATGTCTATGACACTAACAATGGTATCATGAGCCACCTAAACTTGATTTTAAATTCTAGGGTTCATAACTTTAATTTGGGAATTTTATGCTTGGAGTGTGAAAATTAGAAATTGGTTGTTTGGTTGTGTTTAGATGATGATGAATTGGATTTGTGCATCATTGGATTTGAGAAATTGATTGGATCAAAAATTTTCCTAAAATCCAAGACATGGCCGAATGTAACCCTTAGAATGCTCATGGTGATTTTTTTTTTTGAATTTGACAATTGGATGTGTTAAATAGCATGAAATTGAATGTTAATTGTTGATTTAATTGGATTGAAATCAAAATTGGATGTTAATTTCACATGGTTGCTGTGAGTGTGAGCATGTTGGATGAGTTGGTTTTGCTTCAATTTGTGTTGGACATGAATTGGATGATTAAGCATGATTAATTAGATTAATTAGTCTTTTGAAAATATTGGATTAATTGATTAATTATATTAATTACACTTTAAATTGAATTAATGTGTTTTTGGAATATTATGTTAATTTAATTTGTTGTAATTGGGCTAATGGGCTTGATTGGGCCAAGTTTGGTTTTGGACAATTGAGTTGGATCCAATTGGGCCTAAAACCATTTCCATAAAGTCCAAATATGACTTTTGGGCCTTTAATAATTTAATTGGGCCTAATAAGCCTAAATTGATTTTTGGCATATGGTGATTCCTAATTGGGCCTTGGCATTTTGGGTTTGATCCATTATGGCCAAAGCCCATGCCTAAAGAATTAATTGAAAGCCTATTGGACTTTAATTGAATAGTATTGGATGCTAATTGGGCATTTGAGACACATTTAGATTGGATTTGGAATCCAAGTCTAAAATGCACTATTACAAGTGTAATTATTTAATTTGGAATTAAATTCGAATTAGTATTGGATAGAATTTAAATTGGATTTAAAATTGTAGTTCGATATAATTCAAGAATACGTACTTTGAGTATTTATTCTTAAACGAGTTGGATTCGCGCAAATCAAATCGTTGTTTGAACATTGGATGGTCATTAATTAAAGATTAATTAATTGGATTAGATTGATTGAACATCATGCTTTGTGTGAATACTTGGATGCATTTGTATGAATAATGTACATCAGATGTATATGAGTTGGGTGGGGGCAATTTTGGAAATTATTGTAAGTATGGTACTTATTTATTAAATTGACCTGTGTGTCCAGCCTTTCACCTCCTTATCTCTTTGTATTTCTCTTCTCACTAATTTCCCTCAATGCAAATGAGGTTTCTTTCAGTGTTATGTAATTGGGTAGAAGTATGTAAAATGCTAGTGGGAGAGAGGAAAGAGAGTGATTTGTTCTAGGAACAAAGTATTATATATCCATCCGCATATCATTATTAATTTTATTCGCGCCTTATTATGCTTTTAGAATGCATGTTTAAGGGTTTATGATGAGACCTAATCAAAGATAATAAATTGGTTGCCAATTTACGTGAAAAACCCTCATTAAATATTAAGTGTTTCCTTTCATTGAATGGTTCTTTCTCAAGATCCAAGATTGGCTTTGATTTGTTGGCCAAAGTCAAGATCATTGTCCATCGCGGATGTGTTTGAACCACGAAGACTTTGTTATATATCGCATGTCTTGGGCAGTTGTGACTTGTTGGCCAAAGTCAAGGTCACTTCTTTACATCGACGTGGATTACGAAGCTTTCCCACTGTCAATGGGTCGCGCTTAACTGGAATCATTAAGCTTGTTGAGCTAAAACTAAGGCTTAGTTGATTCAGAGGAAAAAGGTTAGGAAATATATATTGGATATTTATCTCGGACTTGGAGGTCCACCTACCAGATCTAGGAATTGGATGAGATCCAATTGATCTTAGAGATCTACCTAGTTAAGTTTCATATAGCTTGTTGGCCAAAGTCAAGGTTGTGTGTTATTTAATAGGATCCTAGCCCAATATGAAACTGTGTTTCTTGAGTACTCAACTGAGGGTTAGAGGCTCGCCGAAAAATAGTGGGAGGCTAGTATTAAATTTGTAATTTCATTTAATACTTGTTAAAGTCGCTCTTTTAATTTTATTTATCGTCGTTATAAATATATTAGTTGGACTAATATTTGTTTTATTGCTTACTTTGTACAGTTAGACTGTACAAGACATTACTCCACTTGTAATTGGTTATATAGTTGGACTATAGTAACCATTACATTTTGAGTGTACCCGATATCGTTGATTGAATAGTTGGACTATTGCAATCGGGATGGCTGTAAAGATTAGCATTAGGGACATCGTCATGGGCGATAATGTCTTTAACGGCTCCAATTTTCCAGATTGGGTGATGAATCTCAGGATAGTCCTGGGAGCCGAGAAGTTACTATATGTCATAGAGAAACCTCTCGGGCCTGAGCCCGAAGTTGAGCAAATGGTAGAGCATGAGTTTTGGAAGACTCATCATGATGATAACTTTAGCGCTCAATTCGTAATGCTTGCCGCAATGACTCCTCAATTACATCGTCGGAACAAAGGATTAGATCCTTATAGTATGATGTTGAAATTGAAGGATCTTCACATGTCTAATCTTAGATCTCAGAAGCATGAGTTGCGAAAGAAGCTCTTTCGCTCGCGTATGTCAGAGGGTACATCTGTCGAGCACTATGTATCACAGATGATTGCTGACATCGAATAGCTAGGTCAGCTGGGCATAACCTTCGAGGTCGAGACTTCCATAGATTTGATCTTACAGTCTCTGCCTGAGTGCTGGGGCGGGTTCGTCATGAACTACAATATGATGAACCGAGAAAAGACTTTTGGAGAGTTGATGGCGATGCTGAAAGAAGTAGAGCCAGAGCTTCTGAAGGGCAAGAAGCGCGAGGTG
Source organism: Zanthoxylum bungeanum (assembly GCA_019454045.1). NCBI lineage: Eukaryota > Viridiplantae > Streptophyta > Magnoliopsida > Sapindales > Rutaceae > Zanthoxylum > Zanthoxylum bungeanum. The sequence continues at coordinate 158,929 of SKCR01025315.1, forward strand.
CACCATACTTCGACATCCCAGAAGGCCAAGGCTTGGCCGAAGGCTTTTGAGTGTGTGAAGAAAAGGAAGAAAAAGGGCAAGGACAAATCATCAAAGTCTTCTGGGAAGACCAAGGATATATCCCAAGACGTCTGCCTACATTGTAGCAAACGGGGTCACTGGAAGTGTGACTGCCGTGAGTATAAGGCGGAGTTGAAGGAAGTGAAGACGGGCAAGGCTCTGACTTCAGGTATGTTTGTTACAAACATGTCCACTACTGGTTTTAAGAATTGGATTTTTGATTCTGGATATGGTAATCACATATATACTGGTGTGCATGATCTGCTAATTAGCAGGATACTGGCTTCAGATGAGATCGACCTACGAGTCTGAAACGGGACGAGAGTCGCTATTTTGGCCGTTGGGACCTATGTTTTGTATATGCCCTTGGGGCATGTAATTACATTAAGTGACTGTTATTATGTACCTAGTTTGACTAACAAACATCATCTCTGTATCTAGTTTAACCTGATGCGGGTATACATTTGTATTCATGAACACTGGGTGTTTTGTATATAAAGATGACATTTTGATATGTACAGAAGATGTTAATAATGGTCTTTATATTTTGAATATAAACGAATCTCAAACATATAACATGACAAACAAAAGGCTCAAATTGAGTAAAACAGAAGAAACTTATATGTGGCATTATCGTCTTGGACAAATTAACAAGACTTGTATATCCACACTTTCGAAGAGTGGATACTTGGATGGATTTGATCCTAATTCATATGAGTATGTGAATCATGTTTATTAGGCAAAGTGCCTAAAACGCCTTTTAGCGGTAAGGGTGTATGTGCCACCGAGCTATTAGCCCTCGTTCATAGTGACGTATGTGGGCCCATGTTTAGCCAGACTAGAGGTGGATATGAATACTTTGTAACCTTTACGGATGTTGCATCGCGTTATGGTTATGTGTATCTTATGAGACACAAGTCGGAAACTTTTGAGAAATTCAAAGAGTTCGACACGAAGTAGAAAAACAGTCTGGCAAAAGTATTAAAACATTAGGGTCGGACCATGGTGAAGAATATTTAAGCAATGAGTTTCTTGATTACTTGAAAGAGTATGGTATTCTTTCACAGTGGACTCCTCCTGGAACACCTCAATTGAATGGTGTGTCCGAACGGAGAAACCAAACTTTGTTGGACATGGTAAGGTTAATGTTGAGTCGCACTGAGCTACCAATTTCCTTCTTGGGATACGTATTGAACAGTGCAATACTTATTTTGAATAAGGTTCAGTCAAAATATGTTGGACAGACTCCATTCCTGAACATTTGGGAATGATGGGCATATGTTTGGATGGTACCAAACTAGAACCCAAATCGGATAAGTGCCTACTTATAAATTGGTTATCCTAGGGAAACAAAAGGATATTATTTCCACAACCCACAAGAGAATAAAATATTTGTTACTCTTCATGCGGTTTTCCTAGAAAAGGAATTCCTAAATACAGTGGTTAGTGGGAGGAAAGTTAAACTCAATGAAAATCGGAGTGATACTGTTCCTGACACCGAAACCATATGGAACACCAATAGTTCATCAGAGATGAGATTGTTCCACAATCTTCTAATATACAAGAACCGTGTAGGTCGGAGAGAGTCAGAAAATAACCTAAGAGGTATGGGTTTCTGATCTTACCTCATGTATATATTAATCTTATTGAGGATAATGAACCGGCTATGTATGAGGAAGCGATAAAAAGTATCGACTCCGCTTTATGGCAAAAGGACATGAAGTCCCAAATGGATTCCATGTATACAACCAAGTTTGGACACTGATTGATATACTAGAAGGCATTGTGCCTATGGTAGCAAATGGGTCTTCATGGTGAAGACAGACATTGATGGCAACATACAAACGTACAAAGCTAGGCTTGTAGAGAAATGGTATCGTCATCAACATGGTGTCGATTACTACGAAACCTTTTACCCGTTGCCATGATTAAATCCATTCGGATAATGCTTGCTAATGTTGCATATTTCGATTATGAAATATGGTTGATGGACGTCAAAACTGCTTTCTTTAACGGAAACCTTTTGGAGGATGTTTATATGCAACAGCCTGACGGTTTTACAAAAACTTGACCGGTGTAAAAACACACGTATAACGCAAGCGCACGTATCGTTCAAGTAGTAGAAAAATATCGATCCCACGAGGACTTAATTCCTACTGTTGTTATTAATTGTTGAATCTATTTACAAATATCTAATTAAATGGAGAAGGAAATGATTGTTTGATTGGTTGGTTGAATGTGGTTTTCCTTAATTAAAATAAATAAAATAAACAAAAGAAAATACTAAGGAAAATAACAAAAGACTCAAAAATCTAGGGTTGTGAATCTTTCTAATATCTTTTAAAAGATGAAGTGATTATTTTATGTTTGTGTAATAAATCGGTTTACTAACCTGGAACATGAAATTATGAGAAAGCCTCTGTCGATGGTCAGACGCAAATACCCAGTTTAACCCAATTAAACCATATGTCTATGTCAACCAAATTATCTGGATTTATTAAGTTTAAGTTCCAATTATGGCTACCCCCACTCGACAGGTATATGTCTATCATGTAAGGAAATCTATTAAAGGGTTATCTATCTTAAGGAAGATCGTGGGCTATTAAGTCTAAGGCTGAAACCTAAAATTCCTTTGTCAAGTTTATTTTAGATTTACCACATCAATCTTATTGGTGATCAGTCAACAAGAAGCATTAAGCTTAAGACTTAATAAGTAAACCTTTAAATTACCCAAACTATAAAATAACTCCTTATAAACTGGTGATATTAGAATTCACCACAACCCCAGATAACTAACACATAATTAGGGCTAGTAAAAACTTAAAAGTAAAAGACATAAAGTAAAAATGCTGAAAAGTAATTGCGGTAAAGTAAAAGCTGAAAAGTAAATTACAATAAAATAAAATGCTAAGGTAAAAGGATCAACTTTTACTATTTACTATTTAGATATCTCCCTTAATATAATATATTAACTTGTGATTATTTTACCAACCGTCCATATAGGCGGTAACCTAATTAAGTCAAATTAAGTCCAACCAGCCATTAAGGCGGAACCAAAATAAACCTGCCATATAGGCATAAGAAAATTTAATTACCACCGACCAATCTGGCGGTATCCTTTTTAAGTCAGGTTTAAACCAGATTAAAATGAATTACCAACCGACCAATATAGCGGTATCCTCATTAAGTCAATATTTTAAATAGTGAATATTATATTTAAGGGAGATTAATCTAAATAGCAATAGTAAAAGAATTACCTTTCACCATAACATGGGGAAGTTACCTCCTCATAGTGAATAGTAAAAACTATAAAAAGTAAAGAAAGTAAATTACTATTATTACATAACGTAATTAAAATTAATTACAAAATTAAAATTTAAAAGAAACTAGATAGAAAACTCCCTATTTACATCATAGAAATTAGAGAGGAATGTAAATTTGAAACTGAAACCTCGAGCTCAATTTATAGGCGCGGATAGGCCTCCAGCATCGCGACGCCAGCGCTTTATGGCGTGGCATGCTGAGGTAATGACACGTGGTGATTCAGATAAGGAGATAAGGCAACATATGGCGAGGCGGCTAACAACTCCATTATTATGCTGACATGGCGAAAGTGATTATCGGCACCATAGGATTGCGACACCTGGCACTTCATGATTGGCTGATGCTGACATGGCGGTGAGGTGGCATGTTGGCTCGGTCAACTGATGATGTGGAAGCTGACGTGGAGTGACAAGTGGCGACACGTGGCAATGGCGACTGTCGGCACCGTAGGATGATGACACGTGGCACGACGCACGTTAGCAGATAGGCTGTGATGGTGACATGTGTCCTGACGCACGTTAGCAAAGTCAAATTTCTCAGATTCTGACTTGTGGACCTGGCGCACGTTAGCACTGTTCGGTGCACGTTAGGCGTCGCGACGCCAAAGGCTAGCGCGTCGCGACGCGCACTGTTTTGGCCTTAAATCACCTCCAGAATGTCCTGAAACTTTATTTATCTACAAAATAACATAAAACACATCAAAATATTCACAAAACCCAAGAAACTATACAAAATATTAGGTTAAAAGAGTGGGAAATAGTGATATAATTACCACTCATCACACCCCCAAACCTAACATTTTGCTAGTCCTCGAGCAAAACATAGAGTAAAATAACATAAACATATTTAAAATAAAATTTAACTAAGCCACTTTCCTAGGGATCACGGTTGCATTTAGCGTATGTAACAAGCCTTTAAACCCCTAGGTGTCCCTAGTGGACGAGTTTTAGTCTCGTGAGGGTTTACAGTAATGATACCCATAAATATTTTACAAAAGTAAAAATGTAGTGAAACTAATGCACACAAAAGCAAAAAGACAAGAGAAAAGAGAATAAAGAAGTTAGTAACTAATCAGGTGAAACTTCTACTCCAAGTTACTAGTTGTTTTATTTCTTTCTAAATTACTGAATAAGTAAATTCGCCGGTTATAATTACCATTTTCCATATACACAGCCAACAAAATATTAAACAAGTCATTTTTGCCCACAATAGTCATAAGTGCAGTTGATAAGAGAGTAATATTTTTGTCCTAAAGTTTTATCGGAATTCACACCTTTTTGTAGCAATTGAATAATTTTTCTCATTTTTCTCATTTTTCTGATTTTTTCTTTGATTTTTTCTTTGATTTTTGATTTTTTTTATTTATATACAATATCTTCCATCTATGTAGCGAGTGTTGGGTCGGTGACTCCCAAACCAGTTGGCTTTAGGGCACCAGGTGTTAAGACACCCTTACAAACTTAATTACTCAGACTTCAGATATATATATTTTTGCAGCATCTTTGATCCATGTAGCGAGCTTTAGGCCAGTGACTCCCAAACCAGTTGGCTTTAGGGCACTAGGTGTTAAAACACCCTTACAGACATAATAACTCGGATCTCAGATTTTTTTTTTTACTCCATCACTTTTTGAGATGCTTCCTCCAATTAAACTAGAGCACTGAATATTACAAACTTTTCAATTATAACTCATGTCCGTATGTTACTATGCATGTCGATAATATCTGCTAACTGAGCATATGAAGATCCATTTTAGTCCGTTTTATGGAGAATTCACAAATTAAATAATTTAAAATGAAATAAACAAAAATTAACTTGTTCCGAAATAGGTTTGAGATACGTCTTAGGAGTGGAAACTCCTTACTCGGCTATCTCTTACCAATTTCACATTTTTAGTCAAAATAAAAACACAAAAATGCAAAATAATTTTTTTTTCGAAAAAATTTGGACTAAAAATAAAAACAACACACAAACTAAAAACAAGGTACTGATCAACTAATTCCCTCCCCCAAACCTAAATGAGACATTGTCCCCAATGTCTTAAATAGTAGAAGAATAGTTTAGAAGATAATACCTGGTTAGCTGAAATTCTACATGAAATGTTAAAGGTTAAGATCCAGATTAATCTGACGCCTCTTACCATGATCATCCTCGGACCAATTTATCTTTGAAAGGATAGGGTCAACTTGTGGTTCATAGGTTAAGATTTGGTCAATTAGATCCGGAGCAGTTCGGGCAGTGAATATGAGTTCTTTTAAAGGTTTTGACACGAACCCATTTCTCCGAGCAGCATCAAGAAACACACAAAGAAAATCATAAAATCCATCCACGTTAAACAGCCCAATTGGTTTTTGGTGTATGTTCAGGTTTGCCCAAGATAGTACTATAAAAATTTCCTCCAATGTGCCCAAGCCACCTGACAAAGCGATAAAAGCATCAACACGGTTAATCATTTCTACCAATCGTTCAGACATACCTGGCACGATCAGTTCCTCTCCGTTTGATGGTCCAATAAGATTTGCCTCCACCAAGGGTTTTGGAATGATTCCCAAAACGTGACTCCCTCCTTCCTGTACGGCTTTTGAAACGATCCACATTAGTCCAAGATTGCCTCCGCCATATACTAAGTGCATATTCCTTACAGCTAAGACTCGACCCAATTCATGTGCTACTTCTACGTATTATGGCTTAGTACCAACACTAGTACCGCAAAACACACAAATGTTTTCAACTCGTCTTCTTGAAGTGGCTTCCATGTTTTACTCTGGATGTCTTCAAAAGTGCAATGATGAGTTGAATTTATAATACCTGAAAAGGGTGAGTAATAATAACACTAGTATCTTCCAAAGGACGTATTAGCTAAACAACAACAAACATCGTGAAAGGTCAAAAAGTCTGGATCCTGTCTACGAAAATAAAGATAATTACAACAGAAAAGCAAATCCAAGTAATAATTAAGGTAACAGAATTTTTTACGCAATACGCCACTCGTTTGGTATATAAATCCATTAGGATGCATCTCAAGATTTCTTTCCTTACTCAGCCATCGCTAATGAATTGGCTCTCATATTTGTGATTGCCAAACACCATTCCTTCTGTCTTAAAATGCTCTGTTGTGCTTTTCCCTACAAAAATAACACACAAAATTAAAAACTCTACAACATGTATACACAAAATATAAAAATAGAAATTACAACAAAGTGCATGGGTTGCCTCCCTGCTAGCGCTAAATTTTTCGTCTTCAGCCAGACATGACTGAAATCCATCTGTCAAGGAGGTTTCAGCGTCATTTTGGATATCCGATTAAAGACAATCCCGTGTGCGTTGCTTTTGAAGGGTCTCTTCCAACGATAAATGGGCAAAAAGAATTTTGTCCTATTCAGTGCTTGTGCAACCTTTTTAACCTTTATTGCTCCAGTGGTTCCTGAAAAGAAAGAAATAAAATCAGGAGGTCTCGTATGGTGCTTGACTTTGAATGGAAGTTCCATTCTGTCAAGCTTCTGGGTGATGTCTTTGATATGTACTCCCCAAAATAGTGATGTTTCGCCTGAATGCATTGGATCATCAATAAGGTCTGACATTTGCTCTTCCATTTGCTTTGTTTCTTGCTCCACATTTTCTTCACAGATGTATTTTAGGATTTCCTCGTTCAGTTCTTCATCTGTCATCTGTGAAATGCATGCTCCAGAAGTATCAACGTGAGGATATAAAGATGTGTATGACATTAGGTCTTCATCCTCTGAGGCTGATGTGATTGGCTCAGATAGATCTTCTTCAAACATTTGTGCAAAGAATTCTCCAAGATCTTCATTTTGAGGATGGAAAGTTTCATCCTCCCTTGTTGGTGCAGTTGGTACAAATAGCTCAGCTTTTTCATCCTCGTCAGAGTCTGAATAATAAAAATCAAACAGAGATTTTGTTGGTTCGGGCTCCTGAACTGATACCTCTGATTCTTGATACTGCTCAGCTTCGTCATCTGTTATGATGTCATGATGAATCTCAGGATATTCGAAGGCTTCTTCAGTATTATTTGAATTTGCTCCGTGAGATATGTGATTCAGGTTATCTGTTAATTGTCTAACTATATCTGTCATCCTCTGTATAGACGCCGCTTGACTCTGAATTTGTGCATCAAATTGAGCTTCCCGTTCCTCGAACCAATTTTTGAGCATGTGAATCAACTGATCTTCCTCTGATGGTTATGGTTGTTGATGAAGATCGTAGATGGATGGTGGATAAGATGGAAAGTATGATGGATCTTCGTACCTTGAATGATTCTGATAATTCTGCCACTCTGAAAAGTATATGCATTGATCACTCGAGTGGTTACCATTACAAATTACACATCTCCCCATTTCGTTATGATGAGCAAATGTAGTATTGCTTGATTTTGACATCCAGTGATAGTTGTTGGGCTGAAAAATAGGCCTCAGAAAACCGACTATTGCTCCCAAATTTGGGGTGTATCTTCTAGTAAAGCTCGTGATCTCTCAATCTCCAAATAATGTTCCATTTTTCAATCACCTGAAAACAAAAGAAAGAAATAAAAATTACAGATAAAAATAGAGAAAATTAGATACAAGTAAATTAGATAGCTTCAAAATTAATAACTCAAGAAAAATAAGTCCCCGACAACGGCGCCAAAAACTTGACTGGCGTAAACACACACGTATAACGTAAGCACATGTATCGTTCAAGTAGTATAAAAATATCGATCCCACGAGGACTTAATTCCTACTGTTGTTATTAATTGTTGAATCTATTTACAAATATCAAATTAAATGGAGAAGAGAATGATTGTTTGATTGGTTGGTTGAATGTGGTTTTCCTTAATTAAAATAAATAAAATAAACAAAAGAAAATACTAAGGAAAATAACAAAAGACTCAAAATCTACGGTTGTGAATCTTTCTAATATCTTTTAAAAGATGAAGTGATTATTTTATGTTTGTGTAATAAATCGGTTTACTAACCTGGAACACGAAATTATGAGAAAGCCTCTGTCGATGGTCAGACGCAAATACCCAGTTTAACCCAATTAAACCATATGTCTACGTCAACCAAATTATCTGGATTTATTAAGTTTAAGTTCCAATTATGGCTACCCCCACCCGACATGTATATGTCTATCATGTAAGGAATCTATCCTTAAGGAAGATCGTGGGCTATTAAGTCTAAGGCTGAAACCTAAAATTCCTTTGTCAAGTTTATTTTAGATTTACCACATCAATCTTATTGGTGATCAGTCAACAAGAAGCATTAAGCTTAAGACTTAATAAGTAAACCTTTAAATTACCCAAACTATAAAATAACTCCTTATAAACCGGTGATATTAGAATTCATCACAACCCCAGATAACTAACACATAACTAGGGCTAGTAAAAACTTAAAAGTAAAAGACATAAAGTAAAAATGCTGAAAAGTAATTGCGGTAAAGTAAAAGCTGAAAAGTAAATTACAATAAAATAAAATGCTAAGGTAAAATGATCAACTTTTACTATTTACTATTTAGATATCTCCCTTAATATAATATATTAACTTGTGATTATTTTACCAACCGTCCATATAGGCGGTAACCTGATTAAGTCAAATTAAGTCCAACCATCCATTAAGGCGGAACCAAAATAAACCTGCAATATAGGCAGTAAGAAAATTTAATTACCAACCGACCAATCTGGCGGTATCCTTTTTAAGTCAGGTGTAAACCAGATTAAAATGAATTACCAACCGACCAATATAGCGGTATCCTCATTAAGTCAATATTTTAAATAGTAAATATATTATATTTAAGGGAGATTAATCTAAATAGCAATAGTAAAAGAATTACCTTCACCCTAACAGGGGGAAGTTACCTCCTCATAGTGAATAGTAAAAAATATAAAAAGTAAAGAAAGTAAATTACTATTATTACATAACGTAATTAAAATTAATTACAAAACTAAAATTTAAAAGAAACTAGATAGAAAACTCCCTATTTACATCAGAGAAATTAGAGAGGAAAGTACATTTGAAACTGAAACCTCGAGCTCAATTTATAGCGCGTATAGGCCTCCAGCGTCGCGACGCCAAAGCCTTTGGCGTCACGACGCCAGCGCTTTATGGCGTGGCATGCTGAGGTGATGACACGTGGTGATTGTTGGACAATTATGACCCATAACGTCACTATTTGTACAGATCATGGTGTTGTTGTACAAATTAACTATGTGAGAAAGAAGATTGCACTCTTATCATTTGTGATTAGATCACCTAGATGTGTAAATGATGAGAGGTCCTTGTGATTTGTCATGGAATGAGAATGATATGAGACAGTATCAGTCCACGAAGGATAAATCATTAAATATCCATAGTCAGAGTATTATCGAGATTGGACATCGAAAAATACGTAAAAGACTAGTATTACACTTGTGCGCATTGTGAGGGCACAACGACATAATTCTCATATATTTGGGTATATGATACTCATGCAAGTGTAATAGGAGGTTGTGTTTTTCCGATGGTACGGGAAACAACTTCACTCTGGATAGACCCCCTCGGAATTCCATTGGTAGTATGACTATGTGTCTATGGAAGTCCGAAATCAGGGTAGGTGTATTTGGTCTTAACCTGAGACTTGCATCGCTAATACTTGCGACAATCAATATACTTTGGTTGCGGTCGTCCAGGGCTTTAACAGGTCCTGTGTACGCCAATGCTGGGTATATTGAGAATCGTAGTGTGTTGGGTGTGATGTTAAGACGGAAGTGTCACTCAAGTCATATGGAGATGATGGTCACGTAGGATACGAGTCTGGTTCTCTTAAATGCTGCAGCTATTGGGATAAAATTACTAGGTCATGTTTATCCGATTATAGAGACTAGTTACCAGACATCCTACATGTGCTTCGTATAGGGCAGACACAATTCCAGCCCCAAGCCTAACACGTGATCATTCGATACTGGATTGAAATACGCAATACTACTTATACTACGCCTGATATAGATCACTTATTCCTGTAAGCATGTTTCTGGAGAATTGCGTAGGCATGGCGCTTTGCTAGAAGCCAACCTTGTCTTGTAAATCGGTACAAACGTAGTACTAGGTACTTACGTTTTCGGATAGTCCGACGACCGTATTTACTGCCAACATATCCGGGATCTCATGGATCGCTTCCCGAAGATTCACCGATGATGAATGACTCGCACTTTAATTAATCTGGGATTAATTTAATGAGAGAGAAAATTAATCAGGGATTAATTGCGGAGATATTTTATCTGGGATAAAATATCAATTAAAGAGAGAGAACGATTAATTTGTAATTAATCGATAAAATAATATATTTGATATATTATACGAAATTGGATTTCGACGCGGAATTAAACTTAAATTTTAATTCGGGCGAACGAGTTAATTTAGAATTAATTCGTTTGCGACGTGAATAGTGATTTCGCTAGGCATAATCGTTTAATTGCGTCGCAACGGAAAATTTGTAAATTTAGAATTAGCGAACCCGAGCCCGGGATTATTTGCGAGCACATTCGCATTTCGAATTCGAGTGCGGCACGCAAGTCAAATCAAGCGTCAAATCATTAGTCACATCAAGCGTCAAATTACATGTCAGTTTGAGTGATGTGACAAGTTGACAACTTGATGTGAGATGATTGAAAGCATTTAATTCTTGATTTGTTGAAATAATGAAATGGTAAATGGTTAAATAATTTTGGAAATTATAAAACCCATTTACACTTTTTATTTTCTATCTCTCTCAGTTTCTCGTTTTGGAGCTAAAAAGCCTTCTTCTCTCTCACTTTCTTCTCCTATGTTTTCTGGTTTTGACCGAGTGATGTTGGAGAAGCTAAAGAAATTTGTGGCAAATTTCTTGGGTGCTAGCACACATAGGAGCCATACCAAGGTGATAGGGAAGTGATTTCATGAGCTTGGAATCACCTTGTGAAGCTTGGAGCTTGGAGCTTCCATGGAGGATCACCCATGGCCGATTCTTGGAGGAGGAAAACCATCCACTGCCGTGTAGTGCACTGCTGAGCCATTGCTACTGCCGAGCTTCACCCAAGGGCATAACGTTTTTGTTCTTCGTCGCACCCAACCGATCTTGGTGAGTTTTCCGCACCTCATTTGAATGTATTCACACTTGTTTTCATTGCTTTTTATTGATCTTGGGACCTTAATAGAAACCAACAATGGCATCTAGAGCAAGGTTAAAGCATGAAATTGATTTTAGGGTTAAAATTGGGCAAAACGAATTTGGGCATGATTTAATGAAATTAGATAAATTTGTATGCTTAAATGTTGTTGAATTGAAGATTGATTGGATCAATTTCAAGAAATTGTGTTTGGAACATTTTTCCCCAATTTTGGAGGCTTGGCCGAAAATACATGAACCCTAAATTGTCTTGGATTTTTGTTTTTTGATTCATTGGATGACTTGAAAACAATTGGGGATGTTGATTTAATGTTGATTTGGATTCAATTGGATTTGATTTGAAATTGGACATGAAAATCCCCCTTGGCCGAGAACAATAACATGTAAAATTGGGTTTGATTTTGATCAAAATGTGTTGGACACTAATTGATGTAAATGAGCATGATTAATTGTACAAATTTGGTGTTTTGGAAATATTGATTTGGGTAATTAATAATGCTATACACTTTAGGAATAATTAAATTGTAAAATTGGATTTTGTAATTTAATTGAATTGGGCCTAATTTTGGAAATTGGACTTTTATGTTGTTGTTGGGCTTGTTGGGCTTGGTTGTACGAAGCCCAAATGCGATTAATTGGACCTTTAAAGTTTAATTGGGCATAATGGTCCAAGATGATTTCTAGGCTTATGGGGTAATTCCCGGATTGGATTTTGGTTATTCGGTTTGACCCGAGTTGACCAAAAGTCCACGCCTTAAGAAATTAATTAAAAGCCCATTGGATTTTAATTAAATTGACGTTGGACGTTTATCGGGCTTTGAGACCCGTAGCGATTAAATTTGGAATTTAAGTCGTAAAGGTGTTAGTGTTCCTAGAACATGTCAAGGATCTAATAAGCATGAAAACATGTTCACAAATTCAAAATAAGTTGCGGAATTACTTACATTGAATGGATTTGAGCTTTTAAAATTTTGAGAAGAAGATCCAAGATCCAAGATGCTTCCTTTGTTGATTCCAAGCTTTGAGTTGAAGATCTCCAAGATCCTTCCTTTGTTGATTCCAAGCTTTAAGTTGAAGATCTCCAAGATCCTTCCTTTGTTGATTCCAAGCTTTAAGTGATGATTCCAACTCTTGAAGTAGTTTCCCTATCACCTTAGTTGATTTCTCCAAGTGCTAGCTTTGTTGATTTTGCCACAAAATCAAAGAGAGGAAGACAAGAAGCTCACGCCCATTTGCAAGGATGAAGCTCACGCCCATGGAGGAGAGGATTAGGGTTTCCAAAAATTTCAAGTGTTACAAGTGTGTTGCATACACAAGTGAAGAGAGAGAGAAAAGTTTTAGGTAAAACCAATTTACCCTTTTTACCTAAACAAGGTAGTTGGGTAAATGGTTTCACCAAAACCATTCCAAGGTAGTTGGATGGTGGGTGGCTTGGCATAAATGCCAACTACCCTCCCAACTACCACATGTGAAGTGGGCCCCATATTTCAATTCAAAATTCAAATGTCTCTACGAACATTTGCCGCGGCTCGGTTCCGTTTAATCCGATTAAACGAACTTTCGTCGCTAAATAATTAAATCTAATTTAATTAAATAACGATGCCTCGCAATATATTACGAATGTCGTCTACGAATTAATTCTAAATTAATTCGCTCATTCGCATTAAAGTCCAACTTTTATTTCGTAATGAAATCATCCAATTCATATTAATATATCCGATATATTAATTTTAGCCTATACGAATAAATTAAATAGAAAAATCAAATTTAACTATTAAATTTATTCTACCGATTAATTCCTAATTAATCGTGTTTTCTCTCTTCCGAACACATTTAATCCCAGATTAAATAATACCTCAATTAATCCTAGATTAATTTTCTCCATCTTAATTAATCCCAGATTAATTTTCTCTCTTAATTAATCCCAGATTAATTCTAATTTAAATCAACTGTCATCGGTGAATCTTTGGGAAGCGACCCAAGAGATCCCTGGATATGTTGGCAGTAAATACGGTCATCGGATTATCCGAATACGTGCGTACCTCGTACCACGTGCTTACCGATTTACAAGACATGGTTGGCTTCTAGCAAAGCACCGTGCCTACCCAATTCTCCAGAAATATTCTTACTGGAATATATAATCTATGTCAGGCGTAGTATACGTAGTATTGCGTATTGCGATCCAGTATCGGATTGTCACGTGCTAGGCCTGGGGCTGGAGTCGTGTCTGCCCCGTACGAAGCACATGTCGGATGTCTGGTAACTAGTCTCTATTATCGGATATACATGACCTAGTCATAATATCCCGATGACTGCTGCAGTACTTAAGAGCACTAGTACCGTATCCTACGTGACATCATCTCCACTATGACTGGAGTGACACTTCAATCTTGACATCACACCCAATACTCTATGATTCTCAATATACCCCAGCATTGGCGTACACAGAACCGGTTAAAGCCCTGGACGACCAAAACTAAAGCATACCGATTGTCGCAAGTATTAGCGATGCAAGTCTCAGGTTAAGACCAAATACACCTACCCTGATTTCGGACTTCCATAGACACATAGTCATACTACCAATGGAATTCCGAGGGGTCTATCCAGAGTGAAGCCGTTTTCGTACCATCGGTAAAACACACCTTCTATTACACTTGCATGAGTATCCTATACCCAAATATATGAGAACTATGCCGTTATGATCTCACATAACGCGCACAAGTGTAATACTAGTCTATTCCGCATTATCGATGTCCAATCTCGATAATACTACGACTAGGGATATTTAATGATTAATCCTTCGAGGACTGATACTGTCTCATATCATCTCAATCCAGGAACTAATCATAGGGACCTCCTATCATTTATACATCTAGGTGATCTAATCACAAATGATAAGAGTGCAATCTCTTTGTGACATAGTTAATTTGTACAACAACACCATGATCTGTACAAATAGTGACGCTATGGGTCATAATTGTCCAACAAAAGGTTCATAATTAAAGTGTAATGTTTAATTTGGAATTAAATAGCGAATTAGAATTAAATACAAATTGAATTGGATTGAATTGTGTAGTTTAATTTAATTCGAGAATTCGTACTTTGAGTACTTATTCGCAAAACGAGTTTGACTCGAAAAAAATCAAATCGTTGTTTGAACATTGGATGTCACTAATTATCAAATTAATTAATTTGATTAGATTGATTGATAACATGCGTGTGTGATACATGGTTGCGATGCATGAATAATGTATATCGGATGGATAATAGATGGGTGGGGCAATTTTGGAAATTGTAAAATAAATTTGATTTATTAATTGGACCTGCGTGTCCAGCCTTATTACCTCTCATTTCTTTGTATTCTCTTCTCACCTATTCCCCTCAATGTAAATGAGCTTTCTTTAGAAGTGTATGTAACGGGTAGAAGAAATATTTGTGCTAGCGGGAGAGAGAAAAGGAGAGATTTGATCTAGGATCAATGTGTAAAGTATCCATCCACATATCATTATTATTTTATTATACGCGCTTTATTATGTATTTAGAATGCATGTTTAAGGGTGTATGAAGATGAGACCTTAACAAATATATTAAATTGGTTGCCAATTTGCACGCGAAAAACCCTCAAACAATATTAAGCATTTTTCCTTCCATTGAGTGATTCTCACTCAAGATCCGAGACTGGCATTGGCTTGTTGGCCAAATTCAAGGCCTTTGTCTGTCGATGATGTGTTTGAATCACGAGAGCTTTGTTCCATATCAGTGTCTTATCCAAGTTGTGGTTTTTTGGCCAAAGTCAAGACCACTTCTTGTCCATCGACATTGATTACGAAGCTTTCCATGGTCAATGGTCGCGCTTAACTGGGATCACTAAGTTTGTTGTGCCAAAGCCAATGCTTAGTTGATTCAGAGGAAAAATGTTAGGTAATACATTGGATGTATTGGCATATATAAGATATATTTTTCGGACTTGGATGTCCCCATACCAGATCTAGGAATTGGATTGGATCCAATCGATCTTAGAGATCTACCTAGTTAATTATCATACAATTTGTTGGCCAAAGTCAAGATTGTGTGATATTTAACGGGATCCTAGCCCACTAGGAAACGCGGTTTCCCGAGTACTCGTCAGAGGGTTAGAGGCTCGCCGAAAAATAGTGGGAGGCAAGAATTGAATTTGCAATACTCGTTTAATTACTTGCCATACGCGCTCAAACAATAATCATTCGTCAATAAATTAAATATTAGTTGGACTAATATTTAAATGTTGTTTTTAAATAGTAGTTGGACTATATTCAAACGATTCATTTATAGTTGATTTTATAATTGGATTATAGTAATCAATATAATTGATTTTAATCTATTAAAAGTATAGTTGATTATATAGTTGGACTATAGTAATCATTATATTAAATAGTACTTGAAATCGTTGATTAAATAGTTGGACTATTAAAATCAATAAAATTGAAAGATTGACATTTAAAACATAATCCTAGGGAAAATGTATTTAAATAGTTTTATTTTCAAATTGGGAATTTATTTCAGGATGGTCCTGGAAAATAATAAGTTACTTTATTTGATAAAATAACATATTAGGCCTAAAGCCCGGAGTTAAGCAAACAGTAGAGCATAATCTTTGGAATATCATGTGATGATAACTTAAGTGCTTAATCCATTAAGCTTGTCGCAGTAGACTCCTTAATTTTTGAATCAGAACTACAGATTAGATCCTTAAAGTATGATAAAGAAATTGAAGGATCTTCATAAATCTATACTTAGGTTTTAGAAGTACTAAAATTGCAATAATAACTCTTGGAGAGTTAATGACTATTCTCAAGGAGACAAAGTCAGAGTTTGCAATTAGGCAAGTAGCGCAAGGCGCACCTTACTTCGATATTCTAGAAGGCCAAGGCTTGGCCAAAGGCTTCTGGAGTGTTGAAACTGGCAAAGGCAAAATCATTATAATCTTCTAGGAAGATAAATGACATATCCCAAAATGTCTGCCTGAATTGTGGCAAACGGGATCGCGGAAGCGTGACTGCCGTTTGGACGAAGCAGACATGAAGGAATTGAAGAACGAGCAAGGCTATGACTTCAAATATATTTGTCAAGATTATGTTAACTACTAGTATTAAAATTAGATTTTAAATACTTAGTGTGGTACATAAAATATATGTATTGATGTTCAGAATCTGTTTTGAACAAGATACTGACTTCAATAGAGATTAATCTACGATTTGGAAATGGGACGAAAGTCGCTGTTCTAACCGTAGATACCTAATTTAGGAACTACCTTCGGTGTGTACTTAAATTAGCAAACTGTTATAATGTAACTAGTTTGACTAGAAATATGTCTCTATATCGTGTATAACTCGTTGCGAGTATACCTTTATATTCTAGAACACTAAAGTGTTTTATTATATAAATATGATATTGAGATAAACACATTAAATGTGAATAACAGAATTTATATTTTGAATATAAATAAATCTCAAATATATAACATGACAAACAAATAGCTCAAACTGATTTGATCAGTTGAAACTAATTGTGGCATTGTTGTCTGGGACACAATTAAACAAGAATCGTATATCTACTCTTTCGGAGAGTCGGTGCTAGGACATATTTGATTCCAATCAAATAAAGTCTACGAATCTAGTTTATTGGGCAAAGTGCTAAAACACTATTTACTTGGTAAAAGTGTAAATGTCACTGATCTGTTAGACCTAGTTCATAGTGAAGCAAGTGGGCCCATGTCTAGCTAGGCTAGATGTGGATATGAATATTTCGTGACCTTTACGGATGTGGCATCGCGTTATGGTTATGTGTTTCTTTTGAAACACAAATCGGAAACTTTTAAGTTTCGACATGAAATAGACAAACAGATCGGCTAAAGTATTTGACCGTCATGGTAAGACCGTAATGGAAAATACTTAAGCAATAAGTTTCTTGTATACTTGAAAGAGTAAAGTATTCTTTCAAATGAGGACTCCTCCCGGAACACGTCAGTTTGACGGTGTGTCCGAACGGATTAACCGAATTGTGTTAGACATGATAAGGCTAATCATGAGTCGCTCTGAGCTACCATTTCCTTCAACGGATAAGCTTTAAATAGTGCAAGAACTTATTTAGAATAAGGTTCCATAAAATCTGTTTGACAGATATCATATTAGATATGAACGGGAAAGAAACCGGGTTTCATTCCTGATAATTTGGGTATGCTAGGCATATGTTTGGATGATACCAAACTAAAACCCAAATTGGATAAGTGCCAATTGTAGGTTATCATAGGGATAACAAAGTATAGTACTTATACATCTCACCAGAGAACAATTAGATTGTTGCTCGCCTTGCGGTTTTCCTAAGAGGAATACCGATATGCAGTGGTAAGTGGGAGGATAGTAAAACTCGATGAAAATCGGAGTGATACTATTCAAGGCACTCATTCCTTAATGGAACACATATAGTTCATCAAGGATGAAACTATACCAATAATCTTCGAATACACAAGAACCACGTAGTCGGAGAGAGTCAGAAAATAACCTGGGGTATGGGTTTCTGATCTCACCTCGTGAAGATGTTAATCTTTTGAGGCATACCAACTGACTATGTATGAGGAAGTGATACTAGGTATCGACTCCCTAAGTATGGCAAAGTGCCATGAGTCCGAAATGGATTCCATGTATATCAACATGTTTAGAAGTAGTTGATGTACCGCAAGGCATTGTGCCTATTGGTACTATAAGTCTTCAAGGAAGACATACATGGATGGCAACATACCAACGTATAAAGCTAGGCTTTTAGCGGAAAGGTATCGTTATCAACATTGTGTTGATTACGATTCAACCTTTTACATGTTGCTATGATAAATCCATTTGGATAATGCTTGCTAATGCTGCATGTTTCATTTATGAAATATGTCAGCTATATGAAAATCGATTTCCTGAAAAGGAAACCTTTTCGATGATATTTACAACATCCTGTCGGTTTTGTCGTACTAAAACTAGTAAACAAGGTTTGCGGGTTATTCGATCCATGTTCGGATTGAAGCAAGCATAGGTTCTTGGAATTTTCGTTTTGATGTAATCATAATGGTGTATGATTTAATTCAAAATGAAATGATTCTTGTGTATATAAGAGGGTTAGTGGGAGCGCACTGACAATAAATGTCCTATAAAATAATGATAATATGTCATTCATTGGAAATGATTATTCCCATAAAATAATCGGCGAAAGCTTGGCTTTCGATAAAACTCTCCGAGAAATCGTACATTGAAAAATGTACGCGACCTGGTGTCTCATACACTTTGAGCATATGGATTCACAAACAGGCCAATCTAAGTGATAGTCACTGGATTGATGTTAAGAACATCCGTTAGTATCTTAGAGAACTAAGGATATTGTCTTAATCTGTGGAGAAGGAGAACTTGAAGCGACTGGGATCACTACTGCAAGTTTCCTAAACCGATAAAACGACTATAATTCGCAAACGGTACTAC
The DNA here is from genome assembly GCA_019454045.1 of Zanthoxylum bungeanum. NCBI lineage: Eukaryota > Viridiplantae > Streptophyta > Magnoliopsida > Sapindales > Rutaceae > Zanthoxylum > Zanthoxylum bungeanum. The sequence continues at coordinate 177,945 of SKCR01025315.1, forward strand.
AAAGTATGAATAACGGAACAGTGAACTAGAAATCTTCCAAGCAAGATACTGTTACCGTATAAACAACAAATGCGGGTTATTGCTGCAGCTGAGGCGGCAATAGAAGCCTTCTGGGTCGATAAGTAAATCTAATTAGATTAGATATAGTTCTGTTTGCAGCTGAGCTAGGCGTCAGCACAGGCTAAAGAATTAATGGTCTCATCAACGATCCAGATATATACTTCGATAATTCATCTAATTCGTTGGGATCATACATCGTGGCAATGTGATGATCGAATAAATTGCATCAGATGATAATCATGCAAACCCACTGACGAAAGCATTTCTCAGCAGTTTGATCCAACCGTACATAGTTCGGGTGTAAGACACTCGAGTGACTGGCTATAGGCCAAGTGGGAGATTGTTGGACAATTATGACCCATAGCGTCACTATTTGTACAGATCATGGTGTTGTTGTACAAATTAACTATGTGACAAAGGAGATTGCACTCTTATCATTTGTGATTAGATCACCTAGATGTATAAATGATGAGAGGTCCTTGTGATTTGTTCCTGGACTGAGAATGATATGAGACAGTATCAGTCCATGAAGGATAAATCATTAAATATCCATAGTCAGAGTATTATCGAGATTGGACATCGATAAATACGTAAAAGACTAGTATTACACTTGTGCGCATTGTGAGGGCACAACGGCATAGTTCTCATATATTTGGGTATAGGATACTCATGCAAGTGTAATAGGAGGTTGTGTTTTACCGATGGTACGGGAAACAGCTTCGCTCTAGATAGACCCCCTCGGAATTCCATTGGTAGTATGACTATGTGTCTATGGAAGTCTGAAATCAGGGTAGGTGTATTTGGTCTTAACCTGAGACTTGCACCGCTAATACTTGCGACAATCAATATACTTTGGTTGCGGTCGTCCATGGTTTTTTAACAGGTTCTGTGTACGCCAATGCTGGGTATATTGAGAATCGTAGTGTGTTGGGTGTGATGTCAAGATGGAAGTGTCACTCCAGTCATATGGAGATGATGGTCACGTAGGATACGAGACTGGTTCTCTTAAATGTTGTAACTATCGGGATAAAATGTCAAGGTCATGTTTATCCAATTATAGAGATTAGTTACCAGACATCCGACATGTGCTTCGTATGGGGCAGACACAATTCCAGCCCCAGGCCTAGCACGTGATCATTCGATACTGGATAGAAATACGTAATACTACTTATACTACGCCTGATATAGATCGCTTATTCATGTAAGCATGTTTCTGGAGAATTGGGTAGGCATGGAGGTTTGCTAGAAGCCAACCTTGTCTTGTAAATCGGTACAAACGTAGTACTAGGTACTTACATGTTCGGATAGTCCGACGACCGTATTTACTACCAACATATCCGGGGATCTCATGGGTCACTTCCCGAAGATTCACCGATGATGTATGACTCACACTTTAATTAATATGGGATTAATTTAATGAGAGAGAAAATTAATCTGGGATTAATTGCGGAGATATTTTATCTGGGATAAAATATCAATTAAAGAGAGAAAACGATTAATTTGGAATTAATCGATAAAATAATATATTTGATATATAATACGAAATTGGATTTCGACGCGGAATTATAATTAGATTTTAATTCGGGCGAACGAGTTAATTTAGAATTAATTCGTTTGCGACTTGAATAGTGATTTCGCTAGGTGTAATCGTTTAATTGCGTCGCAACGGAAAATTCGTTAATTTAGAATTAGCGAACCCGAGCCCGGGATTATTTGCGAGCGCATTCGTATTTCGAATTCGAGTGCGGCACACAAGTCAAATCAAGCGTCAAATCATTAGTCACATCAAGCGTCAAATCACATGTCACTTTGAGTGATGTGACAAGTTGACAACTTGATGTGAGTTGATGTGAGATGATTGAAAGCATTTAATGCTTGATTTGTTGAAATAATGAAATGGTAAATGGTTAAATAATTTTGGAAATTATAAACCCATTTACACTTTTTATTTTCTCTCTCTCTCTCTCTCTCGGTTTCTCGTTTTGGAGCCAAAAAGCCTTCTTCTCTCTCACGTTTCTTCTCCTAAGTTTTCTGGTTTTGACCGATTGATGTTGGAGAAGCTAAAGAAATTTGTGGCAAATTTCTTGGGTGCTAGCACACATAGGAGCCATACCAAGGTGATAGGGAAGTGATTTCATGAGCTTGGAATCACCTTGTGAAGCTTGGAGCTTGGAGCTTCCATGGAGGATCACCCATGGCCGATTCTTGGAGGAGGAAAACCACCTACTACCGTGCAGTCCACTGCTGAGCCACTGCCACTACCGAGCTCACCCAAGGGCAGAACGTTTTTGTTCTTCGTCACACCCAACCGATCATTGTGAGTTTTCCGCACCTCATTTGAATGTATTCACACTTGTTTTCATTAATTTTTATTGATCTTGGGACCTTAATAGAAACCAACAGCGATTCGAATAAGGAGATAAGGCGACATGTGGTGAGGCGGCTAACAACTCAATTATTATGCTGACGTGGCGAAAGTGATTATCGGCACCATAGGATTGCGACACGTGGCACTTCGTGATTGGATGATGATGACATGGCGGTGATGTGGCACGTTGACTCGGTCAACTGATGATGTGGACGCTGACATAGAGTGACACGTGGCGACACATGGCAATGGCGACTGTCGGCACCGTAGGATGATGACATGTGGCATGGCGTGTGTTAGCAGGTCGGCTGTGATGGTGACACGTGTCACGGTGCATGTTAGGAAAGTCAAATTTCTCAGATTCTGACTTGTGGACATGGCGGACGTTAGCACTGTTCGGCGCACGTTAGGCATCGCGACGCCAAAGGCTTGCGCGTCACGACGCACAGAATGACCATTTTGCCCTTTTCGTACTTTTTCATTGTTTTGGCCCCAAATCACCTCCAGAATGTCCTGAAACTTTATTTATATACAAAATAACACAAAACACATCAAAATATTCACAAAACTCAAGAAACTATACAAAATATTATGTTAAATGAGTGGGAAATAGTGATATAATTACCACTCATCAACTATGTCTGACAAAGATTATATATTCCTTTAAGAATATTTCTGGAGAATTTGGTAGGCACGGTGCTTTGCTAGAAGCCAACCATGTCTCGTAAATTGGTAAGAATGTAGTACGAGGTATGTACATGTTCGGATAGTCCGACGATCAGATTTACTGCCAACATATCCAGGGATCTCATGGGTCGCTTCCCGAAGATTCACCGATGACGTATGATTCGAACATAATTAATCTAGGATTAATTGCAGAGAGATTTTATCTGGGATAAAATACCATTTGAAGAGAGAGAACGATTAATTTGGAATTAATCGATAAAATAATATATTCGATATATTAAATGAAATTAGATTTCATAACGGAATTAAAATTAGATTTTAATTCGGACGAACAAATTAATTTAGAATTAATTCGCGAGCGACGTGAACAGTAATTTTGCTAGGCATAATTATTTAATTAAATTTGATTTAATTACGTCGGAACGGAAAATTCGTTAATTCGGAATTAACGAACCCGAGCCCAGGATGTGTTGCGGGCCCACTCGGATTTTGAATCAAGTGGGGCCCACATGTCACATCATTAGTCATTCATTCACCTTTTTGGTGATGGAAGTTAGTGAATGAAAATGATGGAAACTTGTTCTACACACAAGTTGAAAAAGTTGATGGAATGATTGACCATTACCTAAACTTGGTTTGGTATATCATCATTTTGATTTTTGAAATCAAAACAAGTCAACACAACTTCATCTCCCTCTCTCTCATTCACGGTTTTGGAAAGAAAATATCCTCTCCATTTGTTTCTTCCTTGGCCGAGAATCACAAGCAAGAAACTTGGTGATTCTGTTGCAAAATCTCCATTGCTAGCACATCAAAGAATCATTATAGGTAATAGGGAAACTATTCCCATTGAGCTTGGAATCAACATCAAAGCTTGGAGCTTGGATTTCATATTCAAAGGAAAGCTTGGAGACTTTCAAGAGGCTAAAAGTTTTGTTATCAACACATCCAAAATTCGTTCAAAGTGAGTATAATTCTGCTATTCTTCTTTGAGTATTCACATGATTTCTTGCTTAAATTGATCTTGGGACACCTTAGAAACCTAACAATGGTATCAGAGCCTATTTGAGTATGAAATTTGATTAGGGTTTATATACTAAAATTTGGGTATTTTTGATTTAAGCATGTTTTAATCAAATTGTTTGTTTGAGTATGCTTGTATGTTGATAACTTAGAGTTATGCATGATCAAATTGATGAAAAATTAATTAGATTAATTTTCCCCACATTGGATGTGTTGGCCGAATACTATAGTAGCCCTAAAGTCATGGTATTTTTTATTTTTTGATCATTGGATGAGTTTAAAGACATGGATATATTGATTTGTGATTGAATCGGATTGAAATCGAAATCGGGTATAAAAATCCATCAATGCCGTGACCATGTAAGCATGGAAATGAGATGATTTTGTAACAATAATGTTGGACATGTATTGAGGATGAATATGCATGATTAATTAATTAAATTGATGTTTTGGAAATGTTAATTTAGATAATTAATTAGTGCAATACACTTTAATTAATTAAATTTTGAAATTTGGAAAATTAGAATTTAATTAATTGGGCTTAATTTAGAATTGGGCTTATAATGTTGTATTTGGGCCTAATGGGCTTGGTTGGGCCAAATTGGTTTAGGACAATTGGATTGGATCCAAATTGGGCCTAAACCATTCCATTAAGTCCAAATATAACAAATGGGCCTTTTAATGTTTAATTGGGCCTAATGGGCCGAAATTGGTTTCTAGGCAAATAAGGTGATTCCTTAATTGGGCTTTGGTATTTGGGTTTGACCCATATTGACCAAAGTCCATGCCTTAAGAAATTAATTGAAAGTCCATTGGACTTTAATTAAATAAACATTGGATGTTAATTGGGCTTTGAGACCCATTAAGATTATATTTGGAATCTAAGTCGTAAAGGCGAATTAAAAAGTGTAATTATTTAATTTTGAATTAAATAAAGAATTAGTATTGAATACAAATTAAATTAGATTTAAAATTGTAGTTCTAGGAACAATCTGTGAGATATCCATCCGCATATCATTATTAATTTATTTACCGCGCTTTATTATGCTTTTAGAATGCATGCTTAAGGATGTATGATGAGACCTAATCAAAGATAATAAATTGGTTGCCAATTTACGCGAAAAACCCTCAAAAAATATTAAACGTTTTTCCTCCATTGAATGATTCATTCTCATGATCCAAGATTGGCACTGGTTTTTTGGCCAAAGTCAAGACCTTTGTCCATCGCGGATGTGTTTGAATCATGAAGGCTTTGTTCCATATCGTATGTCTTGTCTAAGTTGTGATTTGTTGGCCAAAGTCAAGATCACTTCTTGTCCATCAACATCGATTACGAAGCTTTCCAAAGTCAATGGGTTCCGCTTAACTGGAATCATTAAGCTTGTTGTGCAAATCCAAGGCTTAGTTGATTCAGAGGAAAAAGGTTAGGAAAATATATTGGATATATTGGCATATATATTGTTTATATGTTTCGGACTTGGAGGTCCACCTACTGGATCTAGGAATTGGATGAGATCCAATTGATCTTAGAGATCTACATAGTTAAATAACATACAGCTTGTTGGCCAAAGTCAAGGATGTGTGTTATTTAACGGGATCCTAGCCCACTAGGAAACTAGGTTTCCCGAGTACTCAACAGAGGGTTAGAGGCTCGCCGAAAAATAGTGGGGGGCTAGTATTGAATTTGTAATTTCATTAAAATACTTGGATTTACGCGCTTTCAAATTATTTCGTCAATTATATTTATTAGTTGGACTAATATTTTATTATTTTTCTTGTAACAGTTAGACTGTACCCATACATCTTTAATTGAATAGTTTGACTATTGCAATTAAGATGACATGAAAGTTAAGCATTAGAGATATTATCATGGGCGAAAATGTCTTTAATGGCACAAACTTTCAAGATTGGGACATGAATCTCAGGATTGTCCTGGGATCCGAGAAGTTGCTCTACACTATAGAGAGACCTATTAGGCCTAAGCCCCGACCTGATCAGTTGCTTGAGCTAGAGCTTTGGAAGACTCATAGCGATGACAACTCGACTGCTCAATCGGTAATGCTTGCTGCTATGACTCCGTAATTCCATCGTCAGAACAAGGGATTGGGTCCCTATGAGATGATGGCGAAGTTACATGATCTTCTCCGATCTAATATTAGATCGCAAAGATATGAGTTGAAGAAGAAGCTCTTCCACGCTCGCATGTCAGAGGGTACGTCTGTTAAGCACCATGTGTCACAGATGATTGCTGATATTGAGTAGCTGGGACAGATGGGCATTGTCTTCGAGGCTGAGACTTCAGTAGATTTGATCTTACAGTCTCTCCCCGACACTTGGAGTGGGTTCATAATGAACTAGAATATGATGAACCAAGAACAAACTCTTGGACAGTTGATATCCACACTGCGTGAAGCAGAAAAAGAGTTCCTAAAGGGCAAAAGCGTGAGGCGCACTTCGCTTCAACATCTCAGACTCCGAGGGCTTGGCCCAAGGCGACTGGAGGTGTAAAGAAGAAGAATAAGAAGAAAGGCAAGGCCAAATCGTCAAAACCTTATGGAAAGGTAAGGACAAATCCCAAGATGTATGTCTGCAGTGCGGCAAGCGGGGTCACTGGAAGCGTGACTGTCGTGAGTACAAGGCACACATGAAGGAAATCAAAGCGGGCAATATAGGAGTTTCTATAGGTCCCAAGATCAAAACTCAAGCATGAATCATAAGCGAATACAACGACGGAAGTGCGGAATACTTACATCGAGCGGTTGAGAGACGATTTGGTAACAAAAACGAACTGAAATTCTGCTCACTGCCCACTGCTCATGTGCGCCCACTGCAGCAGTTTGGTGGTCTATTTTGCGCCATTTTGAACATAAAAACGAGCTCCAAGCTTCATCAAAACGTTCACGGCTCATGGGGGAAACTTCCCTATCACCTTCGCATTAATCTCGGAGTGTACTAGCACTCTTGTTTTGCCACAAAACACACTTGCTTCCCTCCATTTTCTTTTATTTTGTTCGGCAGTTCACTGCCTCTTAAAACCAGAAAATGGCGTGAGAGAGGAAGAAGAAGATGAAGAGAGAGGGGAGGGGAAAAGGTTATCACGTTTTTTGGTAAAAGGAATTGCGTATATGATACACAAAAAATGATTTTAAAAATCATTAAATCCATTTTACTTTAATGGTTTAAAAGTCAAACAAATAAAACCATTAATTCCCTCAACAACCACATCACTCAAGTCACATCAATTAATCAAGTCACATCACTCAAAGTGACAAGTGATTTGACGCTTGATGCGACTAGCGATTTGACGCTTGATTTGACGTGCCGCACTCGAATTTGAAATACGAATGCGCTCACAAATAATCTCGGGCTCGGATTCGCTAATTCTAAATTGACGAATTTTCCATCGCGTCATAATTAAATGATTACGCCTAACGAAATCACTATTCACGTCGCTAACGAATTAATTCTAAATTAATTCGCTCGCCCGAATTAAAATCTAATTTTAATTCCGCGTCGAAATCCAATTTCGTTTAATATATCAAATATATTAATTAATCGATTAATTCCAAATTAATCATTCTCTCTCTTTAAATTGATATTTTATCCCAGATAAAATATCTCTGTAATTAATCCCAGATTAATTTTCTCTCTCATCATATTAATCCCAGATTAATAAAGGTGCGAGTCATACGTCATCGGTGAATCTTTGGGAAGCGACCCATGAGATCCCCGGATATGTTGGCAGTAAATACGGTCGTCGGAGTATCCGAATCACGTACGTACCAAGTACTACGTTCTACCGATTTACGAGACAAGGTCGACTCCTAGCAAAGCACCAAGTCTTCCCAATTCTCCAGACATATTCTTATAAGAATATTAAGATCTGTATCAAGCGTAGTATACTATTGTATTGTGTATATCGGCCCAGTATCAGATAGTCACGTGCTAGGCCTGGGGCTGGATAAGTGTCTGCCCCGTACGAAGCACATGTCGGATGTCTGGTAACTAGTCTCTATAATCGGATATACATGACCTTGTCATAATATCCCGATGGCCGCGCAGCACTTAAGAGCACTAATACCGTATCCTGCGTGACATCATCTCCACTATGACTGGAGTGATACTTCCGTCTTGACATCACATCCAATACACTACGACTCTCTGATAAACCCAGAAGTGGTGTACGCAGAACCGGTTAAAGCCTGTACCACCAAGACCAAAGTCTATCGATTATCGTGAGTATTAGCGATGTAAGTCTCAGGTTAAGACTATACACACCTACCTTGATTTCGGCCTCCCATAGACACATAGTCATAATACCAATGGGATTCCGAAGGGTCTATCCAGAGCGAAGCTGTTTCCCGTACCATCGGTGAAACACGACCTCCTATCGCACTTGCATAAGTCTCCAACACTTATATATATGAGAACTATGCCGTTGTGCCCTCACAACGTGCACAAGTGCAATACTAGCCTATTCCGCATTATCGATGTCCAGTCTTGATAATACTCCGGCTAGGGATATTTCATGATTATCCTTCGGGGACCGATACTGTCTCATATCATTCTCAGTCCAGGAACTAATCATAGAGACCTCTCTTCATTTATATATATCTATGGTGATCTAATCACAAATGATGAGAGTGCAATTTCCTTGTCACGTCACTCAAGTTGCTATGGGTCATTTTGTCCAACAATCTCCCACTTGGCACATAGCCAGTCACTCAAGTGTCCCACACCCGAACTATGTACGGTTCGCTCAAATTGCTGAGGAAAGGTTTTCGTCAGCGGATTTGCTTGATTATCGTCTAACGCGATTTACACGATCATCATATCGCCATGATGTATGATCCGAACGAATCAGATGAATATCGAAGTATATATCTGGATCGTCGATGAGACCTTTAATTCCTTAGCCTGTGCTTACGCATAGCTCAGCCGCTAACAGAACTATATCTAATCTAATTAGATTTATTTTCGACCCAAATGGCTTCTATTGCTACCTCAGCTGCAGCAATAATCCGCATTTGTTGTTTATTCGGCAACAGTTATCTTGCTCGGAAGATTTCCAGCTCACTGTCCCGTTATTCAAACTTTATAGTACCGTAGTATTTATTGTTTGGAAACTTGCAGCAGTGATCCCAGTCACTTCAAGTTCTCCTTCTCCATAGTTTAAGACAACATCTTTAGTTCTCTAAGATACTAACAGATGTTCTTAACTTCAATCCAGTGACTATCACTTGGATTGACCCGATTGTGACTCTATATGCTCGAAGCGTATGAGACACCAATACAAGTGCATTTTAAATGTACAATTTCCAGAGAGTGTTAACAACTCCAAATCTATCCCAGTAGATCTTTATTCCTTGAATAAAGGTTGTTACTCCCCAGAATTCTACGGAGAATTTCTATGAAAGCCAAGCTTTCACCAATTTGTTTTTATGGGAATTTCACTGTCAGTGCGCTCTCCCACTAACCTCCTTATATACACAAGAATTATTTCGTTTTGAGTCAAATCATAAATCATTATGATTATTTCAAAACGACAGTTCCAAGAACCTTATGCTTGCTTCAATCCAAACATGGATCGAATAACCCGCAAACCTCGTTTGTTGGTTATACAAAATCGTCAGGATGTTCTAATCATCCTCCAAAAGGTTTCCTTTTCAGGAAAGCGATTTTGATCTGTATCTGACACATTTCATAAATGAAATACGCAGTTATCAACAAGCATTTTCAAAATGGATTTACCATGGCAACAGTTAAAAGGTTGAACCGTTATTAACACAATGTTGATAACGATACCTTTCCATCAAAAGCCCAGCTTTGTACGTTGGTATGTTGCCTTCCATGTATGTCTTCCTTGAAGACGTTTAATGTACCAATAGGCACAATGCCTTGTGGTACAACAACTAGTATCCAAAATAGTTGTTATACATGGAATCCATTTTGGACTCATGGCACTTTGCCAAAATAGGGAGTTGACACCTTGTATCATTTCCTCGTACGTAGTCGGTTGGTATTCCTCAATAAGATTTACATCTCTATGAGGTTAGATCAGAAACCCATACCCTAGGTTTTTTTCTGACTCTATCCGATCTACCCTGTTCTTGTGTATTCGAAGATTAATGGTATAGATTCATCATAGATGAACTATTTGTGTTCCATTAAGGACTTCGTGCCTTGAATAGTATTACTCCGATTTTCATCGAGTATCGCTATCCTCCCACTGACCACTGCATATCGGTATTCCTCTCAGGAAAACCGCATGGTGAGCAACAATCATATTGTTCTCATGTGAGATTTATAAGTACTATACTTAAGGTTTCCCTTAGGATAACCTATATTGGCACTTATCCAATTTGGGTTCTTAGTTTGGTATCATCCAACTTATGCCTGGCATACCCAAATTATTAGGAGTGAGAAACCCCGTTTCTTTCCTGTTCATATCCTATATGATATCTGTCAAACAGATTTATATGGAACCTTATTCTAAATAAGTTTTGCACTGTAATACATATCCTGTTTGAAGGAAATGATAGCTCAGAGCGACTCGTGATAAACCTTATCTTGTCCAACAAAATTCAGTTTTTTTAGTTCGGACACACCGTCAAACTGACGTGTCTCGGGAGGAGTCCTCATCTGAAAGAATACTGTACTCTTTCATTTATGTATGAAACTTAATGCTTAAGTATTTTCATTACGGTCTTACCCGCATGGTATAATACTATAGCCGATCTATTTATCTACTTAGTGTCGAAACTCTAAAAGTTTCCGAATTGTGTTCTTCAAAAGAAACACATAACCATAACGTGATGCCACACACGTTAAGGTCACGAAATATTCATGTTCACATCTAGCCTAGCTAGATATGGGCCCACTTATTTCATTCACCATGAATAGGGCTAACAGATCGGTGGCTTTCATACTATTACCAAGTAAATAGTGTTTTAGGTGTTTTACCTAATAAACTAGATTCGCAGACCTTATTTGAATAGTCAAATCAGTCCTTAGTACCCACTCTTCAAAAGTGTGGATATACGAGTCTCGTTAAATTGTGTCCTAAACAACAATGCCACAAATAAGTCTCTATTGATCAAATCAATTTGAGCTATTTATTTGTCATTTTTATATGTTTGAGATTTTATTATATTCAAAATATAAATTCTGTTATTTACATCTAATGTATTTATCTCATTATCATCTTTATATTAATGAACACTTAGTGTTCTAGAATATAAAGGTTTATCTGCACGGATTAAACACTGATATATAGATAATGTCTCTAGTCAAACTAGTTACATTATAACAGTTCCTAATTTAAGTACATACCCAAAGGGTAGTTCCTAAACTTAGGTATCTACGGTCGAAACAGCGACTTTCGTCCCGTTTCCGATTCGCAGAGAATCTCGGCTTGAAGTCAGTATCCAGCTCATAGCGGATTCTGAACATCAATACATATATTTTATGTACCACACTAAGTATTTAAAATCCAATTTCAATACTAGTAGTGAACATAACTTTGACAAATATTTTAAAGTCAGAGCCTCGCCCTTTCTTTAATTCCTTCGTGTCTTCCATATCCAAATGGTAGTCACTTTGGGATATGTCAATTATCTTTTCAATATTCACAAACCTTTGGCCAAGCCTCGGGTTTCGGAATATCGAAACGATGTGCACCTCGTGCTTCATGCCCTATTGCAAACTTTGACTTTGTCTCCTCTAGAATAGTCAATTAATTCTCCAAGAATTATAAATTGCAATTTTAATACTTCTTAATCTAAAATTAGATTTATGACAAGTATATTAAATTAAGCATTAAAGTCATCATCACATAAATCTTCCAAAGATTTTATGCTCTACTTATTTTGCTTAATTTTGGGCGTAAGGTATAATAAGTTATTTTATCAAATAAAGTAACCTATTATTTATTCCCAATTTGAAAATTAAATCATTTAAAATATTTTAATTCCAGATTATATTTTAAATATCCAACTTTTCAATTTCTTATCTTGATTACAATAGTCCAACTATTTAATCAACGATTAGTGGTACTATATATATATATTATAATGATTATAATAGTCCAACTATAAATCAAATATAATCCAAATTAATTAACCTCAATTACATTGATTACTATAATCCAATTATAAAATCAACTGTAAACTGAAATTAATTAATTCAAATATATTGATTATATAATCCAATTATATATAATCAAGTATAATACAGTCCAACTGTTTATTAAAACAACAATTTAAATATTAGTCCAACTAACATTTAATATATACGACAAAATAATTTGAAATGAGCGCGTATGGCGAGTAATTGAACGAGTATTGCAAATTCAATTCTTACCTCCCACTATTTTTCGTCGAGCCTCTAACCCTCTGTCGAGTACTCGGGAACCGTGTTTCCTAGTGGGCTAGGATCCCGTTAATATCACACAATCTTGACTTTGGCCAACAAATTGTATGATAATTAACTAGGTAGATCTCGAAGATCAATTGGATCTCATCCAACTCCTAGATCCAGTAGGTGGACATCCAAGTCCCAAACATATATCTACTATATGCCTATATATCGAATATATACCCTAACCTTTTTCCTCCGAATCAACTAGGCCTTGGCTTTGGCACAACAAACCTAGTGATCCCAGTCAAGCGCGGACCCATTGACATGGAAGCTTCGTAATCAATGTCAATGGACAAGAAGTGGTCTTGACTTTGGCAACAAACCACAACTTGGACAGGACACCGATATGGAACAAAGCCTCGTGATTAAAACACATCTTTGACGGACAAGGGCTTGACTTTGGCCAACAACCCATGCCAATCTCGGATCTTGAGTAAGAATCACTCAATGGAAGTAAAATAAACGCTGATATTTAACGAGGGTTTTTCGCGTGCAAATTGGCTACCAATTTAGTTATCTTTGTTAAGGTCTCATCATCATACACCCTTAAACATGCATTCTAATACATAATAAAGCGAGTATGAAAATAAATAATAATGATATGCGGATGGATACTTTTACATTGATCCTAGATCAAATCTCTCACTTTCTCACTCAAGCTAGCATTTGTACTACTTCTACCTACCCGTTACACTACACTTCTAAAGAAACCTCATTTACATTGAGGGGAATAGATGAGAAGAGAATACAAAGAAATAGAGGTGATAAGGCTGGACTCGCAGGTCCAATTTAATAAATCGAATTTATTACAACAATTTCTAAAATTGCCCCACCCATCTAATATCCATCCGATATACATTATTCATGCATCACAACCATGTATTCACTCATATAAGCATGCTATCAATCAATCTAATCAAATTAATTAATCTGATAATTATGTGATCATCCAATGTTCAAACAACGATTTGATTTTGTTCGAGTCAAACTCGTTTTTTGCGAATAAGTACTTAAAGTACGAATTCCCGAATTAAATTAAACTACACAATTAAATCCAATTCAATTTGTGTATTTAATTCTAATTCACTATTTAACTCTAAATTAAATAACACACTTTAATAATAAACCCTTTTCGACTTAAATTCCAAATTTAATCGCTACGGGTCTCAAAGGCCGATTAATATCCAATATTAATTTAATTAAAGTCTAATGGGCTTTTAATTAATTTCTTAAGGCGTGGTCATTTTGGTCAACTCGGGTCAAACCCGCAACCAAAGTCCAATCCGGGATTTACCCCATAAGCCTTTAATTAATTTTGGCCTATTAGCCCAATTAAATTACAAAGGTCCATTTAGTTGCATTTGGGCTTTATGGTTAAGGTTTTGGGCCCAATTGGATCCAATCCATTTGGCCTAAACCCAACTTGATAAATCAAGCCCAATAGGCCCAATTACAACATTAGAAGCCCAAACCTCCAATTTAAGGCCTCAAATAATTAAATACATAAATCCAATTTAGCAATTTAATTACTTAAAGTGCATTACAATTAATCAACTAAATCAACATTTCAAAACCTAAATTAGTCCAATTAATCATACTCATTTCATCATCACATGTCCAACACATTAAGATTAAAATCAAACTCATTACATGCTTTACTTTATTCTTGGCAATAGGTTAATTACATGTCCGATTTGTTTCAATCCAATTAAAAACCAATTTGACATTAAATCAACATACCCTCAATCGTTTCAAGTCATCCAATGATCAACGAAACAAAACTACCCAGAATTAGGGCATACTCCTATTCGGCCAACACATCAAAATTGGGGAAATTTGTTCCAAACAATATTTAATCAAATTGATCCAACCAATCATCAATTAAACAAGTATTAAGCATACTTAATCATCCAATTTCATAATTGCATGCTCAATTTCATTTTACCCATTTCAAGTTTCATGACATACTTTCAAAATTGGGGAAATTTGTTCCAAACAATATTTAATCAAATTGATCCAACCAATCATCAATTAAACAAGTATTAAGCATACTTAATCATCCAATTTCATAATTGCATGCTCAAATCAATTTTACCCAATTTAAAGTTTCATGACATACTTGGCAATTTGGGGATTTTTCGTCCAAATCGAATTCAATCCAATTGATTCCGCAATCGACGTTAAATCATCATCCCGAATGATTTTCTAACACTTCCACTTGTCAAAAATCAAAAATCCCAAGACATTAAAGAACATTACATATTCGGCCAAGGAGGAAAATTTGGGGAAAATTGATCCAATCATATTTTCTTCAAATTGACCTAATCAATCTTCAATTCAAACACAATTAAGCATACAAATCCATCCAATTTAATTTATCATGCTCAAATTCAAGTTTGCCCAATTTTAGCCCTAAATTTTTCATGCTTTTAACCTAAGCTCTTGATACCATTGTTGGAGTTTCTATAGGTCCCAAGATCAAAACTCAAGCATGAATCATAAGCGAATACAACGACGGAAGTGCGGAATACTTACATCGAGCGGTTGAGAGACGATTTGGTAACAAAAACGAACTGAAATTCTGCTCACTGCCCACTGCTCATGTGCGCCCACTGCAGCAGTTTGGTGGTCTGTTTTGCGCCATTTTGAACATAAAAACGAGCTCCAAGCTTCATCAAAACGTTCACGGCTCATGGGGGAAACTTCCCTATCACCTTCTTCGCATTATCTCGGAGTGTGCTAGCACTCTTGTTTTGCCACAACACACTTGCTTCCCTCCATTTTCTTTATTTGTTCGGCAGTTCACTGCCTCTTAAAAACCAGAAAATGGCGTGAGAGAGGAAGAAGAAGATGAAGAGAGAGGGGAGGGGAAAAGGTTATCACCGTTTTTTGGTAAAAGGAATTGCGTATATGATACACAAAAATGATTTTAAAAATCATTAAATCCATTTTACTTTAATGGTTTAAAAGTCAAAAAAATAAAACCATTAATTCCCTCACACAACCACATCACTCAAGTCACATCAATTATCAAGTCACATCACTCAAAGTGACAAGTGATTTGACGCTTGATGCGACTAGCGATTTGACGCTTGATTTGACGTGCCGCACTCGAATTCGAAATACGAATGCGCTCGCAAATAATCCGGGCTCGGATTCGCTAATTCTAAATTGACGAATTTTCCGTCGCGTCGTAATTAAATGATTACGCCTAGCGAAATCACTATTCTTCCCGTCGCTAACGAATTAATTCTAATTAATTCGCTCGCCCGAATTAAAATCTAATTTTAATTCCGCGTCGAAATCCAATTTCGTTTAATATATCAAATATATTAATTAATCGATTAATTCCAAATTAATCATTCTCTCTCTTAAAATTGATATTTTATCCCAGATAAAATACTCTGTAATTAATCCCAGATTAATTTTCTCTCTCATCATATTAATCCCAGATTAATAAAAGTGCGAGTCATACGTCATCGGTGAATCTTTGGGAAGCGACCCATGAGATCCCCGGATATGTTGGCAGTAAATACGGTCGTCGGAGTATCCGAATCACGTACGTACCAAGTACTACGTTCTACCGATTTACGAGACAAGGTCGACTCCTAGCAAAGCACCAAGTCTTCCCAATTCTCCAGACATATTCTTATAAGAAGATATTAGATCTGTATCAAGCGTAGTATACTATTGTATTGTGTATATCGGCCCAGTATCAGATAGTCACGTGCTAGGCCTGGGGCTGGATAAGTGTCTGCCCCGTACGAAGCACATGTCGGATGTCTGGTAACTAGTCTCTATAATCGGATATACATGACCTTGTCATAATATCCCGATGGCCGCGCAGCACTTAAGAGCACTAATACCGTATCCTGCGTGACATCATCTCCACTATGACTGGAGTGATACTTCCGTCTTGACATCACATCCAATACACTACGACTCTCTGATAAACCCAGAAGTGGTGTACGCAGAACCGGTTAAAGCCTGTACCACCAAGACCAAAGTCTATCGATTATCGTAAGTATTAGCGATGTAAGTCTCAGGTTAAGACTATACACACCTACCTTGATTTCGGCCTCCCATAGACACATAGTCATAATACCAATGGGATTCCGAAGGGTCTATCCAGAGCGAAGCTGTTTCCCGTACCATCGGTGAAACACGACCTCCTATCGCACTTGCATAAGTCTCCAACACTTATATATATGAGAACTATGCCGTTGTGCCCTCACAACGTGCACAAGTGCAATACTAGCCTATTCCGCATTATCGATGTCCAGTCTTGATAATACTCCGGCTAGGGATATTTAATGATTAATCCTTCGGGGACCGATACTGTCTCATATCATTCTCAGTCCAGGAACTAATCATAGGGACCTCTCTTCATTTATATATATCTATGGTGATCTAATCACAAATGATGAGAGTGCAATTTCCTTGTCACATAGTTAATTTGCTACAACAACACAATGATCTGTGCAAATAGTGACGCTATGGGTCATTTTGTCCAACAGGCAAGGCACCGGCTTCAGGTTTGTTTGTTATAGAAATAACATGTCTACTACTAGTCTTAAAATTAGATTTTTGATTCTGGTTGTGGTACTCATATATGTACTGATGTGCATGATCTGTAGATTAGCAGGAGACTGGCTTCAGGAGAGATTGACCTCCGCTTTAGAAATGGGACACGAGTCGCCGTTTTGGCCGTTGGCACTTTTGTTTTGGAACTGCCCTCGGGCATGTACTTAAACTTACAGACTGTTATTATGTACCCAGTTTAACTAGGAATATTATTTCTGTATCTATGTTAACCCAATGTGGGTATACTTTTGTATTTAGAAACACTGGGTGTTTTATGTATAAAAATGATATGGAGATTTGCACTGCTGATGTAAATAATGGTCTTTATATTTTGAATATAAATCAATCTCAAACATATAATGTAACAAACAAAATGCATAAACTAAGTAACAAAGATGAAACTTATATGTGGCATTGTCTTCTAGGACACATCAACAAGACACGTATATCCACACTTTCGAAGAGTGGGTACTTGGACGGATTTGATCCAAATTCATATGACGTCTGCGAATCTTGTTTGTTAGGTAAAATGCCTAAATCACCTTTTAGCGGTAAATGTGCATGTTCCACACCACCACGAACTATAGCCCTCGTTCATAGTGACGTATGTGGGCCCATGTCTAGCCAGGCTAAAGGTGGATATGAATACTTCGTAACCTTTACGGATGATGCATCGCGTTATGGTTATGTGTATCTTATGAGACACAAGTCGGAAACCTTTGAGAAATTCAAAGAGTTTCGACACGAAGTAGAAAAACAGACCGGAAAAAGTATTAAGACATTACGGTCGGACCGTGGTGGCGAATACTTAAGCAATGAGTTTCTTGATTACTTGAAAGAATATGGTATTCTTTCACAGTGGACTCCTCCCAGAACACCGCAATTAAACGGTGTGTCCGAACTGAGAAACCGAACTTTGTTAGACATGGTAAGGTCTATGATGAGTCGCATAAAGCTACCTATTTCCTTCTGGGGATATGCATTGAACAATACAATACTTATTTTGAATAAGGTTCCGTCAAAGTTTGTTCAACAGACTCCGTATGAAATATGGACAGGAAAGAAACCGGGTTTCTCATTCCTGAAGATTTGGGGGTGCTGGGTATACGTCAACATTTGGAAGGTACCAAACTAGAACCCAAATTAGATAAATGCCTATTTGTAGGATATCTTAGGGAAACCAAAGGATATTACTTCTATCACCCACAAGAGAACAAAGTATTTGTTGCTCTACATGCGGTTTTCCTTGAGAAGGAATTCCTAAATGTAGTGATAAGTGGGAGGAAAGTAGAACTCGATGAAAATCGGAGTGATACTGTTCCTGGCACAGAATCCTTAATGGAACATAAACAGTCCATCAGGGATGAGACTGTACCATAATCTTCGAATACACAAGAACCGCATAGGTCGGAGAGAGTCAGAAAACAACTTGAGAAGTATGTGTTTCTGATCTCACCTCATTTGGATATTAATCTCATTGAGGAAGATGAGCCGGCTACGTATTAGGAAGCGATATAAGGTATCGAGTCCGATTTATGGCAATATGCCATGAATTCCGAAATGGATTCCATGTACACCAACCAAGTTTGGACACTGGTTGATGCACCAAAAGGCGTAAAGCCTATTGGTTGCAAATGGGTCTTCAAGAAGAAGACTGACATGGATGGAAACACACAAACGTACAAAGCTAGGCTTGTAGTGAAAGGGTATCATCAACGACATGGTGTCGATTACGATGAAACTTTTTTACCCGTTGCCATGATTAAATCCATTCGGATAATGCTTGCTATTGCTGCATATTTTGATTATGAGATATGGCAGATGGACGTCAAAACCGCTTTCCTTAACGGAAAACTTTTGGAGGATGTTTATATGCAACAGCCTGACGGTTTGTCGTACCAAGACTTGCAAACAAGGTTTGTAAGTTAAATCGATCCATTTATGGATTGAAGCAAGCATCGCATTCTTGGAACCAACGTTTTGATGAGATCAAAAAATAATATGATTTCGTTCAAAACGAGGATGATCCCTGTGTATATAAGAAGGTTAGTGGGAGCGCACTGACATTCATTGTCCTTTACTTGATGATGCATTGCTTATTGGAAATGACATTCCAATGTTAACATCGGTGAAAGCTTGGCTTTCATTAAAGTTCTCCATGAAGGATCTGGGAGAAGTAACCTTTATTCTGGGAATAAAGATCTACCGGGATAGATCTAGAAATTTGTTTGGACTCTCCCAGAGCACGTACATTGACAAAGTGTGAAGAGATTCAACATGGATCAGTCCAAAAGGGGACTGTTGCCAGTGTCACATGGCATCACTCTATCTAAGGACATGTGTCCTAAAACTCAAGATGAGATAGAAAATATGAGTCGGATCCCGTTCGCCTCGGCAATCGAATCGATCATGTATGCCATGATATGTACGCGACCTGATATCTCATATGCTTTGAGCATGTGTAGTCGCTATCAGTCCGATCCAGGTGATGGTCACTGGATGGCGGTTAAGAATATCCTAAAGTATCTTAGACGAACTAAGGATGCTTTCTTAATCTATGGAGATGGAGAACTTGAGGTAACTGGGTTTACCGACGCAAGTTTCCAAACCGATAAAGACGACTATAAGTCGCAATCCGGGTACATATTTTGTTTGAATAACGGAGCAGTAAGCTGGAAATCTTCCAAGCAAGAGACTGTTGCCGATTCAACAACAGAAGGGGAGTACATTGCTGTAGCTGAAGCAGCAAAAGAGGCAGTTTGGATCCGTAAATTCCTAATTGGATTAGGAGTAGTTCCGTTAGCAGCTGAGCCCGTTCCATTGTATTATGAAAATAACGGGGCTATAGCGCAGACTAAGGAACCGCTGTCTCATTAACGATCCAAGCATGTTCTTTGACGTTTCCATCTGATTTGTGAGATCATACATCGTGGCGATGTGAAGATTGAGAAGGTCGCATCAGAGGACAACATTGCAGATCCGCTGACGAAAGTTATTCCTCACCAAAGGTTTGAGCGACAAGTACATAGTTCAGGTGTTAGATGTTTGAGTTACTGGCTATAGGCCAAGTGGGAGATTGTTAGACAATTATGACCCACAGCGTCACTATTTGTAAAAGACATTGTGGTTTTTGTACAAATTAACTATGTGACAATGGAAATTGCATTTTATCATGAAAGAGATGTTATGTAATAGAATTTATTTATTTTATTCATAATAAAATGTTACATAAGTATTTACAGGGAAATACATAATAAAATTGGCACTCTGAGCACTAACCCTAACTAATTCTCCCACTTTCTCTAGTGCCAATATCGATTGTATCTAATACTCATCGACTCCACATGTTTATCAAATAACTTCGGAGGAATGGCATTGGTAAGCGGGGGTGCTACATTATCTTCACTCGGTACCTTACACAAGACAATGTCCCATCGCGACATAATCTCTCGAATGATGTGGTACTTTCGTTCCACATGCTTTGACTTCTGATGCGCCCTTGGTTCATTTGCTTGCGCAATGGCTCCAGTGTCGGACAATTATGACCCATAGAATCACTATTTGTAAAAGACATGGTGTTCTTTGTACAAATTAACTATGTGACAAAGGAAATTGCTCTTTTAATCATTTTGTAATTGGATTACTTGGATATATAAATGATAAAAGTCCATATGATTAGTACCAGATTAATAAGATATGAGACAATATTAATCAACAAAAGGTTTAATCATTAAATATCCCTAGTCGTAGTATTATCGAGACTAGACATCGATAATGCGGAATAGGCTAATATTACACTTGTGCACGTTATGGAATCTTAACGACATAGTTCTCATATATTTAAGTATTGAAACTTATGCAAATGTGATATGAGGTTCTATTAGTCGTTGGACCGGGAACAGTTTCGCTCTAGATAGACCCATCAGAATTCCATTAGTAGTATGACTATGTGTCTATGGGAATCCGAATCAGGGTAGGTGTATGTGGTCTTAACCTGAGACTTGCATTGCTAATACTTGCGACAATTAGTATACTTTGGTTTTGGTCATCCAGAGCTTTAACAGGTTCTGTGTACGCCTCTTCTGGGTATACTGAGAATCGTAGTGTATTGGGGGTGATGTCAAGATGGAAGTATCACTTCAGTCATATGGAGATGATGATCACACAGGGATACAGAACTAGTAATCTTAAATGCTGCAGCTATCGGGATAGTATGACTAGGTCATGATTATCCGATTACAGAGACTAGTTGGTAGTGATCCGATATATGCTTCGTACGGGGCAAACACAATTCTAGCCCCAGGCCTAGCATGTGACATCTGATACTGGATCGTATTACGCAATACATTGTATATTATGTCTGATAAAGATTATATATTCCTCGTTGAATATTTCTGGAGAATTGGGTAGGCACGGTGCTTTGCTAGAAGCCAACCATGTCTTGTAAATCAGTAAGAACGTGGTATGTGGTACGCACATGTTCGGATAATCCGATGACCGTATTTACTGCCAACATATCCAGAGATCTCTTGGGTCGCTTCCCAAAGATTCACCGATGATATTTGACTCGAACATAATTAATCTGGGATTAATTATGAGAGAGAAAATTAATCTGGGATTAATTGCGGCAAGAATTAATCTGAGATTAAATTCGCATAGAAGAGAGAGAACATGATTAATTGGAATTAATCGACAAAGTAAATTTAATAGCTCAATTGAATTTACTATTTAATTTATTTAATTGGGCTAAAATAATATATTGGATATATTAATTGAAATTGGATTTTAATACGGAAATAAAATTGGATTTAATTCAAGCGAACGAATTAATTTGGAATTAATTCGTAAGCGACTTTCGTAATAATTTTGCTAGGCATTATTATTTAATTAAATTGGATTTAATTATTTAGCAACGGAAAATTTGTTTAATCGGATTAAACGAAACCAGGCCCAAAGTCATGTTGTGTGTGCCAACTAAATTTGGAATTTAAATGGGTGGCACCCATGACTTAAATCAACTTGTCACTATTTGTGATATAAGTAGTTGAAAAGTAAATGAGGCATTAACTTCACACAACTACACACTTAAACCAACTTTGGAAGTCAACATATTAGAATCATGTTATTGGACAACAAAAATCACTATTCCTCTCTATTCCTCCTCCAAAACTGTGAGCTCTCCTCTCTCCCTTGTAAATTTTATTGCAAAATTTCAAGCAAGTTATCACTTCAAGAGTGAAAAGAAGGTGATAGGGAAACTCACCCAAGTGTTGGAAACACTCTACAAAGCTTGGAGCCTCAACATTCAAGGGGAAATTTTTGAAATTTCTCAACCGATCATTGCAAGTCTTCCACAACTTTCTTTAATTTTATTCACACATAAATCTTGTTTAGGATCCTTGGGCATGTATAGGACACTAACATCCAGTATTGTCACAGTATAACAGAATTGGATTCTTGATACTTGGGACTACTCCCCATTCTGTGATAAAGTTCCTAACCCATATAGCTTCCTTTGCAGCTTCAGAAGCTGCAATATATTCCGCCTCTGTGGTTGAATTAGCTGTTGACCCATGCTTGGAAATCTTCCAATAAATTACACCTCCGTTAAGGATAAACACAAATCCTGATGTAGAATTTCTATCATCATGATCTGATGGGAAATCGGAATCCATTTACCCATCAACTTGTAGTTCGTTTCCTCCATATATAATAAACTTATCCTTAGTACCTTTAAGATACTTGAGGATATGTTTAATGGCCATCCAATGGTTATTTCATGGATTGAACTAATACCTGCTGGTCACACTAACTGCGAAGCTGATATCAGGCCTAGTACATAACATGACATACATGATGCTGTCCAAACACAAAGCATAAGGATGATTAGACATTCTAATCTTCTCATCTTCTATTTGTGGACACATCTTCTTTGAAAGATGTAAGCCATGTCAAAATGGTATATCTGTTATCTTACAGTTACCAAAATTATAATGTAATAAGATCTTATCTATGTACGTTGTTTGGGATAACCTAATAAGCTTCATTTGTCTATCTCTATAGAGTTTTATGCCTAAGACATAGGAAGCTTCACCTAGGTCCTTCATGGAGAAATTCTTACAGAGGTAAGCTTTGATGTCTTGCATCATCCCGATATCATTCCCAATGATTAGGATGTCGTCAACATAGAGAATTAAAAATACCACCATACTCTTACTAGCCTTCTTATACACACAGGATTATTCTGAATTCTTGAGAAAACCAGACAATTTGATTATCTTGTCGAATCAAAGATTCCAACTTCAGGAAGCTTGTTTAAGTCCATAAATGGACTTCTTAAGCTTGCTGTAATGACCAGTAGTTTTTACTACTGCTTACTGTGATACTGTTACGTACGGGATGAAGGCATGTAAAATAAATTATGATGGGACTCAAATATGGTCATGGCACGACTTTGGGGACAATCGGTAAATTCCTCGAAGTCCCGGGACGAAACTGTACACTGTTCCCTTTGGACAGCCCATGGTATTTGGGGCGTAACTTTTTCATATGATCTCTGATTTTTATGAATATTATATCGTTGGAAATCTGAGATCGAGACCTACAACCTCTACGTTGAACATTTTCCCAAATTCGAAACAGAAGCTGTTAAAAAACAAGAGTCAAAATTCGAATGAATAATGATTTCGGGGTTAAAAAGAGAAATATCAAATTTATTACACTTTTCTACACTTTTCTCCAAATTTCCAAATATCTAAGGCACCCCACTATATAAAGGGATTACTATTCACAAATCATAAAATTTTGGGGAAACAAAGGAAAGGAAAATACTTAAGAAGAAAAGAGAGGGAAGAAGAAGAAAAAGAAAATAGGAAAGAAAGAGAGAGAAAGAAGAAGAGGAAAATAAAGAAGGAAGAAAAAAAGAAAAATGATGAGGCAAGTTGAGCATGGAGACTTGAAGAATGAACCAAATCAAGCAAGGAAAAGTGGTTATCCACAAGAACCGCATTCTCCTTCGACAAAGGATCCAAAGCCAGCCAGATTCCAAAACAGTGAGTGGACACTCTTTCTTTAAATTGATTTTCAATTTATTGTTTTGATAACTGACTTACTTTTACGCTTTAGGGCGTTAGTTGATTTTCATTATAGTTATTTCATGAAAGATTATGCTCTATGATATGTTTAAGAAAAGAAATATTTTCAGAATTTGATTTTATGATTTTTAGGGAATGAGGGAAAAACTCACCCCAATATGTAACTTGAGACAACTTGAAATTGACGGACAGAAACATGTGCACATGTAGAGGATTAGGGGGACAGTGATACGTAATGCCCATAGATCCTAGTTTTAGAGCCAAGATGACGGCATAGGTTCATGTACCTGGACTCTAGTTCAGAGCTTGGGTGGTATCATAGATCTGCACCCCCAGTTCTAGTTTGTGGCTTGGGGGACGACGATACGTAACGCCCCAATACCACCAATTTCAGAGACAATAGTTTCATACTTTAGGGGGACGGCGATACGTAACGCACCAAAGTCATGGGTTTGCACTACTGGCTACAGTTAGACGTATAGGGGATAGCGATACGTAACACCATCATACATCAAGGTTTTTCAAATACAGAGCAGCTCACAGTTTTCAGATTTTTAGTACATAGTTTCCAAAAATCATATTTTAGAAAATAGTTTTCGGAAACCAGAGTTTCAAAAGCAGTTTTCAGAAAGATCAGTTTTATTAAAGAGATTTCAGATGGAGGTTTCAGAAAATAGATTTCATATGAAGTGATTTTTCTAAAACTTTAGTTTTAAAGACCTAATGATTTGATTTGAGTTTTTCAGTTTTCTTGTCCACTCACTTAGATCTTATAACGATCTAACCCCTACTTCAGTCTTTATGTTTTGAAAGATTCTCGGAGGACGGGCTCGGGAGGACAGATACTGATGCAGTCACTAGGGATGGAGTCCACCAGTATGAGTCAGAGACATAGTGAGAGTCCAATTATAGTCAAGTGTGAGTCTTGTATAAATCATGGTCGTGTGTAGTCATTGAGTTTGTTTTCTTTGTTCTTGAGTTGGGCTATAGTCCCACACAAATTATAGTCATATAAGGAAAAATATATTAGTTTCTATTATGGTTATGTAGTCAGAGGCTTATGGGGTTAGTACAGCTATCCCTTGCCGGTAACATCTCCCGGATCGGGGATGTTACAATGATGGTATCAGAGCATGGTCTATGGAGTCAGTGACTGCAGTGGGTAGAGTGTTTGGGTCTTTTATATGCAGTATGTTTGGGATACCCGTATATAAGGCACTACCTCTCCAGTATCTGATCCTCGAGTATTATTCGAATAGCATTCCTCATGAGAATGATTATATTCTAGATCCAAGATAAGAAATTCTCTTGAAGTTATATCGAATCAATACCCGAGGAATAAACGAGTTATGGAACCATACAGTAGGATTATAATAAAAGCTATCGAGGAAGGAAAAGTGAAAGAGGAAAGCTATAAGAAAATAAAGAAGGATGCATGAGAGAATAAGTAGTCAGACATAAAGAATTGTAAAAAGATGGAATAAGCTAGTGAAATTTTAAGGATATCTACCCTGAATAATAGAAAGAGAATAGAAAGGTCCGAATGAGTAATAGAAAGCCTATAAGATGTAAGATTCCTTTCTCCTCAGAACATTCCTTCAAGTCGATTTAATAGTCTGCAAGTACTTCTTATAGGTAGTAAAGTCCCATGAGCACCCACCCAAAAATACAGAAGAGAAAGAGAAAACTAGAAAGGAAAAATAAGAAATGTACCTAGATGTAATGAGGTAAAAGTAACCAAATATAAGAAGAGATCGAGATACAGAATCATATCGATAAGGAAGTAAACGACGATAGAGGAATATAAAAACGATAAGAAAATACCATAATCGATAGTAGCAAGAATCAGAGACATGGAGTTAAGTAATAAAGGATAATAGCAGAACTAGTGGTAAAGAAAAGTGTAGTAAGACTAGACTAGAATGAAATGCCGAGTAGGTCTAGGCAAAATTTCTTTTCCCCAAGCGAGATTCCCTTCGTTACCAGAAATTCTTTTAAAATGTTATCCTTATAACTCTTGAGCATCTTGAATAGATAGTGAGTTCCCTGAATAACCGAGAACAGCTATAAAGCAGAAAAAGTGAGAAATCAAAAATTTCATCAAGGCTTCTAATAGATGAGAGATGCTATAAGAATAAAGATATTTTAGATTTCCCAAACTCAGACCCGTAGGCAAACAAGATGAATAGCGACAGAAACGACAGTTAGTTACGCTAGTCAAGGGATCCAATAGTTAAGGCCTCGATTTAACTAGATCCTCACTCCTTCGAGATACCAGTTAAGGAAGTTATCCTGACAGAGTCTATCTCATACCTATCCTACATGAGTAATAGACTCCATGAGGACATAAAGTTTTAGAACAAGAATGAAGAGGCCCCCCGAGCCATAAAGAAAAAGGACCAATGAGATGTAAGCAGTTCCTATCAGCATGAGTATAGGCGACCGTAAGAAAACCCAATAGGAGTCCATTTCAAGAAATGAAAGGACCTTGAGAGGCAAACCACCTAGAAGAAGGATCAAGGAAGTTTCGAGGATATAAAGAAGAAAACCCAGGGTAGCGCCAAAGATTAAGGTAAGTTTGAGTGAGGCTTGCTAGACTAGTAGAAGTTCACAAATAGATCAAATGTCGTAGAACCCACAGATAAGCCGAGTCAGTAGAGATCCGTAGAAGAATATAAGAATATACCTATGAAGTTGTAGATACTAAGAAGTTATTAGAGTACCAGTATGGACAATACAATAAAGTGATTAAATCAAGGTTTATAGTAAAGAACATGAAGTTGAGATCTAAGAAACAAAAAGAGGAATGACCCACCGTTAATCTTTGTAGTAAGGAGTAAAGTAAGGAAATAGGATGTGCAATGGCATGAGAAAAGCGAGGAGTAACAAGGAAATTCAGTGTATTTGGACGCGAAAATGACATAATGAGAAAATAATTTATAAAAAAAACGATGATAGTTGTAGGACCCTAGAACCCAGTGAAGAAAAGAATCAGTAATGGAGAGCAACTGATAGATTAGACAAATCATGAAATGGCTCGACAACTAGGTCGATGAACCCAAGAATCATAGACAAAAAAACTTGAAAATGGATGGTTTAACACTACAATAAGTGGAACTAAGTGCGGAAACCTTCATAAAAAAAAGAAACAAAGAACCCTCTAGAAAGTAAAGATATGAGAACTACAAAAGATCATTAAGAATGATTTGTAGGAATATAGTGAACAAGTTATAAAGAATCTCATGGTATTGAGAAGAATGATCTTAGGTAGAGAGTAGCGTATGGATCAAGATATAGTTGATGATGCCCTTAGTAGTCGAAGTAAATAATGTTTTCAAGTGAGTAAATGAGTAATGAGGTGTGGAACTAAGATAAAAAAATGAACCATCTTAGCATAATGAGTCCCTTAGGAAAGGTAGCAAGGAGATTATAGTAAGTATCCAAAGAAAGAACATAGTAACCGCATAAAATTAAGCAACAGAAAGGATAAAGTGACAGTATAAGGAATTTATTAGGAAGTATACTTCTAGAAACACTTTGTATGGAATGTGGAGTGATTGATTGATGTAAATGACTGGGAGTAAGGTAAGAAAAGGCAAGTCAGATAAGTTTTAGCAGTAAGACCCAATATAGGAAAAGACACCGGACAGGTATACACGAGAATCTTAGGCAAAAAATATGTTACACCGAAACAGAAGGGCCTCAAGACTAGTTCCCACCCTCCCAATCCTCAATCGATACAAGTAACAAAGATGGATCAGAAGCGTAACCTTGAATACTCCAGAAGTAAGTATAAGTGTAGTGATAGAAGATCAAACATAAAACTCCTCATAACATCAACAAAACAAGATAAAAAGAAAGGAAGAAATAATCTAAGTCAAAGATTTAAAGAGAAGCTATTAGATAAGGTAATAAATAGAAGAAGTACTAGTTAAGCATATGATAAAAATGTAAAGGAAAACATTAAGAATAACTAAGGACATATGAGAATAAATATCCTTTGAGTAAATAAACAGAGATATGACCCAAAGTAGATTCAGTTATAGAACAAAGTAGAAGAGTAAATAAAAAGGTTAGCTGATACAAGTATTGAAGTGAAATTGTCAAGGCACAACAACAAAATAGAGAGGAAATACTAAGTAAGTATTGACAGAACTGTAGTATGATATAGAACCGAGAAAATAAGTTGATCATAGTATGAAATCATTAAAGACAATATATTCTAGCATGCAATCGAGTATAGAAGACAAGTTGATATAAAAGAATAATAAAGAAAGATCAAAGAGATGAGACCTACTGTAGTCCAAGAATGAACAAGTGAAGCTAATGAGAGTCAGAAAGGAAGTGTTAAGTTAGAACAATACCAAAATAAGGTAGTAGTCAAGTGATAACCGATATTTCACGAAAATAAGGTCTGAGGAAATGACAAGTGCGTAAAGAAAGAAGATATTCCCCAGGTAAAAGGGCAGAAACCTAGACTAAGAAAGTTCTTAGTAGATGGTAGAATGAAGAGAATGATGAAAAGAGTACTAAGAAAATTTTACAGAGTGGAACTGTTAAGGTGCAACAGTGGTAGGAAATAATACACAATAAGTAAAAAGATACAGTAAGTAATAACAAGGAAAATTATGGTTAAGCAGTCATTTAAGGTACCCAGCCCTAGTTTAGGATGACCAAACCACTGCAGGTTTGGGATGGTTTTAGTCGCGTATATGGGTGGTTTGGTAGATTTGTATTATAGTACAGAAGAAACGAAGAAATAAGTTAGTGTGAAGCTGAGATTGAAATAGAAAATGAATCCTCGAGCAACAAAATATTGGCAAGAATGTGAGTAATGACCTTTGAAAGCAAATTACGAAATAATATAAGCTTTAACCAAAAGCAAATCCAAAGGAACCGCTAGGAAATATCAATAAGTTAGAAAACCCCAAAACCCTTTAGGAAGCAGAAATTTTGGAACTTGAAGAAGATAAGCTTATAGACTGCTGAAGGTTGTAAAGGATGTATAGAGAGTTAATAGTTAAGTGATGAGAAAGAAAAATAAGATCAAGTTTGACAAATGGAACAAATGAATACTAAATACATGTGGAATCTTTAGTAAAATTCAAGGTATCAGCCACTAAGAATCTGATCAAATTAAGAAATTGTGAAACATAAGTAAAGACCTATAAGAAATAGATCTTGGAGATAAGATATATTGAGTACAACTAAAGGTCCAGAAAAGAAATAGTAAATGATACTCAGCAGAAATTTTACAAACGAAAACTTAGAAAAGAGAAAAGAGGAAAAATCAAGTAGCTAGTAGAGGTTTGAGACAAGAAGATAAGTATAGTAGAATCTCTAGATATTATCGTAACTAGGAATACCGCGAGTTAGACACCAGAAAGGATTCGAGGATGAATCCTATTTAAGGGGGGAGAATTTGTAACGACCGATAGTTTTTACTTCTGCCTACTGCGATACTGTTACGTACGGGACAAAGGCACGTAAAATAAATTATGATGGGACTCAAATATGCTAATGGTATGACTTTGGGGACAATCAGTAAATTCCTCGAAGTCCCGAGACGAAACTGCACAGTGTTCCCTTTGGATAGCCCATGGTATTTGAGGCATAACTATTTCATACGATCTCCAATTTTTATGACTTTTATATCTTCGGAAAGCTGAGATCGAGACCTACAAATCTTGCATTGAACATTTTCCTAAATTCAGACCAGAAGCTGGCCAACAACGCGAGTCAAAATTTGGATGAATAGTGATTTCGAGGGTTAAAAAGAGAAATCTCAAATTTTCTACACTTTTCTCCAAATTTCCAAATATCTAAGGCACCCCACTATATAAAGGGAGTACTATTCACAAATCATAAAATTTTGGGGAAACAAAGGAAATGAAAATACGTAAGAAGAAAAGAGAGGGAATAAGAAGAATAAGAAAGGAAAGAAAGAGAAAAGAAAGAATAAGAGGAGAAGGAAGAAGGAAGAAAAGAAAAATGATGAGGCAAGTTGAGCATGGAGACTTGAAGAATGAACCAAATCAAGCAAGGAAAAGAGGTTATCCATAGGAGGAACGCATTCTCCTTCGACAAAGGATCCAATGCCAGCCAGATTCCAAAACAGTTAGTGGACACTCTTTCTTTAATTGATTTTCATTTTATTGTTTTGATAAACGGACTTACTTTTATGATTTAGGACGTTAGTTATTTTCATACAGTTATTTCATGAAAGATTATGCTATATGATATGTTTGAGAAAAGAAATGTTTTTAGAATTTGATTTTACGATTTTCGGGGCATGAGGGAAAAAATCATCCCACTATGTAACTGGAGACAGCCTGGAATTGACGGACACAGAGACATGTGCACATGTAGAGGACTAGGGGGACGACGATACGTAACGGCCTAGATCATAGTTTGAGAGCCAGATGAGACATAGGTTTGTGTACCTGGACTCTAGTTCAGAGCTTGGTGGTAGCATAGATCCGTACCCCATTTTTGGTTTATGGCTTGGGGGACGGATATACGTAACGCCCCAAAACCACCAATTTCAGAGACAGTAGTGGCAAGCCTTGGGGGACGGCGATACGTAATGCCCCAAAGTCATGAGTTTGTACTGCTGGCTACAGTTAGGCATATGGGGGGATGGCGATACGTAACTCCCTCATACGTCAAGATTTTTCAGATACAGAGCAGCTCACAGTTTTTAGATTTTTAGTACAAAGTTTTTGGAAATCAGATTTTAGAACATAGTTTTCGGAAACCAGAGTTTCAAAAGTAGTTTTCAGAAAGATCAGTTTTTATTAAAGAGATTTCAGATGGAGTTTTCAGAAAAGAGATTTCATATGAAGTGATTTTTCTAAAACTTTAGTTTTAAAGACCTGATGATTTGATTTGAGTTTTTAAGTTTTCTTATCCGCTCACTTAGATCGTATAACGATCTAATCCCCACTTCAGTCTTTATGTTTTGCAAGATTCTTAGAGGACGCGCTCGGGGGGCGGACGGATACTGATGCAGTGACTAGTCAATTGTGAGTCTTGTTATAAGTAATGGTCGCTGTGTGTATCATGTGTAACGATTATTATTAAAACAGTAATTAATTTTGAGTTTTTTTCTTTGTTCTTGAGTTGGGCAATGGTCCCACATAAATTATAGTCATTTAAGGAAAAGTATATTAGTTTCTATTATGGTTATGTAGTCAGAGGCTTATGGGGTTAGAATTGTTATCTCATGTCGGCAACATCTCCCGGATCCGGGATGTTACACTTGCATATCATGTTGGACAATTATGACCCATAGCGTCACTATTTGTACAGATCACGGTGTTGTTGTACAAATTAACTATGTGACAAATGAGTTTGCACTCTTATCATTTGTGATTAGATCACCTAGATGTATAATGATGAAAGGTCCATATGATTTGTTCCTGGACGGAGAATGATATGAGACAATATCAGTCCACGTAGGATAAATCATTAAATATCCCTAGTCAGAGTATTATCGAGATTGGACATCGATAAATACGTAAAAGACTAGTATTACACTTGTGCGCGTTTGTGAGGGCAAAACGACATAGTTCCCATATATTTGGTATATGATACTCATGCAAGTGTAATAGGAGGTTGTGTTTTACCGATGGTACGTGAAACAGCTTCGCTCTGGATAGACCCCTGCGGAATCCCATCGGTAGTATGACTATGTGTCTATTAGAGTCTGCAATCAGGTAGGTGTTTTGGTCTTAACTTGAGACTTGCCACGCTAATACTTACGACAATCAATATACTTTGTTGAGGTCATCCAGGGCTTTAACAGGTTCTGTGTACGCCAATGCTGGGTATATTGAGAATCGTAGTGTGTTGGGTGTGATGTTAAGAAAGAAGTATCACTCCAGTCATATGGAGATGATGGTCACATAAGATACGGAACTCGTTCTCTTAAATGCTCGAGCTATCGGGATATTATGACTAGGTCATGTATATCTGATTACAGAGACTAGTTGCCAGACATCCGATATGTGTTTCGTACGGGGCAGACACAATTCCAGCCCCAGGCCTAACACGTGAACTACGGCATACTACGCTTGATATAGATCACTATTCCTATAAGGATATTTCTGGAGAATTGGGTAGGCATGGCGCTTTGCTAGAAGCCAACCTTGTCTTGTAAATCGGTACAAACGTAGTACTAGGTCTTACGTGTTCGGATAGTCCGACGACCGTATTTACTGCCAACATATCTGGGGATCTCATGGGTCGCTTCCCGAAGACCCACGACGACGTATGACTCGCACTTTTATTATTCTGGGATTAATTGATGAGAGAGAAAATTAATCTGGGATTAATACGGAGATATTTTATGTGGGATAAAATATTAATTAAAGAGAGAGAACGATTAATTTGGAATTATTGGATAAAATAATATATTTGATATATTATGCGAATTGGATTTCGACGCGGAATTAAAATTAGATTTTAATTCTGGGCGCGAACGAATTAATTTAGAATTAATTTGTTAGCGACGTGAATAGTGATTCGCTAGGCGTAATCGTTTAATTGCGTCGCAACAGAGAAAATTCGTTAATTTGGAAATAGCGAACCCGAGCCCAGGATTATTTGCAAGCGCATTCGCATTTCAAATTCGAGTGCGGCACACAAGTCAAATCAAGCGTCAAATCACAAGTCACATCAAACGTCAAATCACATGTCACTTTGAGTGATGAGACATTTGATTGATTGATTGAGTAATTGATATGAGTTGATTGAAAAGCATTATTTGCTTTTCCTTTTGACTTTTTCGAAAATGGAAAAAGATTTTTGTATTTGATTTTTGGAAAATCAAATAAATATAAAACATTTTCTTTTTCTTTTCTCTCTCTCTACACATTTACGGTTTCTAGGAAACCATTTTCCCTCCTCTCTTTCCTTCTATTCTCTCACGGCTTGTAGCCGAATTCTTGCTTCTGTTTTCTGCAGTTTTGCCGAGAATAATGGAGAAGAAATGGAGTGGTTTTTGTGGCAAAAATCACCAAGTGCTAGCACACACAAATGGGTTATACAAAGGTGATAGGGCAGCGAATTTGTGAGCTTGGAATCATCTTTTGAAGCTTGAAGCTTGGAGCTTCAATGGAGGTCATCAATGGCCGAATCTTGGAGGAGATAAATGAGCCAAAAAACCGAGCAGCCCACTGCCCAATAAGCTCACTGCCGAGCAGCTTCACCATGAAGAAAAGAAGAAGAAGTGTTCTTCATCGCGTCACAAGATCCGGTCAATGTGAGTATATTCCGCACCTCCTTTGATGTGTATTCAGTTGTTTCATTGCTTGATTTCATGATCTTGGGACCTAATTAGAAACCAACATATCATGCCCGAGTTCTTACTGGATACAAAACCCTCTGGTTGTTCCATATAGATTTGTTCATCAAGAAATCCATTTAGAAAAGTTGTTTTGACATCCATTTGCCAAATCTCGTTATCATGGTAAGCGATAATAGACAAAAAATTCCTTATAGACTTTAGCATCGTAACTGGTGAAAAGGTTTCATCGTAGTCGACACTAGGTCACTGCGAGTAACCTCTTGTAAATCTATCTACAACCGATAGGAACAATTCCTTCAGGAAGCGGAACCAAGTTCCAAACTTGGTTCTCATGCATTGAGTCTAACTCAGATTTCATGCCATTGTGGACACAGGCACAGAGATGTACGGCGACGCTGTCCGGGCTCATGGCCCGTTGGGAGTACAGAGTAGCCCGCGGGGGACTAAATAGTAGAATAAATAGAGTCGCCACCCAGTGTGAACTGGGAAATGATTTAAGGCCGCACTCACCCCTCGCAAGGGAAGACCTCAAACCGTTGGGTTCAGAATGGTCCCTTACTTATGCCAATTGTAATGAAAGGATTTATGCAATAATATAACCAAGTCTTATGCAACACATGCAAGATAATTTAATCAACACACAAGTTTGCACATCCATAAACGTAAATAAAAATGAGGAAAATACATAATTCCATAAACATATTAAACAAAAAGTGCGAAAATGTAAATAAATAATAATAATAAAGCGTTAATAATGAAGAGAAATGATTAAGTGCGTAATGTAAAAGAAATGATCAAAGAGGCAAACATGCATTAATATGATAAAAAGAAGTTTTTTTTTTTCACTGTATGTGCGTTCGGAAACGCGTTCGAACAGTACGGGATATGATGGATGGTAAAACAGAATGCATGCGTTCGAGTAGCGTTCAGAAACGCGTTCGAACGAAGTTACCAACGTGGTATTTAAAATGACATAAACACATGCGTGAATGTTTCTCAAGCGGTACATGGAGTTGTATCCCAAGTACAGACCGCACTACCATCCATTCGGATTTGGCTACGGAATTTATGTTTGGGTTTCCATCCGATATACCACGAAAGGCAACACTCCAGCATTGACACAATGCATAAATATATAAAGAAACAATAAGAAACGAATAACAAAGTGATAAAAGAGATGCGACCAAGAGATTTGGCCGACATCTATATGGGACCTCGTATACCCGATTGGACATATTTCACATCCAACCAAGCGTATCTCGTCCGGCGCGGTAAAATATCGTGGTAAGGCTGAATTTAGGGATTTCCCTCAAATGGGGGACCTTTTATCCTACCTGATTAGCCCATGTGCACTAGATGACAATGCATAAGTAACTAAAGAAATACCATGCAGGAAGTAAATAATAGAATAATAAAAAAGAGATGCGACAAAGAGACTTGGCCGACATCTATATGGGACCTCGCGTGCCCGATTGAACGTATTTCACATCCAATCAAGTGTAGTTCATCTAACGCAGAAAAATATCGTGGTAAAGGCTGCCCTTAAGCATTTCCCTCAAATAGAGGACCTTTAGTCCAACGTAGTTAGCCCATGTGCACTAGATAGCAATGCATAAGTAAATCAAGCAATAACACGCAGAAATTAAATAACGGAATAATAAAAGAGATGCGACCAAGGCCGACATCTATATGGGACCTCGTATGCCCCGATTGAAAGTATTTCACATTCAATCAAGTATACTTCGTCCGGTATGGCAAAACATCGTGGTAAAGGTAGCCTTTAGGCATTTGCCTCAAATGGAGGTTATTTAATCCAACGTAATTAGTCCATGCGCACTAAATAGCAATGCATAAATAAATCAAGCAATAACATGCAGAAAGTAAAATAACGGAATAATAAAAGAGATGCGACCAAGGCCGACATCTATATGGGACCTCTCGTATGCCTCGATTGAACGTATTTCACATTCAATCAAGTATACTTCGTCCGGTATGGCAAAACATCGTGGTAAAGGTAGCCTTTAGGCATTTCCCTCAAATGGAGGACCTTTAATCCAACGTAATTAGCCCATGCGCACTAAATAACAATGCATAAAAAATCAAGCAATAACACGTAGAAAGTAAATAATGGAATAATAAAAGAGATGCGACCAATGCGACATCTATATGGGACCTCGTATGCCCGATTGAACGTATTTCAAACTCAATCAAGTATACTTCATCCGGCGTGGTAAAACATCATGGTAAAGGTAGCCTTTAGGCATTTCCCTCAAATGGAGGACCTTTAGTCCAACGTAGTTAGCCCATGCGCACTAGGTAGCAATGTATAAATAAATAAAGAAACAATACATAGAAAATAAATAACGGAACAGTAAACACAAACCATGAATGAACACAAAATTGAATAATAAAATGAAACACATGCTTGAAAGTTTCTCAAGTGGTACGTGGAGTTGTATCCCAAGTACAGACTGCACTACCGTCCATTCGGATTCACTACACAGAATTTCCCAAGAGATAGCACGTAATCATTAACCCAATAACAATAATAGACGTGAACCCTTAAGACACATGCAAGGAAATTAATAGACAACCGAAAAAAGATAAATGAAAAATAACAAAGGGTGCCCTCAGGTTTTACCTTTTAAATTGCTTCTTGGAAGTGTGCTACGCCGTCGCCGGAAGGATTAATGCTCCGTAACTTTTCTGGTTCACTGGTTCAATGTTTCCATCCAGCATTTTGCTGTTTTAGAAACGCTATTTCTCTGTATTCTTCGCTGTTTTGGACTACAATTTTGGCTTACTGTTTTAAGTGATCTTGGGACTATTTTTCGGTGATATTGCTCACTATTTTAGGGGATTATTTTGGGTTGTTGTTCACTATTTTTAGCTGCTATTTTTAGGCTTATTCTTAGACTGGTTTTGGGACTGTTTTCAGGGGTGTTTCGGTGGTCATAATGGCTATTTTTAGAGACCATTTTGTCTCGGTTTGGTTGCTCTTGGTTTGGAGGTTTTTATGGTTGTGTTTGGCCAGTGGGTTGTTTATTTTGTTGGCCTATTTTTGTACTATTTTGTGTTTTCATGGGCAGTTTTGTTTGTTTGGTTATTCTTGTGTTCGGTGGAGTCTTTGCTTGTGTGGGTCGGTTTGGTGGTTCTAGGGTTCACGGCTTGGTCGGTGAAGGGGGGGCTGGTTTGTGGCTTGATTTGTTGGTTATTTGTCGTTGAAGTGGGCTAGTTTTGATCTTGATTATTATGGCTTATTGTGCACTGATGAAAAAGGTGCTTGCCGCCGAGTTGAGTGGGGCTTCAAAATGAGTTGTGGTCTGATTGCTGTGGCTTGTGGCCTGTGTGTTTCATGTATCTCTTGTTCAGTTTTGGTGGGTTGCTTCACGTGTGTGTCTGCATATTTCACGTTCAGAGTTTTGGTTTTTTTGTGAAGCCGAGTGTAGTGAGAGAGGAGAGAGAGGGGATAAGAGAGGGATTATAGATATTTGGTTTAGGGTTTGTCGTGTGTGTTTGTTGTGAAGAAGGAGAAGATACTGTGAATGTGTGAATAAGAACAGAGAGAGTGGCGTGAGTTAGGAGGAAAAAAAGTGGTGTCAGTGTCCAAAGGTTTTTATTTTATTTTTTTTTTGCCGAGAGGGAAGATTAGAGAGAAGATTATGGTTATTTCCTTTTGCCGTGAGTGTCTAGAGAGAAGAGAGAGACCATTAGGGTTTATGTGTTGTGTGTTTTATAATGGTGTGTTAGGGTTAGGGTTGGGCATGGTTTTTCAAAAGGAAATAAATCAAGCACTAAAAGGAAGTATCTAATTAATTTATTTAGGGAAAAAATATTGTGTATTTTTTGTGGGGATTAGATTCAATATATTTTTTGTTAAATGTGATTTGAATATTTTTGATTGGGCTTGGGTTTTGTGATGTGGGCTTGGGCGTGTGGCCCTTTGTGGGTTGCATGGGTTTTGGGCCAAGGCTAACGTTTGAAACAGAGATCAATTGAGCGAACCCAAGGCCAAAAAATGAATTGAATTGATAATGTATTAATTTTTTTGAATTTTCCCTTCCGACGTCTGTTTCCCGCGACTTCCACAACTTATCGGGTAGTGCCACCATACGAGGCTCATCATTGGGCTTTATGCAAAAATACAGTGTCTACATGGCCCCCCCTTTGATGGGGCTTGTGCAGTGTGTGACAGTTACAATCCTATCAAAGTTATGCATGCATTTTTACTTACCTGGTTTATCGGCTATCGTATTTACCTGCTGCTTTGCAATGATTCGAACTGAGTTGATGTAAGATGTTGGTTCATTTCCGAATCGTTACTGATGTGAGAGGATGGTTCATTTCTGAATCGTTACTACTGATGTGAGAGGATGGTTCATTTCCGAACCATTACTGTTGTGAGATGGTGGTCCATTTCCGAACCATTTCTCTGATGTGAGATGGTGGTTCATTTCCGAACTGTTACTGATGTAAGGTGGTTCATTTCCGAACCGTTACTGATGAGAGATGGTTCATTTCCGAACCGTTACTGACTAGAGATGGTTCATTTCTGAACCGTTACTGATGTGAGGTGGTTCATTTCCAAACCGTTACTGATGAGAGATGGTTCATTTCTTAACCGTTACTTGTTGAGATGGTGGTCCATTTCCTAACCATTTCTGATGTGAGATGGTGGTTCATTTCCGAACTGTTACTGATGTAAGGTGGTTCATTTCCGAACCGTTACTGATGAGAGATGGTTCATTTCCGAACCGTTACTGACTAGAGATGGTTCATTTCTGAACCGTTACTGATGTGAGGTGGTTCATTTCCAAACCGTTACTGATGAGAGATGGTTCATTTCTTAACCGTTACTTGTTGAGATGGTGGTCCATTTCCTAACCGTTACTTGATAAGAGATGGTTCATTTTTGAACCGTTACTTGTTGAGAGATGGTTCATTTCTGAACCGTTACTGATGTAAGGTGGTTCATTTCCGAACCGTTACTGATGAGAGATGGTTCATTTCTTAATCGTTACTTGTTGAGATAGTGGTCCATTTCCGAACCGTTACTGATGAGAGATGGTTCATTTTTGAACCGTTCCTGAGTTGAGATGGTTCATTTTTGATCCGTTCCTGAGTTCGCTCGTCTTTGCCACTTTTTCCTTTTTTTCGCTTCAAAACCTCCGAACACAAATCAAAAATTGCATGTATATGATGTATATGCATGTATGCGTGGATGCATTCCCTATTCCGATGGGTTAGGCCTTCCTAGTGCTTCTTTGGCATCCTTCGCTACAGTCTGGCGACTCTATTGGGGATAGAGAATCGGCCCCGAAATAATGCCTTTTAATGTTTGTGGTTTTTTTCTTTACTTAACATTGTCTCATATATTTTGCATACCTTTTTTTTTACCTTGATGGCGTCATGTATCGTGAAGTCATTTTCGCTCGAAGCAGCGGATTGTTATATGGCTTCATCACTCGTTGGCACGTACTTTAGGGTATAAAAAAGGTGCGCTCACTTGGTCGCTCAAACCCTTGAGTGGGGAGACCTAGTTGTGGGCAACCCTTCATCGGCGGGAGCCTTTATCTATACCCCTATAAACCCGTATGTGAACCATAGTTGTATGACCTATAGAAGCCACCCTTTATTCTTGTGTTTGGGACCATCATCATTTGGATCCATTTGGACTTCTTGTCATAAGATACAAACTTGTTGGGCCATTTAAACTTGAATGAGTTTATGTCTTTTGACGTTTGGGCCAAAAGTTTTCAAAATGATGATGGGCCATTTTGTGTTTGGGCCCCCTATCATTTGAAGTTGTTTAGCCACTTTATCACAAAAGTGTAAACCTGTTGGGCCTTTTGCAACTGGGACAAGTTTTCACCTCGCGATAATATGATTGAATGCTTTAAAATTATAATGGGCCAACCTGTATGAAAACCTTGATGGGCTTAGAAAGTCCAAACATGATCCAAATATGCCAGGAGCATGAGTCCGATGTCCGCACTGGCTTTCATCCAGAAAGGATACGCCTTGTTACGACATATTGCATACTTTTGGATGCTTCAAAGTTCATCCCCACAACAGTGATTACCAAAGGCCCGATTCATCATTTCTAGACAATGACACGATACCTATAATATCTTCCGTCAATATTGTAAATGGGCGGTCTTTGTCTTTTACCGATGGAAAGGGACTGAGGTAGCCAAGGTTCACCCCAGTAGCATATGAGAGAACGATTTTATGTACCCCACATTGGTGCATGGAATAAGCCATACTTAGGACAGAAATGGACTTACCACGAGTGTGAAAGAAATAAGGTCGGAAAGATATATGTTGTTTTTATAACCACTTGCATCTCATGCATCGCACGCATCATGTTAACCCTTGTGTCTTAAAAGCCATCATAGATATCCGTTGGGTTAGAGAAGAAGCAAGGCTTGTCAAGAAGAGTTTAGCAAACATGGATATCGGGGAAGAGGAAGCCGAGAAAAAAAAAATTACGGCAAGAATTAAAAAACCATTGGGGGGCCTTCAACAAAAAAAAGACAAAAAAAAGACAAAAAGAAAGACAAAAGGAAAAAAACGAAAGGAAAGGAAAAAAAGAAAAGAAAAGAAAAGAAAAATTTGTTTGTTCTTAGTCCTTAATAGTTAGGCATAAGTCCGATGATGAAATCGTTTGTTTTAGGGTGAAACCTTAGAAACGATAAGTTCATGATGAACTCTCACCCGATATTTTGAGTAGTTTATCTCGGCTAGACTCGCGAGCACTTAACTATAGGATCTTAGTAGTGAAAGCCTGAGTAGTCGGCAAGGTGACTAGTTGAAGAGATTGCGGATCGATGAATGACCGTTCGCTTAGATGTCTATCCTGACTTATTTGATGTACGATGTGTGGTATGGTTGAAAACAAAAGAAAAGCCTCTAAAGAAATATATATATATATATATATATATATATATATATATATATATATAAACCACCTATAACCGATAAGCGTGAAGCTACCCATGGGCGAGTATTAGGACCACCATGAGGAGAAATACTACCTTAAAGGGTAGGTGTGTTGAAAAAAAAAAAAAAGAGACGAGAAAAAGAAAACCATATCACGTTGAGCACGAAAAAGCAATTACAGAGAATAATTGAGACATCTAGAACGGTTTGACCCATCGGAATAGGAAATACATTCATGCATACATGCATACACGTCACATGCATAAAATTTTTTGTTTTGTTTTTGTTCGCAGGTTTTGAAGAAAAGCGGCAAAGACAAACAATTAGGGAATAAAGCCCACACTCAGCACAGTTCGGGAACAAAGCCCAGGGAATAAAGCCCACAATCAATACAGTTTGGGAATAAAGCCCACAATCAACATAAGTTTGGGAACAAAGCCCAGGGAATAAAGCCCACAATCAAAACAGTTCGGGAATAAAGCCCACAATCACCATAGTTCGGGAACAAAGCCCATGGAACAAAGCCCACATTCAGAACAACCCAGGGAACAAAGCCCACATTCAACACAGTTCGGGAACAAAGCCCACTCTTTACACAGTTCGGGATCAAAACCCACATTCAGTACAGCTCGGGAACAAAGCCCATGTTCAATACAGTTTATGAACAAAGCCCAGGGAACAAAGCCCACATTCAGCACAGGTCGGGAACAAAGCCCACTCTCTACACAGTTAAGGAACAAGACCCTCAGCTCAATTCGGGAATAAGACCCTTAGCTCAATTCGGGA
Source organism: Zanthoxylum bungeanum (assembly GCA_019454045.1). Classification (NCBI taxonomy): domain Eukaryota; kingdom Viridiplantae; phylum Streptophyta; class Magnoliopsida; order Sapindales; family Rutaceae; genus Zanthoxylum; species Zanthoxylum bungeanum. The sequence goes on from SKCR01025315.1 coordinate 219,217, forward strand.
ACAATACCATCAGTTCAATTCGGGAACAAAGCCCACACTCAACTCAATTCGGGAACAAGACCCTTAACTCAATTTGGGAACAAGACCCACAACTCAATTCGGGAACAAGACCCACTCGGTGGTTCGGGAATAAGACCCAGAGGTCAAAGCGCCTCGCCATCAACTCAACTCAATTCGGGAACAAAACACTTGGCTTAATTCGGAAATAAAACCCACTCGGTGGTTCGGGAACAAAGCCCAGAGGTTAATGCACCTCGCCATCAACTCAACTTAGTAACGATTCAGAAATGAACCATCTCTCATCAGTAACGGTTCGGAAATGGACGATCTCTCATCAATAACGGTTCGGAAAAGAACCATCTCACATCAGTAATGGTTCGGAAATGAACCATCTCTCATCAGTAACGATTCGGAAATGAACAACCTCACATCAGTAACGGTTCGAGAATGGACAACCTCTCATAAAGTAACGGTTCGACAATGAACTACCATCTCATATCAGTAATGGTTTGGGAATGAACCATCTCTCATCAGTAATAGTTCGGAAATGAACCACCACCTCACATCAGTAACGGTTCGGAAATGAACCATCACCACACATCAGTAACGGTTCATAAATGAACCATCATCTCACATCAGTAACGGTTCGGAAATGAACCATCATCTCATCAGTAACGGTTCAGAAATGAACCATCATCTCACATTAGTAACGGTTCGGAAATGAACCATCACCACACATCAGCAATGGTTCGGGAATGAACCATCTCATCAGCAACGGTTCGGGAATGAACCACCTCATATTAGCTCAGTTCGGTAATGAATCCTAGACATCACAACATCTTGCAGGGATGAACCTTTGGGGTCGCAACAGCTCACCACCAGATCAACTCATTTCGAAGCATCTCGCAAAGCAGCAGGTAAGTGCGACAGCCAGTGAACCAGGTAAGTAAAAAATGCATGCAAAACTTTAATAGGGTTGTCACTGTCAGACACTGCACAAGCCCCATCAAAGTGAGGGTGACTGTAGACACTGTATTTTTACATAAAGCCCAATGATGAGCCTCGTATGAAGGCACTACCCGATGAGTCGCGGAAGTCTCGGGAAACGCATACCGGAAGGGAAAATTCAAAAATAAATACCTCGTCAAAATTTAATTAAGTTGTTTAGCCTCAGGTTCGCTCAATTGATCTCTGTTTTAAATATTGGCCTTGGCCCAAAACCGCGCAACCCATGAAGCCCATTTATGCATACAACCCGTCCAAAGCCCACGCAACTCAAAATGCCCACACGCCTAAGCCCTCTCCAGAATAATAAAACCCTAGCATTCAACTATAAAAAGGAACCAAACCTAACCCTAATTCTCCTCTCTTCTTCCCATCAAACTCACGGAAAAATTATTCACAAAAGAGAAAAAACCCTAATAGCCTCCACTCACTACTCCCTCTTCTCTTAGCCTATCCATCTCTCTCTTATCTCTCTCAAACCATGACACAAAACAAACCCTAATCTATCATCTCTCTCTTCTCTCAACCTAAGAGACTCATGGAAAACCACTAATTGAACAATAGAACACTCTCCAGCCATACACGGCAGCCACACATTCACTAAACACAAACAATAAGACCTTAGACACTCGACATCATCACAGATCAACCAAACCAAAAGAACCCTAGACGGCCTCACTAGTCTCTCTCTCTCTCATCCATCTCTGTCGACACCGACACCCTCTCTCCTCAAAGACCACTCACACGTCTCTCTTCTCACCGTGAACAACAAAGACACACACAAGAGACACAAACCCTAAAGCACCACTTCAGCCCTTACCCTTCAACTAGCGGCCTCTCTATTTTCTCTAACATAGCAACAAAAACACCCAAAAACAGTCCTCTGAACCACCTAAAACACTACCTGAAAATCAGCCCTCGAACCACCAAAAAAACAGTGGACAAAATAGTGAAATAACGAGTAAAAATAGAGAATCAGCCAGTGGAAATAGTGAACCAGTGAAACAGCAAGTGAAAACAGAGAAAATAGCAAGTGAAAATAGAGAAAACAACGAAGTGGAAACCAGAAAAAATAGCATAAATGTTAACCCTTCCGACGACGTCCCAACGCACTCCCGAAAAGCGACTTAAAAGGTAAGACTTGAGGACACCCTTTACTATTGATTTTTATAGTTCTTGACACGGCACATCTGGCTGGACGTGAAATACATCCAGCCAGGTATGTAAAGTCCTACATTAAAAACGGCCAAATTCTTTGGTCACACTTTTCTCTATTTCGTATTTATTTTATTGCTTATCTTTTTTGATTCATTGTTATTTTATTATTCCGCATTTATTTTGTGTTATTTATCTTTCTTTGTTATTTTGTATATTTGTCTTTTCGATTATTTATTGTTATTTGACCATATGCATTATTATATTTCACGTTTGTTTTTTATTTACATTATGTTAATGATTGTGTGTGTTATCCCTTGTGGTA
>SKCR01025316.1:0-138033 GCA_019454045.1 Zanthoxylum bungeanum
CTAAAGGTAGTACAGGCAGATTTCTAAAGAACCAAAAGAAAAGAATCAAACCAATAAAAGAAAATTCCAATCAGTTCCCTGTTTAAATCATATCCAGGAAGCTTGTCAATATCATAAATTAAAACAAGAAGAAGATTAGCAAAAATGAAAGATATTAATACCACAAACAAATTAGCGAAAATGAACAAGTAGAAAAATACATTTAGCTTACCTTCCTCCATGAACCAATATTCTTCGATGAAGTCTTGGTCTAGTTGTCGGACTGCAAATCCAAAAGAAGCATCCCCAGACTATGATTAGCAACAAACACGTGGCTACGTAAAATCAGCAAGAAATTTAGGATAATTGTACCTCTTCAAACTTCTCGAAATTTTGAGTATCCAACTCATCAGTGACCGCAGGGATAAATGCAGCTTCCATTTGGTATATCCTATCCCAATCAACACCACCAAACCATGGATGAGCCTGAAGGCAGAAGGGTCATTTTTGGGAACTGGCTTATCCAAAAAAAAAAATAAAAAAATAAAAAAAATTAAGAACTTAGAATGGGACACCCACCCAACACCTTTATTTCATCTGCGCCTTTTGCTCATAGTCTCTGGCTGACATTACACAAGAGTTAATTTGCCAACAAGATCTTTTGCCTCTGAAGATAATTTTGCTTCTTCAGGAAACCTCAAATGTGTTCTCCAGTTTACTATCTGTATAAAACAAAACAGGGAAGAATAAGAGTCAACTACAGAGTGTAGAAAATGTACCCAAGATTAAATTTACTCATTTTACTTACCTTCCTACACGTTGACATGAATAAAAGGGTGGATATCCAACGAGCATTTCATACATAATAGCACCAAGTGACCCCTAAGATCAAATAAATAACCATAAGCCAAGATAATATATATATATATATATATATATAGCTCCAAACAGTATGGAAGCATCTATGAAGTTTTCTCAAATACGATATTTTTTGGAGGTGCAAGTATATTAAACAGTGACATAACACCAGATAAAATACTAAAGAAGCTAATCGTTAAAATTGTTACGCAGAAGAAACCAAGATTAATTTTCATCCATAATCCGAAATTTCAAATGCTGGTCAAAAGAACCTACATACTCACCAGTCACATTCCATGCCATAACCTTTCTTTAATAGAACTTCTGGAGCAATATAATCAGGTGTACCGACAGTAGAATAAGCCTGCAGAATCATCACCAGTCATTTAGAAAAACAGTCATTACAAACTCTGGCAAAAGCTCGACAGTCATTTTTGAAGCAAGCAAAAAGATGACGGTTCTCTCTTTCTTTTTTTTTTAAAAAAAAAAAAAATAAAAGAAAGAAACACGTTCTTCCCAAACGAAGAGTTAAACATTGTGTACATAATGTCAGAGAACTTTCGGGGCTGCGGAGCATTCATTAATGGTTTACAAAGTCCAAAATCAGATAGTCTTAAGTGTCCATATTTATCAAGCAGCAAGTTGTCAGGTTTGATATCTCTGCAAAATTTAACAGCAAAAAAAGTCAGTCCATATTCTCTACTCCAACACAATTTGAGTTTTTCTGTACCAAGTACAATTAAACTGATATAAACCTCATATTCGACCACAAACCTGTGGATGTAATTGTGTTTTTGGATAGACTCAATAGCCAAAATTGTCTCTGCAACATAAAATCTGGCTTCATCTTCAGTCAATGTATCCTTTCTCATAAGTAAAGTCATCATGTCTCCACCAGGTAGATATTCCATAATAAGATAAAGGAACTCAAATATATTGGAAAAAAACCTCAGTGAAACCAATTGGCAGGCTATATAAATGCGTATGCACCTGGCCTCTACGAAGCATCTCGGATTTCTTAAGCTTTTTCACAGCATATACATGACCAGTTGCTTTTTCCCTGCAAACTCTAACCTGAAGCATAAAAATGTCCAAGCAATTAAAAATCAATAAAAACAAGAAACAAAAATGTAATTAGGATACATTCAAGAAGACAGGCCAATTGCTGTCTACGGTTTGAAACAGGCACCGAGACAGTGGTACGTGAAGTTTGAGTCAGTTATGGGGAGCATGGATACAAGAAGACCACTTCAGACCATTGTGTTTTCGTTCAGAAGTTTTCTGACGATGACTTTATCATCTTACTACTGTACGTAGATGATATGTTGATAGTTGGCCGGAATCAATCGATGATTGATAATTTGAAGCAGCAACTTAGTAAGTCTTTTGAGATGAAAGATTTGGGGCCAGCTAAACAGATTCTTGGCATCAGGATCGGCCGTGATCGGAAGCCATGAGGTTATACTTGTCACAGGAGGAGTACATCGAGAAAATACTTCAGAGATTCCAGATGGACAAGGCTAAAGCGGTTAGCACTCCTCTTACTACCCACTTTAGATTGAGTACACAACAGAGTCCCTCTACTGAGACAGAGAATGAAGAAATGAAACAGGTTCCTTACACCTCAGCAGTGGGAAGTCTTATGTATGCCATGGTGTGCACGAGACCAGACTTAGCACACGCAGTTGGATTGGTTAGCCGGTTTATGTCAAACCCAGGAAGGGAACACCTGAATGCCATAAAATGGATTATGCGGTATCTTTGAGGCACATCCAAGATGAGATTATGTTTTGGAAGCAGCGAACCAGTGTTGGTGGGCTACACCGATTCAGATATGGCAGAGATGTGGATACCCGAAAGTCTACTTCGGGGTATCTGATTACTCTCTCAGGAGGAGCTGTGGCATGGCAGTCGAGGTTGCAGAGGTGTGTTGCACTTTCTACAACAGAGGTAGAATTCATTGCAGTTACAGAAGCTTGCAAGGAATTGTTGTGGATGAAGACATTCGTCCAGGAATTGGGTTTCAAGCAGGAGAAGTACATTTTGTACTGCGATAGCCAGAGTGATATCTATCTCGGTAAAAATTCCACCTTTCATTCGAGGTCTAAACATATCGATGTAAGGTATCACTGGATACGGGACGTCCTGAGCTCAAGGCTGTTAGAACTCAGGAAAATTTACACCGATGACAACGGTGCTGATATGTTCACGAAGTTTTACCGAAGGAGAAGCTTGAAATATTTCGTGCCATAGCCGGGATAAAAACTCTCCACATAGTCAGAGTTGGGAGATTCAGAGAACTACGATTGGCTTGATCCCAACTCAAGGTACGTAGGCAGTCATTCAGATGCAGCCAAGGGAGGATCCTTTTGAGGATCCGGTTTGGATGATTGATTGTCGGCTCAGATTTTAGGACAAATCTTCACCGAGGGGGAGATTTGTTGAAGTGAAGTCCAGCAAAGTGAAGTCCAGCATGCAGAAGTTGGCGCCGAAAGTTGAAGCTGACAGAAGTTGGATGCCAGCATGCAACATGCTTGCATGATCCAGCTGCCTTCAACAAGTGCCAAACCGCGTGGCAATGTTCACGCGGTTTGAACACTATAAATTGAGCCCTTTGAGACCATTGTTAGCATCCCAGAAATCCCAGAAGTGAGAATAATAGAGAGTAAAGAGGGTTGAGAGTTTTTTTGTAAAGCTTGGATTTGGAAGCTTTGTAATTCTTTGTTTATGTATAATAAAGAAGAATTTTCTCTCACATCTCCTCTATTGTGTGTGTTTTATCACAATAGATAGTAATTGCATTTGCATCCCCTATCAATAAATATTAACTAATTTCAACTTCAGTCTGCGTATTAACCAAATGCAACAAATTAAACAAAGATTCAACAGAAAATTTGACCAAATTTAAATAAATCGAAATAAAAAATCGCAGAAAATAATGAATATAAAAATAAATAAACTTAAAATCTTAGATAATGCGAAAGAAATTAGGCTGAGAAATCGGGTTACCGCGAAATTTGAATCGTTGATGATGAGAGCAAATAAAAAACATGCATGTATGTATATATATATATATATTTATATATTAGTGAAATTAGCACCTATACACTCGAAAATGTTCCGAGGTTCGAAAAAATAATTTGTTGATGGTGTTTTCAGGACCTATGTTATTTAAGGAGTACGGCATGGGTAAAAAGGGTAATTCCCTTCTCTGTCGAAATCATTAATGCCGACCCGACCACATGAGTGTTATAAAGCCAACAGGTAGAGACCGAGCACTTATGAGCGGTAACCCGACCACTTGAGATCGGATGACCGGACATTATCAGATCAACAACAGCATTCTCAGTTCAAAAGACCATCATGACCGACCTCATGAAGACCGACCAGATAACGAGATATGCTCCAGAGATAAGTTATCATATTCTTATGGGGTAAGGGGATACGTTATCTTATTCTTATGGGGTAAGGAGATAAGTTATCCTATTCTAATAGGATATGAGAGGTGAATGAGTCAGTGTCCTAATAGGATATGAGAAGTGAATGTAGTTTCAACTATGAATCCTTATGGGAAAAGAGAATTGCTTCAACTAGGAAATTCTTGTAGGAGAATGAATCTGATTTCTTCACTATTATAAATACGGGGGGAAAGCATAGGTAAAAGGGGAGTTGAGATCAGAATCAAGATCAATATCATTACCATCAGACTTGTAAACACAAGAGATACCAGAGAAGCATATCTCAGTAATAAAAACATCGTCCGTTCTGTGCCCGTGGATGTAGGCTGGATCTGATCCGCCGAATCACGTTAAATCTCCTTGTTGATTGGCGTATTTATCTGTCTGTTGCTAAGTTTGCTTTTGGTTCCCCCATAAATCGAACAAATTCACTATTGAGTGAGGATTGCCTCGGGAGTAATATTCCAATATTGCCCCTGAGACTGAAATCAGCCGTCAACACAATTAATTTTGAAAAATAAAAATATTTACCATCCAAAATTCTTAAAAAAACTAATATTTTTTTAAATTTATGTTAAATATCGAATGGATAGATAATAAAATTTCGTAAATTTTAGATGATGATTAACTATTTTTAATAAATGAGCATATACGATACTTTTTTCAAAATTGATTATTTTTCCAAAATTAAATAATTTTCAAATAGATAAATGATAATTTTTTTTTTAAAAAAATTTAAATATTTTGATTTTGTTTGTTGTTCGCGCGATTCTCTCGTTTGTAATTGTGCATTGTCTCTGTATGCAGGCATTCCATTTCTTTATAAAAGTTTTCCATTTTGATTCATTTTTTTGGGTTCATTTTTGTTTCATAGTATTTTCCATTTCTTGTTATTTTTTAATTATTTTAAATATTAGTCTTATTTAGATAATTAGTTATTAGTTAGTTAGTTTATAGTTTTCGAGGCATTGGATCTCGTGAGATACTTAAGTGATCCACGAAGATTCGATGGGGCGATTACTATGATGCGCAAGTGTGCGCAATGTGCTCACATGCTGGATGGCAAAAATTCAAAAAAGATAGTCCCACGAGAATCCGGTATATTAGAAGCAGGTAATAAAAATAATTTTTTGTATTTATTGGTTGAATTGATTAGGTATGCCTATTGATATTCCGTTCAAATATAGGTAAAATTATAGTGTAACAGGGATTTAAACGAGTGTCATATGACCCGATATATTAAGAACAAATAAATAGATAATTTTTTTTATATATATTGATTGAAAGAGATAGATACGAATATTGATTTTTTCTTACTATATCCAGTTTGTTGTCACCCTAATCACATGCCACACCTTATCGAAAAATTATTTATTTATTTAATTCAAAATATTTTATTTTATCTTTTTATTTAAAATATACTCACCTCCCTCTCTCTCTTTTCTTTTTTTGCTTTTCCTAATCTTAAATAACAAGTTTATGAAATCTTTTAATTTATTTGAGTTTTCATCATGTTAATCATTTGTGTTAGTTAGTTTTTTATTTTGTTACAAATTGGAACCGAAATAGGAGAGCTGAAAAAATATACTTATTTTCTTGATTTCAATATGAAACACAAATTGTCTTTATATAAGCATTACAAAAGAACAATATTAATTACTTATCAACTAACAACTAACATTAATATCATATCGATCAATATTAATTATATATCAACTAACAACTAATATTATTATTATATCTATCAATATTAATTACATATCAAGTAACAACTAACATTAATATCATATCTATCAATTTCTTCCATCAAACTCAAGATTTTAGTGAGGAAACCAAATTGAGTTTGGAAATGAGGGTTATGTAACAACTAGGAAGAAAATACTTGGTGAAGATATCAACTATTTGATCATCGGAGCGTAGAGATACACCAACCGAAGAGTACAGCGAGCAATATGTTGACAAATGAAATGAAAATCAATCTCAATATGTTTGGTACGTTCATGTAATACATCATTATGCACTATTTGAATAGCGCTTTGATTCTCACAGTTAGGGGTGTTCATGAGTCAGGTCAGGTCGGGTTTTTTTGAAAAATATGAGACCTGATCGGGTCGGGTCACGTGTGTCGTGAAACCTAAACCCGAATTTGAGAGTTGAAACCCGATTGGGTCGGATCGGCCAAATTTTTTTTAATGAATTAATTATTTTGAAATATAAATATTAGTTATTTTATGTCCTGAAAATTATCATATATATAAGTTTCAAGACAATAAAATAATAAATAAATGAAATAATAGTAAAAAATTTTAAAAAAATTTAATAATAAAATTTTTAGAAAAATAATAAAATTATTATAGTTTCGAGTCGGGTCGGGTTTTAATATCAAACACATGGCCCGACCCGTAAATTTTGGGTTGGGTTAACCCGAATAATCATTTTTTTAAAACACGCGAGGGTCGGGTTGGGTCGGGTCGCGGGTTGACCCGACTCTATGAATACCCCTAATCAAAGTAAAGAGTAGTAAGGGGTGGTTGAGGCACTCATATATCTTCGACGACCCAACCTAGCCATAGGAGTTCGGTAGTAGTCGCAGCAAGAGCTCGATATCCAACCTCAGCACTAGAACGAGTAATCAATATTTGTTTCTTACTACGCTAAGAAATAAGCGAGTCACCCAGAAAAATACAATAACCAGTAGTGGATCGAAGATCAGTAAGGTCACATGCCCAATCTACATCAGAGTAAGCTCGAAGAACAATGATGAGCGGAAAATATATCATTATTTACCGCTACTTTTACTTAATATTTTGTATAGTTTCTCGAGTTTTATGAACGTTTTGATGTGTTTTAGTTTATTTTGCAGATAAAATAAAATGTGGAATAAATAAGGGCAAAAACTGGACTTGACATTTTGATTTTGGAGATTGGAAACTTGAAATGACGTTCTAATTTCGGAAATTCCAACTTTGCGTAATTGTCGTATTTTGGCCATAACTTTTTACTCGGATATCAGATTGAGGTGATTCAAATTCCAGATTAAAGAAGACTCAACGATCTACAACTTTTAAGTTCATAATAATTTCGAATTCTGAAGTTTCCATGACCGAAATTGATAAAATATTCGGAAGTGTGTTATGTGTAATTATTTAAGTCATTTTCAAAATAAAAAATAAAAAAATAAAAATTGTCAAACTTCCACCAAACATGCTTACATATTTGGTGGAGGATTTGGTGCCATATTTAGTGTCATATTTGATGCCATGTTTGGTGGAGCAATTGGTGGAGAAATTGGTGGAAGCCTTTGGATTTGCCTATAAATACCAAGCTAAACTTTGTAAATTTTTCATGTTTTCTTTGGAGGAATTTCTCCATGAAAACCTAAAGGAAAGTGTCTTGTATATTTATTTAAGTTTTCTTGAATTTTCTTTTTATTTAATTAATAAAATTTTATGTGTTTTCATTTACAGCTTGAGCATGTAATCTCATTCTGCTGGGGTGAAAAAGTGAGACTTTTAATGTAATAAATTAGATTAATCTCCCTTATTTTAATTAAAATTTGGATTAATTAGTTACCGCCTATATAGCCGGTTTAGGTGACAACCTTATTTACCGCCTATATGGTCAGTTTTACATTCCAGACGTAGTTTCCGCCTATATGGTCGGGTTTAGGTAACCTTGTTACCGCTTATATAGTTGGTTGGACTTAATTGAGACAAATGGAATTTCCGCCTTTATGGTCTGGTTAAATATAATTAATCAATCGGTAAACATTGACAATAAGGGAGATTTCTAATTTTAAAATATTAAAATTGGATCATTTAACCCCCAACATTTTCTTTCATTATTGTAATTTTACTTTTATTTATTTTCAAGTTATTTTTTTATGATGTTTTGTTTAATTAAGTTTTTAGTAATCCTAGGTATGTGTCGTAGCTAAATACATAATATAGGGGTGTGATGAATTCCAATATCACCAGTTTATAAAGTTAGTTATTTTATGTCTTGGGTAATATAAATGTTTATTTATTGAGTCTTAAGCTTAATGCTTTTTGTTAACTGGCCATTAATAAGATTGATCTGGTAAACTTAAAATAAACGTGACGAAGGAATTTTAGGTTTCAGCCTTAGACTCAATAGCTCACGATCTCACCTCAGGGCATGATGACCCTTAGGTAGATTTCCTTACAGGATAGACATATACCTATCGGGTGGGGGTAGCCACAATTGTAATTTATTCTTAATGAATTCAGGTAACTTGGTTAACATAGACATATGATTAATTGAGTTATTTGGGTGTTTGCATATGACCATCGACATAGGCTTTTGCATATTTTCGTGTTCTAGGTTAATAAACTGATATATTGCACAAATATGAGATAACCACTTCACCTTTAAAAGATATTGGAAGGATTCACAACCCTAGATAGTTTTATAATATTGAATTTTCCTTTAATTTACTTTTGCACTGTTTTATTTACTTTTTTTTTAGCAAAAATCACCATCCAATCAACCGACTAATCTATTAGGTACTTGTAAACATTTAACTTCATAAATTGATATCTAAGGTATTAAGTCCTCGTGGGATCGATAAATTTTATACTACTTGAAAGATACGTGCGCTTGCGTTATACGTATGTGATCACGCCGATTAAGTTTTTGGCGCCGTTGCCGGTGACTTATTTATCTTTTACTATTAATTTTGGGGTTATATACATATACTTTTGTCTAATTTATTTTTACTTATTATTTTTATTTTCTTGTGTTTCAGGTACTTAGATACTACATTAGAAGAACCAGAAGCTTTGAAATCCGTCTGCTTTATCCTGAAATTGAAAGAACAATCAGACAATTGAGAAAGGAAATGCGAGAAGGTCAAGAAGCAATCATCAACATGGAACCTGAACCTTTGGAAGTTGCACCACCAATTCCCATTCGAGACAGAACCATTTCGGTGGTTGACAACTTCATTTCATGTATTGTACTTCCTCCCTTACCAGCAAATGCGTGTGACATCAAAACATGTATTCAGATGATACATCAGTCAGTTCAGTTTGGGGGGAATGCAACTGAAGATCCTAATGCCCACATCAGCAACTTCCTGGAAGTTTGCGGCACTTTCAACTACAACCGGGCGACTGAAGAAGCAATGAGACTGCATGTTTTTCTATATTCTTTGAAAGACAGAGCTAAGGCTTGGCTACACTCACTACCAGCAGGTTCCATCACAACTTGGAACACTCTAGCCACCAAATTCCTTGCAAAATACTTTCCCCAGCCAGAACTGCAAAGTTGAGGAATGACATCACATCCTTTGTGCAACATGATTCAGAATCCCTCTGCGAAGATTGGGAAAGATACAAGGATTTTCTCAGAAGATGTCCTCACCATGATATTGTGAATGTTGAATAATTATGACCCATATCATCACTATTTGTACAGAACATTGTGTTGTTGTACAAATTAACTATGTGACAAAGGAAATTGCTCTTTTATCATTTGTAATTGGATTACCAAGATACATAAATGATAAAAGTCCATATGATTAGTTCCGGATTAATAAGATATGAGACAATATTAATCCATTAAGGTTTAATCATTAAAACATCCCTAGTCGTAGTATTATCGAGATTGGACATCGATAATGCGGAATAGACTAGTATTGCACTTGTGCGCGTTGTGGGAGCATAACATCATAGTTCTCATATATTTAAGTATTGGATACTTATGCAAGTGTAATAGGAGGTTGTGTTTACCGATGGTACAGAAACAGCTTCGCTCTAGATAGACCCCTCAGAATTCCATTGGTAGTATGAATATATGTGTCTATGGAAGTCCGAATCAGGGTAGGTGTATTTAGTCTTAACCTAAGACTTGCATCGCTAATATTTGCGACAATCAATATACTTTGGTTTTGGTCATCCAGGGCTTTAACAGGTTCTGGGTACGCCTCTTCTGGGTATATTGAGAATCGTAGTGTATTGGGTGTGATGTCAAGATGAAAGTATCACTCCAGTCATATGGAGATGATGGTCACGTAGGATAAGGATCTGGTACTCTTGTATGCTGCAACTATCGGGATAATATGACTAGGTCATGTTTATCCGATTTTAGAGACTAGTTACCAGAGATCTGACATATGCTTCGTACGGGGCATACATAATTCCAGCCCCAGGCCTTGCATGTGACATCCGATATTGGATCGCAATACGCAATACTACGTATACTACGCCTGATACATTTACATATTCCTTTAAGAATATTTCTGGAGAATTGGGTAGGCACAGTGCTTTGCTAGAAGCCAACCATGTCTCGTAAATCGGTAAAAACATAGTACTAGGTACGTACGTGTTCGGATAGTCCTACGACCGGATTTACTGCCAACATATCCAGGGATCTCATGGGTCGCTTCCCGAAGATTCACCGATGATGTATGACTCGAACATAATTAATTTAGGATTAATTACGGAGAAATTTTATCTGGGATAAAATACTATTTGAAGAGAGAGAACGATTAATTTGGAATTAATTGATAAAATAATATATTCGATATATTAAACGAAATTAGATTTCGACGCGGAATTAAAATTAGATTTTAATTCGGGCGAACGAGTTAATTTAGAATTAATTCGCTAGCGACGTGAATAGTAATTTTACTAGGCAAAATTATTTAATTAAATTTGATTTAATTACGTCGCAACGGAAAATTTGTTAATTCGGAATTAGCGAACCCGAGCCCGAGAGTGTTTGCGGGCCCACTCGGATTTTGAATCAAGTGGGGCCCACATGTCACATCACAAGTCACATCAGTTGTCATTTGACTTACCTTTTTGGTGATGGAATTTGGTGGGTGGGTGATGGCTTGTTTTACACTCCAAGTTGGTGAGATTTTTTGACATATACCAAATATTGGTTTTGGTATATCATTAATTGATTTTGGAAATCAATTACTAGTCAACATTTTTTACTTCCTTCTCCTCTCTCACTCTCGGCATTGTGCCATTTTTCTTCTTAAAATTCTTGGCTTGGCCGAGACATATACAAGAATAAGGAAACAATTTGTTGCAAATTTTCCAAGTGCTAGCACACTAAAGAGATCATTCAAAGGTGATAGGGAAACCAACCCTTGAGCTTGGAATCAACACTCAAAGCTTGGAGCTTGAAGATCAACAAAAGGAGGGCTTGGCCGAACACATCAAGGAGCAAAATTTTGTTGTTCAACGCATCCACTTAGCCGATCAAAGTGAGTATTTTCCGCTACTTTCATTGCTTAATTGATCTTGGTTTGACCTAGAAAACCCAACAATGGTATCAGAGCGGTTATTAAGCATGAAATTAAATTTAGGGTTCTTAAACTTTAATTTGAGATTTTGTGATTTGAGCATGATTGATTCAAATTGGTGATTTGGTTGAGGTTGGATGATGTTAAATTGGATTTGTACATTGTTGGAATTGTGAAAAATTAATTGGATTAATTTTCCCTAATTTTAGTGCCTTGGCCGAATGTAATGGATGAACCCTAGCTCTTGGTGATTTTGAATTTTAGACAATTGGATATGTTTAAAATGCATGAGATATATTAGTTTGTGATTTAATTGGATTGAAATCAAAATTGATATAAAAATCTCCAAATTACCGAGAGCCTTAGGAAGCATGTTAGGATTGATTTTGCTTCAATTTGTGTTGGACATAAATTAGTTAATTAAAGCATGATTAATTATGTAAATTGGTATTTTGGAAATGTTGATTTGAATAATTAATTATGGCTAATACACTTTAATTGATTAAATTATGATATTTGGAATATTGGAATTTAATTAGTTGGGCTAAATTTGGAATTGGGCTAAAAATGTTGTATTTGGGCTTAATGGGCTTGGTTGGGCCAAGTTTGGTTTAGGATAATTGGTTGGATCCAATTGGGCCTGAAACCATTTCCATAAAGTCCAAATATAATATAATGGGCCTTTAAATAGTTTAATTGGGCCTAATGGGCCTAAATTGATTTTTGGCAAAGGGTGATTCCTTATTGGGCTTTGGTTGCCAAAGTCCATGCCTTATAAATTAATTGAAAGCCCATTGGACTTTAATTAAATTGACATTGGATGTTAATTGGGCTTTGAGACTCGTTAAGATTAGATTTAGAATCTAAGTCGCAAAGGCTCATTAATAAAGTGTAATTATTTAATTTGGAATTAAATAAAGAATTAGTATTGAATACGAATTAAATTGGATTTAATATTGTAGTTTGATATAATTCAAGAATTCGTAATTTGAGTACTTATTCTTAAACGAGTTGGACTCGCGCAAATCAAATCGTTGTTTGAACATTGGATGTTCACTAATCAAAGATTAATTAATTGGATTAGATTGATTGATAACATGCTTTGTGTGAATACATGGATGTGATGTATGAATAATGTATATCAGATGGATATTAGATGGGTGAGGGCAATTTTGGAAATTGTTGTAATAAATTTAGAATTTATTAAATTGGACCTGTGTGTCCAGCCTATTACCTCTTGATTCTTTGTATTTCTCTTCTCACCTATTCCCCTCAATGTAAATTAGGTTTCTTTATAAGTGTTACGTAATTGGGTAGAAGTAAGATTTGTGCTAGCGGGAGAGAGGAAAGGGAGAGATTTGTTCTAGGAACAAAATGTTTTAAATATCCATCCGCATATCATTATTAATTTATTTATCGCGCCTTATTATGCTTTTTAGAATGCATGCTTAAGGGTGTATGATGAGACCTAATCAAAGATAATTAATTGGTTGCCAATTACGCGAAAAACCCTCAACAAATATTAAGCGTTTTCCTTCCATTCTCAAGATCCAAGATTGGCACTGGTTTGTTGGCCAAAGTCAAGACCTTTGTCCATCGCGGATGTGTTTGAATCATGAAAACTTTTTTCCATATCACATCTCTTGTCCAAGTTGTGATTTGTTGGCTAAAGTCAAGATCACTTCTTGTCCATCGACATCGATTACGAAGCTTTCCAAAGTCAATGGGTCCTGCTTAACTGGAATCATTAAGTTTGTTGTGCCAAAGCCAATGCTTAGTTGATTCAGAGGAAAAAGGTTAGGGAATACATTGGATATATTGGCATATATTGGATATATGTTTCGGACTTGGATGTCCACCTACTGGATCTAGGAATTGGATGAGATCCAATTGATCTTAGAGATCTACCTAGTTAAATATCATGCAGCTTGTTGGCCAAAGTCAAGGTTGTGTGTTATTTAACGGGATCCTAGCCCACTAGGAAACTAGATTTCTTTAGTACTCAACATAGGGTTAGAGGCTTGCCAAAAAATAGTGGAAGGCAAGTATTAAATTTGCAATTTCGTTTAGATACTTGCCAATACGCGTTCATTTCATTTTCGTCATTATTATAATAAATATATTAGTTGGACTATATTTAATTGTTGTTTTAATTAAACAGTTGGACTGTATTCAAACTACTTCAATTTATAATTGATTATATAATTGGATTATATTAATCAATATATTTGAATTTAACCAATCAAATTATAGTTGATTATATAGTTAGACTATAGTAATCATTATATTCAATTGTACCCGAAATCGTTGATTGGATAGTTGGACTATAGCAATCAAGATAAGTGAAAGATTAGCGTTTAGAACATAATCCTGGGGAAAATGTCTTTAAGCGGCTTCAATTTTCAAATTGGGAATAATACCTCAGGATAGTCCTGGGAACTGAGGAGTTACTTTATTTGATAGAGAAACATCTTGGGCCTAAGCCAGGAGTTGAGCAAATAGTAGAACATGATCTTTGGAAGATTCATGTAATGATAACTTTAGTGCTCAATCCGTTATGCTTGCCGCATTGACTCTTTAATTCCGTTGTCAAAATTAAGGATTAGATCCTTGTACTATGATGATGAAATTAAAGATCTTCATAGATCTATTCTTAGATCTTAGAAGTTTAAATTGCAAAAGAAGCTCTTTCGCTCGCGTATGTCAGAGGGTACATCTGTCGAGCACTAGGTGTCGCAGATGATTGCTGACATCGATCAGCTAGGTTAGCTGGGCATTACCTACGTGGCCGAGACTACCAAAGATTTGATCTTATAGTCTCTACCCGATAGCTAGGGCAGGTTCATTTTGAACCGAGAGTAAAATCTTGGAGAGTTGATGGCTATGCTCAAGGAGGCAGAGCCAGAGCTTCTAAAAGGGGCAAAGGCAAAATCATCACAGTCTTCTGGGAAGACAAATGAAATATCCCAAGATGTCTGCCTAAACTGTAGCAAACGGGGTTACTGAGGCGTGACTGCCGTATGGACAAGGTAGACATGAAGGAAGTGAAGGCGGGGCAAGGCTCCGGCTTCAAGTATGTTTGTCATAAACATGTTCACTATTAGTTTCAAAATTGGATTTTGATACTAGATATGGTACATAGATATGTACTGATGTGCAGAATCTGCTGATTAGCAGGAGACTGACTTCAGATGAGATCAACCTGCGAGTCAGAAACGGGACAACAGTCGCTGTTTTAACCGTAGAAACCTAAGTTTAGGAACTACCCTTTGAGTATGTACTTAAATTAGGAAACTGTTATAATGTACCTAGTTTGACTAGAAATATTATCTCTATATCTAAGTTTAACCCGTTGCGGGTATACCTTTATATTCTAGAACACTAAGTGTTTTATTTTATAAAGATGATATTGAGATAAACACATTAGATGTGAATAACAGTATTTATATTTTGAATATAAATGAATCTCAAACATATAACATGACAAACAAATATCTCAAATTGAATTAATCAGTTGAGACTTATATGTGGCATTGTTGTCTGAGACACATTAAACAAGACTCGTATATCCACACTTTTTAAGAGTGGTACTAGGACAAATTTGATTCTATTCAAATAATGTCTACAAATCTAGTTTATTAGGCAAAGTGCCTAAAACACCTTTTACTTGGTAAAAGTGCAAATGCCACCGATCTGTTAGCCCTCGTTCATAGTGACGTAAGTGGGCCCATGTCTAGCTAGGATAGAGGTGGATATGAATACTTCGTAACCTTTACGGATGTGGCATCGCGTTATGGTTATGTGTTTCTTATGAAACATAAATCCGAAAATTTGATAAATTCAAAGAGTTTCGACACGACGAAGAACAGACAGATCGGCTAAAGTATAAAACTGTCACGGTTAGACCATGGTGGAAAATACTTAAGCAATAAGCTTCTCGACTAATTGAAAGAGTATGGTATTCTTTCACAGTGGACTCCTCCCGGAACACCTCAATGAGCGGTGTGTCCACACGAAGAAACCGAATTTTATTGGACATGATAAGGTTAATCATGAGTCGCTCTGAGCTACCATTTTCCTTCTTGGGATACGCATTTAACAGTGCAACACTTATTTTGAATAAGGTTCCATGAAAATCTGTTTGACAGACTTTAATATTAGATATGAACAGGAAAGAAACCAGGTTTTCTCATTCCTGGAGATTTGGGAATGCTGGGCATATGTTTGGATGATACCAAACTAGAACCCAAATCAGATAAGTGCCTAATTTGTAGGTTATCCTAGGGTAACCAAAGTATAGTACTTATGCAACTCACAAGAGAACAATGTAATTGTTGTTCTCCATGCGATTTTCCTAAAAGGAATACCTATATGCAGTGGTAAGTGGGAAGAAAGTAAAACTTGATGAAAATCGAAGTAATACTGTTCCAGGCACCGATTCCTTAATGGAACACAAATAGTTCATCCATGATGGAACTATACCAGTAATCTTCGAATACACAAGAACCACGTAAGTCGGAGAGAGTCAGAAAACAACCTGGGGTATGGATTTTTGATCTCACCTCATGAATATGTCAATCTTATTGAGGAATACGAACCGACTACGTATGAGGAAGTGATACAAGGTATCGAATCCCTATTATGGCAAAGTTCCATGAAGTCCGAAATGGATTCTATGTATACAACCAAGTTTGGACACTGGTTGTTGTACCGGAAGGCATTGTGCCTATTGGTACTATATGAGTCTTCAAGGAAGACATACATGGATGACAACATACCAACGTACAAAGCTAGGCTTGTAGGAAAAAGGTATCATTATCAACATTGTGTCGATTACGACGAAACCTTTTACTCGTTGCCATGGTTAATTCCATTTGGATAATGCTGCATATTTCATTTATGAAATATGGCATATGGACGTCAAAATCGCTTTCCTTAAGAGGAAACCTTTTGGAGGATGTTTACAACATCCTGACGGTTTTGTCGTACCAAACACATGCAAACAAGGTTTGCAAGTTAATTCGATCAATTTATGGATTGAAGCAAGCATTGCGTTCTTGGAACCAGCGTTTTGATATAATCATAATGGTATATGATTTAATTCAAAATGAAAATAATTCTTGTGTATATAAGGAGGTTAGTGGGAGCGCACTGACAATGATTGTTCTAAATAATGATGATATATCATTTCTTGGAAATGATATTCCCATAATACAATCGATGTGAAAGCTTGGCTTTCATGAAATATTCTCCGTAGACTACTTGGGAGAGACAACCTTTATTCTAGGAATAAGGATCTACTGGGATAGATCTAAAAGTTGTTGGCACTCTCCGAGAACTCGTACATTGAAATAAATGTACGTGACCTGGTGTCTCATATGCTTTGAGCATATGGAGTCACAATCAGGCCAATCCAAGTGATAGTCACTGGATTGATGTTAAGAACATCCTTAGGTATCTTAGATGAACTAAAAATGCTTTCTTATACTATGGAGAATTAGAACTTAAAGTGACTGGGTTCACCGTTGCAAGTTTCCAAACCGAAAAAAATGACTATGAGTCGTAATAAGGGTACTATATAGTTTGAATAATGGAACAGTGAGCTGGAAATCTTCCAAGCAAGATACTGTTGCTGAATAAACAACAAAAACGGAATATTGCTGCAGTTGAGGCAGCAATAGAAGCGATTTGGATCTATAATAATCCTAATTAGATTAGGTGTAGTTCTGTTAGCGGCTGAGCTAGGCTACAACACAGGCTAAAGAATTAATGGCCTCATCAACGATCCGAATATATACTACAATTATTTCATATGATTCGTCGGATCATACATCGTGGCGATGTGATGATCGAATAAATCGCATCAGATGATAACCTTGCAAATCCGCTGACGAAAGCAGTTTCTCAGCAGAAGTTTGAGCGAACCGTACATAGTTCAAGTGTAGGACACTTGAGTGATTGGCTATAGGCCAAGTGGGAGATTGTTGGACAATTATGACCCATAACATCACTATTTGTACAGAACATTGTGTTGTTGTACAAATTAACTATGTGACAAAGGAAATTGCTCTTTTATCATTTTTAATTGGATTACCAAGATACATAAATGATAAAAGTCCATATGATTAGTTCTGTATTAATAAGATATAAGACAGTATTAATCCATTAAGGTTTAATCATTAAAACATCCATAGTCGTAGTATTATCGAGATTGGACATCGATAATGCGGAATAGACTAGTATTGCACTTGTGCGCGTTGTGGGAGCATAACAACATAGTTCTCATATATTTAAGTATTGGATACTTATGCAAGTGTAATATGAGGTTGTGTTTACCGATGGTACGGAAACAGCTTCGCTCTAGATAGACCCCTCGGAATTCCATTGGTAGTATGACTATGTGTCTATGGAAGTCTGAATTAGGGTATGTGTATTTGGTCTTAACCTGAGACTTGCATCGCTAATACTTGCGACAATCAATATACTTTGGTTTTGGTCGTCCAGGGCTTTAAAAGGTTCTGTGTACGCCTCTTCTGGGTATATTGAGAATCGTAGTGTATTGGGTGTGATGTCAAGATGGAAGTAGCACACCAGTCATATGGAGATGATGGTCACGTAGGATAAGGAACTTGTACTCTTGTATGCTGCAGCTATCGGGATAATATGACTAGGTCATGTTTATCCGATTATAGAGACTAGTTACCAAAGATCCGACATATGTTTCGTACGGGGCATACACATTTCCAACTCCAGGCCTTGCATGTGACATCCGATACTGGACCGCAATACGCAATACTACGTATACTACGCCTGATACAGATTACATATTCCTTTAAGAATATTTCTAGAGAATTGGGTAGGCACGGTGCTTTGCTAGAAGCCAACCATGTCTCGTAAATCGGTAAAAACGTAGTACTAGGTACGTACGTGTTCGGATAGTTCGACGACCGGATTTACTGCCAACATATCCAGGGATCTCATGGGTCGCTTCCCGAAGATTCACCGATGATGTATGACTCGAACATAATTAATCTAAGATTAATTATAAGAGAGAGAAAATTAATCTAGGATTAATTACGGAGAAATTTTATCTGGGATAAAATACTATTTGAAGAGAGAGAACGATTAATTTGGAATTAATCGATAAAATAATATATTCGATATATTAAACGAAATTAGATTTCGACGCAGAATTGAAATTAGATTTTAATTCGGGCGAACGAGTTAATTTAGAATTAATTCGCTAGCGATGTGAATAGTAATTTTGATAGGCAAAATTATTTAATTAAATTTGATTTAATTACGTCGCAACGGAAAAGTTGTTAATTCGGAATTAGCGAACCCGAGCCCGAGAGTGTTTGTGGGCCCACTCGGATTTTGAATCAAGTGGGGCCCACATGTCACATCACAAGTCACATCACTTGTCATTTGACTTACCTTTATGGTGATGGAATTTGGTGGGTGGGTGATGGCTTGTTTTACACTCCAAGTTGGTGAGATTTTTTGACATATACCAAATATTGTTTTGGTATATCATTAATTGATTTGGAAATCAATTACTAGTCAACATTTTTTACTTCCTTCTCCTCTCTCACTCTCGGCATTGTGCCATTTTTCTTCTCAAAATTCTTGGCTTGGCCGAGACATATACAAGAATAAGGAAACAATTTGTTGCAAATTTTTCCAAGTGCTAGCACACTAAAGAGATCATTCAAAGGTGATAGGAAACCAACCCTTGTGCTTGGAATCAACACTCAAAGCTTGGAGCTTGAAGATCAACAAAAGGAGGGCTTGGCCGAACACATCAAGGAGCAAAATTTTGTTGTTCAACGCATCCACTTAGCCGATCAAAGTGAGTATTTTCCGCTACTTTACTTTGTTGTATTCGCACATTTCATTGCTTAATTGATCTTGGTTTGACCTAGAAAACCCAACAGTGAAATGGCTACAAGTCCAAACCTTCTACAATGGACTTTCGGGATTAATGAGAACCACAATTGATGCTACTACTGGAGGTGCTTTAATGGCAAAAAGAGAAGATCAGGCTTGGGACCTAATTGAAGAAATGACCAACAATAATTCTTTGTGGCCAACAGAAAGGAGCATAATCCAACGAATTGCTGGAATTTATGAAGTTGGAGCCAACACAGCATTGAGTGCCAAGCTGGATCAGATTTGCAAAAGTCTGGATACTCTTAACATGAAGGTTGATGCTGGATCCACAAGTTCACCATACGGAGGAGCACCAGAGTCAAAATCTTACAACCAACATGATGAGACGGTGAATTATGTCAACAATTTCAACAGACATGGGAATAATCCATATTCCAACACCTACAACCCAGGTTGGAGGAATCATCCCAATTTCCCATGGAGTAACAATTCAGGGTAAAAGAACAATCCACCACCAGGATTCCAACAGTAGAACAAAGGCCAGTAGTATGAAAAAGAACCGGGAATAGCAGAAGTACTTGCCTTATTGAAAAAGCAACAAGCAACATACAATGCTATGTTTCAAAGCCAATCTGCTTCTATAAAGGCATTGGAAAATCAAATAGGAAAACTGGCCAATGCTCAGAGTTGCAGACCATAAGGAAACCTTCTTAGCAACAAAGAACCAAATAACAGAGGGAATGAGCAATGTCAAGCCATTACCTTGAAAAACGGTACTGAAATCAACAAAGATGTTGGAGTCAAGGCAACTGCTGAGGAAGTTCCAAAAGAAAGCAGCAAAGCAGATCCACAGATGGAGGAAAAAGAAGCAAAAGCAAATGATAAAAAAGAATTCACTCCAACTCCACATTTTCCACAGCGTCTCTAGAAAACTAAATTGGACAAGCAGTTTGCTCAATTCTTGGAGATTTTCAAAAAGCTGCATATCAACATTCCATTTGCAAAAACGTTGGAACAAATGCCAGTTATGTCAAATTCATGAAAAACATTTTGTCACGAAAATGAAGATTGGGAGATTACGAAACAGTAGCATTGACAGAAGAATGCAACGCCATCATTCAGAGGAAGTGTCCCCAAAGTTGAGAGATCCTGGCAGTTTCACCATCCATTGCACCATAGGCGAACATTACTTCGGTAAGGCTTTATGTGATTTAGGTGCCAGTATTAACTTGATGTCTTTGTCTATTTACAGGAAACTACAAATTGGAGAAGCAATGCCCACCTCAGTTACTCTGCAGCTTGCTGACAGATCGCTCATATTTTCGAGAGGTGTAGTGGAAGATGTATTTGTTAAAGTCGACAAATTTATTTTCCCTGCGGATTTCATTATCTTGACATGGAAGAAGACAAAGATGTACCTATCATCCTCGGGAGACCATTATTGGCTACAAGTCGAACTGTTATTGATGTACAAAAAGGAGAATTAACTATGAAAGTGCAGGACCAAGAAGTTACATTCAATGTTTTCAAAGCCATGAAATTCCCGAGTGATGAAAATGAGGAGGAATGTTTCAGAATTGATGTTGTAGATAGTATCATCCAGGATACTGATGCAATGTAACTTCCCACGAATAAACTTAAAGCTTGCATCACCAACATGACTGACAGTGAGCTAGATGATGAAATTATGGAATGTATCAACTATCTTGACAGACCCTTTCGCTTCAAATCGACACCACAAGTGGAAAGTTTGGAACTATCGAAAAAAAGAGCGAATCAAGCCCTCGATTGAAGAACCACCACAGCTGGAACTAAAGCTACTTCTGAGCCATCTCAGGTATGCATTATTAGGAAACTCTTCTGATTTACCTGTGATTATTTCTTCATCGCTAACATTGGAGCAGAAAGATAAGTTGCTGAGAGTGTTACGAGAACACAAGAAAGCCATTGGTTGGACTATAACAGACATTCGAGGCATTCGTCCATCATTTTGCATGCACAAAATTCTGATGAACGATGAATACAAAGCCACAGTGGAGCATCAACGGAGACTAAATCCAATCATGAAAGAGGTAGTGAAGAAAGAAATTATCAAAGAGTTGGATGCCGACATCATTTATCCCATCTCTGACAGCACGTGGGCGAGTCCTATGCAATGTGTGCCAAAGAAAGGAGGAATTACTGTTGTCACAAATGAAAAGAACGAGCTAATTCCAACAAGAACAGTGACTGGATGGAGAGTAGCATGGACTACAGGAAGTTGAACAAAGCAACAAGGAAAGATCATTTCCCGCTACCATTCATTAATCAGATGCTAGACAGATTGGCGGGACATGAGTTCTATTAACGGATACTCGGGTTATAATCAGATTGCCATCGCTCGAGAAGATCAGGAGAAAACCACTTTTACATGTCTGTATGGTACTTTTGCTTTCCGTAGGATGCCATTTGGACTATGTAATGCTCCGACTACATTTCAACGTTGCATGATGGCCATTTTCTCAGACATGCTGGAACAAAGTATGGAGGTTTTCATGGATGATTTTTCTATGTTTGAAGACTCGTTCGACCACTGCTTGCAAAATCTGGAAAATATGTTACAAATGTGTGAAGATACCAACCTCCTACTCAACTAGGAGAAATACCACTTCATGGTGCAAGAAGGCATTGTCTTGGGACATCGGATCTCACAAAAGGGAATCGAGGTAGATAAAGTAAAGATCGAGACAATTGAAAAACTACCTCTACCATCATTCGTCAAAAGGATTCAGAGTTTTCTCGGACATGCAGGCTTTTACAAGAGATTTATCAAAGACTTCTCCAAGATTGCTAAACCTCTGTGCAATCTTCTGGAGAAAGATATGCCTTTCAACTTCACCAAAGAATACCACGAAGCTTTTGAGATCTTAAAACATAAGCTGGTCTCTGCCCCATCATAGTAGCACCAGACTGAACCCTTCCATTTGAGGTGATGTGCGATGCTAGTGACTTTGTTATAGGTACAGTTTTGGGACAACACAAAGCAAAAATTTTCCATACCATTTACTACTCCAGCAGAACTCTGAATGAAGCACAACTCAACTACTCAACCACTGAAAATGAGTTGCTCGCAGTTGTGTTTGCTTTTGATAAATTCCGCTCCTATTTGCTGGGTCCCAAAGTGGTGGTCTACACAGATCATTCAACAATTAAATATCTGATCGTGAAGAAAGATGCCAAACCCAGATTGATCCATTGGGTGCTTCTACTGTAAGAATTTGACGTGGAGATCCGAGACAGAAAATGGACAGAAAACCAAGTAGCAGATCACTTATAAAGGCTTGATAATGGAGAAACAGCTGGCAATGAACTGACAATCAAAGAAATTTTTCCAGATGAACAATTGTTTGCCATGAAACAATAGGATGTCCCTTGGTATGCTGACTATGCAAACTATATAGTAACAGGAAAATGGCCGTTGGAATAGACACGTCAGCAATGAAAGAAGTTCTTCAAAGAAGTCAAGCATTATATCTGGGATGAGTCGTACTTGTTCAACCGCTGTGCTGATCAATTACTAAGGCGTTGTGTTCCATATGAGGAGGTCAATATTATCTTGAAGCACTGTCATTCATCACCATACGGCGGACAATTCAGCGGAAATAAAACTGCAGCCAAAATCCTACAATCAGGTTTGTTTTGGCCCACTCTGTTTAAAGATGCTTACTTATTTGCTCTTCAATGTGACATGTGCTAGAGAACGGGAAATATATCGAGGAGAAATGAAGGACCTCTGCAAAATATTCTGGAAGTTGAGATATTTGATGTATGGTGGATTGATTTTATGAGACATTTTGTTCCATCATTCGGAAACCTGTACATACTAGTTGTAGTAGACTACGTCTCCAAATGGGTTGAAGCAATAACACTGCCATCAAATGATTCAAAAGTGGTGATAAAATTCCTTAAAAAGAATATTTTCACTCGCTTCGGAATACCTCAGGCAATTATCAGTGATGGTGGAACACATTTCTGCAACAGATACTTCGATGCACTCTTATCTAAATACGGAGTTATTCATAAAGTTATCATTGCCTACCATCCATAGTAAAATGGACAAGTTGAAGTTTCAAACATGGAGATCAAAAGAATCTTGGAAAGAACCGTTGGATCAACAAGGAGAGACTGTTCTACAAAACTGGATGACGCATTATGGGCCTACCAGACAGCTTACAAAACACCCATTGGTATGTCCTCATATCGAATGGTGTTTGGGAAAGCATGCCATCTGCCAGTGAAGCTTGAACACAAAGCGTACTGGGCAGTGAAAAGTTAAATCTCGATCCATAAAAAATAGGAGAAAAATGGCTCCACCAACTCAACGAATTGGAGGAATTTCACCTACAGACTTTTGAGAATGCTTGAATATACAAAGAAAAGACCAAGAAGTCGCATGATCGATAAATAGTGCGCAAACAACTGGAACCAAGGCAGCATGTGTTGTTATACAATTCAATGTTGAACTTTTCCCTGGAAAGCTGAAATCAAGGTGGTCGGGTCCATTTGTGATTACTAAGGTTTTACCATATGGAGCTGTTGAGTTACTTCATCCCAACACCAATGATACATTCAAAGTTAACAGCCAGCGTGTCAAACACTACTGAGGAGAATCATTTGAGCGATAAAAACAAAATATCACACTTTCAGATCCAGCCTAATGTTCGGGCAGTCATGTCTAGCTGACGATATTAAACTTAGCGCTAGCAAGGAGGCAACCCATGCAAATTGTGTATATATTCAGATTTGCTGTGTTTTATTTTTTGTGTGTTTAATTTTTGTAGGTAAAGTCACATTTCAGGATGAAGACGTTCTTGCAAATCTTCACAAGCAATTTCATTCTCTCCCTCAAAACTCTCTGATGAAAGTCTACAAAGCTCGCTTGGAACGAATGAGACTTCTGATGATCAAAGGTATTCATAATGACATTCATTGGATTATTGAAGCACGGGTCCGATTGGCATGTGAGCCTCTGACTATTTTATTTCATATCTGTCTGGTTTAGGAAGAGGCACATATGCTAAGAAAAGAAAAGCTAAAAGACTAGGTGTTTGCTATAAATGTGCACGCATGACATGTAATATAGGTTGTCGTTATTTAGGAATGGTGTTTGATAACTGTGAAGATAAAATTAAATTCATTAGGGATGACATGAGTAAGGAGTCTTTGGATGACATATCATTGAATCTTGAGACGCATTCTAGTGGATATATGTATCACGCAATTCGCATGTTACATGCACAATTCCAAAAAGAAAAACAACATTTAAGTCTCGGGAATCTGACTTTAAAAGACCTTGTTTGCCAATTTATAAGAAAATTGGATGAGAAGCTTGTCCTTGACGCAGAAACGTCATTCAAGCCATTACTTATTGTAAATATTATTATCTCTTTTTATTTATCTAATAATTATGATTTGTTTTGTTATTTTCTTTTATTTTCTCTGATAGGATCCAGACTTTCACGATATATTTTACCGTTTAGCTAATAATTATCATTTGGCAGGTACTAACGCTATTATTACTCACCCTTTTTCAAGTTATATAAATTCAACTCATCATTGCACTCTTGAAGGCATCCAGACTTGAGAAAAAAATACATAAAAAAAATGGAAGCAACTTCAAGACGATAAATTGTAAATATTTGTGTGTTTTGCGGTACTAGTGTTGATTCTAAACCAGAATTCATAGCGACAGCACATGAATTGGGTCGAGTCATAGTTGAAAGGAATATGCACCTAGTATATGATGGTGGAAATCTTGGACTAATGGGGTACGTTTCAAGGGCCATACAGGAAGGAGGTAGTCAAGTTCTGGGAATCATCCCAAAAACCTTTGGCAGAGGTGAATCTTATAGGACCATCAAACGGAGAGGAACTTATCGTACCAGGTATGTCTGAATGACTGGTAGAAATGATTAACCGTGCTTATGCTTTTATTTCTTTGCCAGGTGGCTTGGGTACGATGAAGGAAATTTTTACAGTACTATTTTGGGCGAACTTGAACATAAACCAGAAATCGATTGGACTGTTTAATGCTGATGGATTTTATGATTTTCTTTGTGTGTTTCTTGATGATGCCCGGAGAAATGGATTCATGTCGAAGCCTGTAAAAGATATCCTCTTCACTGCCAGAACTGCCAATGATTTAATTGACAAACTTTTAGCCTTTGAACCACAAATTGACCCTATCATTTCCAAGATTATCTGGTCTGATAATGATCGTGGTAAGAAGCGTCAGATAAATTTGGATCTTAATCTTTAATTTTCTTTCTAGATGTAGAATTTTAGCTAACCAGGTATTGTCTTCTAAACTCTTCTTATTCTTTTTAAGACATTGGGGACAATGTCTCAATTAGGTTTGGGGGTGGGGAATAGTTGACTAGTATCTTGTATTTATTTTTTGTTATGTTGTTTTTATTTGATTTTTAGTAAAAAAATTTCAAAAATTCAAAAAAATATAAAAAAATATTTTGTTTTTTTGTGTTTTTAATTTGACTAATCAGGTGTAAATTAGTGTTTGAGATAACTGTGTAAGGAATTTCCACTCCTGAGACGTATCTCAACCTATTTCGTAATAAGTTAATTTTTATTTATTTCCTTTTGAATTATTTAATTTGTGAATTCTCATTAATACTGACTAAATTGGATCTTCATATGCTCAGTTGACAGGTATTATCAACATGCATGGTAACATACGACCATGAGTTGTAAGTGAAAAGTTTGTAATATTCAGTGCTCTAGTTTAATTGGAGGAAGCATCTAAAAAAGTAATGAAAAAAATCTTAGATCCGAGTAATTAAGTCCGTATGAATGTTTTAACACCTAGTGCCCTAAAACCAACTGGTTTGGGAGTCTCTGGCCCAAAACTCGCTACATGGATTAAAGATGTTATTAAAAAAAACACTTCTGAGATCCGAGTAATTAAGTCCGTAGGGGTGTGTTAACACCTAGTGCCCTAAAACCAACTGGTATATGAGTTATTGGCCCAAAGCTCGCTACATGGATCAAAGATGTTATGGAAAAAAAAAGATATCTGAAATCCGATTAATTAAGTTTGTAAAGGTGTCTTAACACCTAGTGCCCTAAAGCCAACTGGCTTGGGAGTCACTGACCCAAAACTCGCTACATGAACGGAAGATATTGTATATAAATAAAACAAACAAAAAATCCATTGCAAAAACAAAAGGTGTGAATTCTGATTTAACTTTAGGACAAAAATATTACTCTCTTTTCAACTACACTTATGAATATTGTAGGCACAATGATTTGATTAATACCTTGTTGGTTGTGTATATGAAGAATTGTAAAAATAATCGGAGAATTTACTTATTTAGTAATTTAGAAAGAAAGAAAATAACTACTAACTTGAATAAGAAGTTTCACTTGTTTAGTCACTAACTTGTTTATTCTCTTTTCTCTTGTCTTTTTGCTTTTATGTGCAATAGATTGACGTTTGTGGGTATCGTCACTGTAAGCCCTCACGAGACTACAACTTGTCCACTAGGGACATCTAGAGGTTTAAAGGCTTAATGCATACGCTAAATGCAACCGTGATCCCTACGAAAGTGGCGTAGTTTAATTTTATTGTTTGTTGTATTTTATTTTGTTGTTTTGCTTGAGGACTAGATAAATGTTAGGTTTAGGGTTGTGATGAGCGGAAAATATATCATTATTTACCGCCCCTTTTACTTAATATTTGTATAGTTTCTCGAGTTTTATGAACGTTTTGATGTGTTTTAATTTATTTTGCAGATAAAATAAAATCGGGACTTAATGGAATTAATCAGGACGAAATGTGGAACAAATAAGGGCAAAAACTGGACTTGATATTTTGATTTTGGAGATTAAAAACTTAAAATGGCGTTCTAACGAAGTACAATTTCGAAAATTCCAACTTTGCGCAATTGTCATATTTTGGCCATAACCTTTTACTCCTATATCGGATTGAGGAGATTCAGGTTTTAGATTAAAGAAGACTCAAAGATTGAAGTTCATAATAATTTTGAATTCTGAAGTTTACATGACCGAAATTGATAAAACATTCGAAAGTGTGTTATATGTAATTATTTAATTCATTTTCAAAATAAAAAAATAAAAATTGTCAAACTTCCATGTTTGGTGGAGGATTTGGTGCCATATTTGGTGACATGTTTGATGCCATGTTTGGTGGAGCAACTGGTGGAGAAATTTGTGGATGCCTTAGATTTGCCTATAAATACCAAGCTAAACTTTGTAAATTTTTCATGTTTTCTTTGGAGGAATTTCTCCATGAAAACCTAAAGGAAAGTGTCTTGTATATTTATTTAAGTTTTCTTTTTATTTAATTAATAAAATTTTATGTGTTTTCATTTACAGCTTGAGCAGGTAATCTCATTCTGCTGGGGTGAAAAAAATGAGACTTTTAAAGTAATAAATTAGATTAATCTCCCTTATTTTAATTAAAATTTGGATTAATTAGTTACCGCCTATATGGCCGGTTTAGGTGACAACCTTATTTACCGCCTATATGGTCGGTTTTACATTCAAGACGTAGTTTCCGCCTATATGGTCGGTTTAGGTAACCTTGTTACCGCCTATATGGTTGGTTGGACTTAATTGAGACAAATGAAATTTCCGCCTTTATGGTCTGGTTAAATATAATTATTTAATCGATAAACATTGACAATAAGGGAGATTTCTAATTTTGAAATATTAAAAGTGGATCATTTAACCCCCAACATTTTCTTTCATTATTGTAATTTTACTTTTATTTATTTTCAAGTTATTTTTTTATGATGTTTTGTTTAATTAAGTTTTTAGTAATCCTAGGTATGTGTCGTAGCTAAATACATAATTTAGGGGTGTGATGAATTCCAATATCACCGATTTATAAAGTTAGTTATTTTATGTCTTGGGTAATATAAAGGTTTATTTATTGAGTCTTAAGCTTAATGTTTCTTGTTAACTGGCCATTAATAAGATTGATCTGGTAAACTTAAAATAAACTTGACGAAAGAATTTTAGGTTTTAGCCTTAGACTTAATAGCTCACGATCTCACCTCAGGGCATGGTGACCCTTAGGTAGATTTCCTTACATGATAGACATATACCTGTCTGGCGGGGGTATCCACAATTGGAATTTATTCTTAATGAATTCAGGTAACTTGGTTAACATAGACATATGATTAATTGGGTTATTTGGGTGTTAGCATTTGACCATCGACATGGCTTTTGCATATTTTCATTTTCCAGGTTAATAAACCGATATATTGCATGAATATGAGATAACCACTTCATATTTAAAAGATATTGGAAGGATTCACAACCCTAGATAATTTTATAATATTGAATTTTCCTTTAATTTACATTCGCACTGTTTTATTTGTTTTAGCAAAAATCACCATCCAATCAACAAACCAATCTATTAGGTACTTGTAAACATTTAACTTCATAAATTGATAGCTAAGGTATTAAGTCCTCGTGGGATCGATACATTTTATACTACTTGAACGATACGTGCGCTTGTGTTATACGTGTGTGATCACGCTGATCAAATAAGTGAAAAATTAGCAAATAAATGGGGACACAAAAGAGAGTGCCTTTAACATAGTGAATGATGCAAAGCACAACATCATAATGAAGAGATCGAGGAGCATCTATGAACTGACTTACAATATAAACAACATAGGCAATGTCTAGTCGAGTGACAGTGAGATAAATGAGACTACCAACTAATTGTCTATAGAGAGTAGGATCATCAAGATGAAAGTCATCCATAAGTGTAAGTTTAGTATTATATTCGACAGGGGTTGAAACTGTCTTGTTATCTGTAAGGCCGACTAGAGAAATAAGATTAGAAGCATACTTAGCTTGAGAGAGATGATAGCCATCATCAGAGGAAGTAACTTCAATGCCCAAGAAGTAACTGAGAGAACCAAGATCTTTCATTTCAAATTATTGACTAAGAGACTGTTTAAGATCCATAATTCCTGAATGATTATCCCCAGTAATAATCATGTCATCAATATAAAGAAGTCGCATCACGATGTCTATATCAGATTTATGGAGGAATGGGGCAGAGTCATGTGGATTGGAGGTAAACCCAAGCTGACAAATAGTCGTACTGAACTTGGCAAACTATGGACGAGGAGCTTGTTTTAGACTATATAGGGTCTGACGTACGCGATATTGTAGAACACAGAAATTGACGACGCTGTTCTAGGCTAGAGGCCTAGTTGGGAGTACGGAGTAGCCCGCGGGGGACTAAACCGGAGAACTAAAAATGGAGTCACCACCCGGTGTGAATCGGGAAAATAATTTAAGGCCGCACTCACCCCTCACAAGGGAAGACCTTAAACCATTGGGTTCGGAATGGTCCCTTATTTATGCCACTTATAATGAAATGATTTGTGCAATAACTTAACTGAATCTGCGCAACATATATATTCAAAGATAACCTGTATCTAGTTCGCATTCAAGAGAATAAATCCTATATCTAAGTTTTCATGCTTTAAGAGTAAGTCGTCACAACGGCAAACATACGATATCACCCAAATATCTCATGAGCATGTTGAATTATCAAACACAAAGAATAAATAACATCCTAAATATAAACGTAAGTTAAATTACTATTGCAAAAGAAAAATAACTAAATCATGCATAAAGAAATATCATAATCATGCTTAAAAATAAATAACTTATTAGACTAAATCATGCTTAAAATGAAAGGTTGGATGAAACGAAACATGTGAATCTCTCAAGTGGTACGTGGCATTGTATCCCGAGTGCAAATTGCAATACCGTCCATTCGGATTCGGCTATGGAATTTACGTCCGGGTTTCCATCCGATATACCACAAGAGAGAACATATATTCCGTTCATCCGGAAATCACATCATCCACCAATCCACAATACTCATATGAAATAAAGTACTAAAATAAATGAAAATAAAGGATAATAAATAAAGAAGGTGCCCTTAGGTCTAACCTCTTAAATCGTCTCTCGGAAGTGCGCTACGCGGTTGTTGGAAAGGTTGATGCTCCGCAACTCCTCCGGTTCACTGGTTCAACATTTTCCTTCGCTGTTTCGCTATTTGGGCTGCTGTTTTTTACTCTATTTTGCTGCTGTTTTCACTGGTCAGTGGCTGTGTTTTAGGGGCTATTTTCGGTGGTCAGAGGCTGTGTTTCAGGGGCTGTTTTTGGTGGTCAGTGTTTCAGGGGCTGTTTCGATTGTTACATGGGCTGTCTCATGGGCTGTTTCAGGGGCTATTTCAGGGGCTGTTTCAGGGGTATTTTCGGTGGTTACATGGGCTGTCTCAGGGGCTGTTTTAAGGGTTGTTTCAGGGGTATTATTCACGATAAAATGGGACTATTTCAGGCAGGATTTTCGGTGTTCTGGGGTGTAATTCACGATAAATGGTTGCTGAGTGGGGTATTTGCGTGAGTGGCTGAGTGCTAGGGGCTGTTGAAGGTGCTTTATACGTGATGAAGGCTATGTGTGACGTGAGTGGACTGTGTTGCGTGAGTGGCTGAGTGGGTTGTGTTGCTTGCTGAATGGGCGTGAGCTAGGCATGTGGCGTTGAGGTTGTATGACAATGGGCTGGCCTTCCTTAGCGATGTGGGATGTAGGTCTGCTTGTTAGTGTGTTTTATTGGCAGAGGGGACGTGCAAAGTGTCTTTATTGAGTGGGGTATTTGCGTGTTTGAGGGCTGTTTGTGAGGGGTTGTAGTGCCGTGTTAGAGGTTGTTTCTCCAAAGCAGTTTGGACGTGAGTGAGCTTGAGAGGAGAAGGGTGTCTTGTGTTGTCTATGTGCTAGGGGAATGATGGATGGATTTTGGGTTCTTTTTATAGGCAAATGTTGGTGCATTAATTGGGTGGGTTTTGTTTGGTGAAGGTTATTAATTAGGAGGTGGCTTTGTTCAAAATGGGGTGTGATGTGTTGTTTATTTTGACTTGGAGGGGGAGGCTATTAATTAGGAGGTGGATTTTGATGTGTTGTGTCTTTTGACTTGGTGGGAGGTTATTAATTGCTTGAATAAGTTGGTGGAGGGGTGGCTTTTGGCTTCTTGTGCATGGGTTGCTAGGGTTTGCATAGTCTAGGGTGAAACATGGCTGTGTTTGGCGTGAGCTTATGTGAGGGTTGTTTGCTTACGTGTGCGTGGAGAGTGTGTGTTGTGTGGAGTGAAGGTATGTGTGCGTGAGGGTAGTGTGCTGTGTGTTTAGGTGGGAGTGTGTGCTGTGGAGAATAGAGAGTGTGTGCTGTTTGTTGTTTCAACTGGCTTGGAGAGTGTGTGATGTGTGGAGAGTGCGTGAGGGTATAAGGTTGAGTCTTTTAGTCGATGTGGGAGAGAGAGACGAGTGAGTGAAGGGTGTTTGTGTGTGGAGAGTGCGTGAGGGTATGAGAGGCGTGGCTTTTGTTTGTTATTTGTGAAGGGTTTGGTGTATGGTTTGCGGGGGTTTTGAGCCAAAGATAATTTTGAAACGGAGGTCCAACGAGCAAACCCGAAGCTAAACAAACGAATTAAATCCAACAAGATGTCAATTCTTGACTTTTCCATTCCGACGTCCGTTTCCCGTGACTTCCGCGGCTTAAAAGGTATTGCCTCCGCACGAGGCTCATCATCGGGACTTATATGCAAAAATGCAGTGCCTACAGTCGCCCCCACTTTGATGGGACTTGTGCAGTGTGTAACAGTGACAATCCTATCAAATTTATGCAATGCATTTTTACTTACCTGGCTCGCCAGCTATCACCTGACTTGCCTGCTGCTTTAAACTGAGTTGATATGGTGGCGAGGTGCCTCGACCCCTGGGCTTCGTTCCCAAACCACCAAATGTGGGCTCTATTCCCGAACTGTGCTGATGTTGCAGTGGGCCCTCAACCCTGGGACGCATCCCGGAACTGCAACTGATGTGTGGGCCCTCGACCCTGAGACACATCCTAAAAGTGATGATGTAGTGGGTCCTCGACCCTGGGACGCATCCCGGAACTACAACTGATGATGCAGTGGGCCCTCGACCCTGGGACGCATCCCGTAACTGCAACTGATATGTGGGCCCTCGACCCTGAGACACATCCTAAAAGTGATGATGTAGTGGGTCATCGACCTTGGGACGCATCCCGGAACTACAACTGATGATGCAGTGGGCCCTCTACCCTGGGACGCATCCCAGAACTACAACCGACAACAGGGGCGCCTCGACCTTGGGACGCATCCCAATACTGCTGACAATGTGGGCCTCGCCCTCAAACTGATGATGTAGTGGGTCATCGACCCTAAACTGGTACTGATGTGGGCCTCGCCCTCAAAACTGATACTGATGTGGGCCTCGCCCCCAGACTGATGCTGATGTGGGCCTCGCCTCAAACTGATACTGACGTGGGCCTCGCCCTAAACTGATACTGATGTGGGCCTCGCCCCCAAACTGATGTGAGCCTCGCCCCCAGACTGATACTGATGTGGGTGTATACCCATAGTGCTATACCCGGTAACTGATACTGATGCTGATGTGGGCCTCGCCCCCCGGAGTGCCATACTCGGCAAAACTGATACTGATGCTGATGTAGGCCTCGCCCCCAGAGTGCCATACCCGGCAAAACTGATACGGATGCTGATGTGTCTCCATACCCGGAGTTCCATTATTGGCTTGTTCATTCCCGAACCGCGTTCTATTCTTGGAGTGCCATTCTCGGCTTGTTCATTCCTGAACTGTGTTCCATTCTTGGAGTGCCATTCTTGGCTTGTTCATTCCCGAACTGCGTTCCTTTCTCGGAGTGCCATTCTTGGCTTGTTCATTCCCGAACTGCGTTCTATTCTTGGAGTTCCATTCTCGACTTGTTCATTCCCGAACTGTGTTCCATTCTTGGAGTGCCATTCTCGGCTTGGTAATTCTCGAACTGTGTTCCATTCTCGGCTTGTTCATTCCCGAACTGCGTTCCATTCTTGGAGTGCCATTCTCGGCTTGTTCATTCTCGAACTGTGTTCCATTTTTGGGGTGCCATTCTTGGCTTGTTCATTCCCGAACTGCGTTCCATTCTTGGAGTGCCATTCTCGGCTTGTTCATTCTCGAACTGTGTTCCATTCTCGGAGTGCCATTCTTGGGTTGTTCATTCCCGAACTACGTTCCATTCTTGGAGTGCCATTCCCGACTTGTTCATTCCCGAACTATGTTGATGTGTGGCCCTTAACCCTGAGACTCATCCCCAAAACTGATACTGATGATGTGATGGTTCATTCCCGAACCGTACTGTATGAGAAATGGTAGACTGGTCGCCCCCAGTCTCGATTCATCTTTTTATCCTTTGCTATTTCATTAGATCAAGGTAGATTTGCTGATATGATGTTACATACCAACACACTGTATTGCTTCTCACGAGATAATCCAGATAGCTAAACATATTTTCGTCCTCAACGAATGCTTCGTTTCGAAACCAGAGAACCTTCAAAGTACTCAATACACTCAAATCCACTCGTCTGAATGAGTGATCTGAACTAGACTCATAGTGTGTGTGTGCCAAGGCTCTTTCGCAGCTTAATCCTTAAGCAAGCCAATTCGTTATTTTTTCTCGGAGAATTGGATCAGTGGGTCTAACCAACCTAGACGTCTTGATCATACTCTGTGATTTCTTCCGCGTACTCAACATGATATGGTTTTCTTATTTTTCTTTTGTCTTTTTTTTTTCTTCTTTTCATTTTTGAACTTTCATTTTCTTTTCTTTTTTTTCTTTTAACACACCTACCCTTTAAGGTAGCATTTCTCCTCATGGTGGTCCTAATACTCGCCCATGGGTAGCTTCACGCTTATCGGTTATAGGTGGCCTATTTTTTCCTTTTTTTTTTCAGAGACTTTTTCTTTGTTTCCAACCATATCATATATCGCAACATAAGTAAACCAGGATGGACCTCTAGGAAAACGGTCATTCACTGACCCGCCATCTCTTCAACTAGTCATCTCGCCGATTGCTCAGGCTTCTATTACTAAGATCCGGTAATCAAGTGCTCGCGAGTCTAACCGAGATCAACCACTCAGAATACCGGATGAGAACACATCTTGCACTCATCGTTTCTAAGGTTTCATCCTACAACAAACAATGTCATCACCGGACATATGCCTAACCATCGAGGTCTTTTTTTTTCACTCCACTGGAATTCTTCTTTTCATCTGCTGGTAATGTGGGCTTTGCCACCTGGGATTCCTTCCCGAAACTTATAACGATATGGGCCTCAACCCTGGGATCCATTCCTGAAATTGATACTACTGTGGGCCTCAACCCTGGGATTCATTCCTGACACTGATGACACTGTACTGTTGCTGCTTCTGGTTAGCCTGCCTTTGCCGCTTTCTCATTTTCTTCTTTGAAACATGTGAATACAAAACAAAACAAAACACAAAAAGGAATGCAAGTGCGTTACGTGTATGCATGCATGCATGCATGTATGAACTTATTATACCGTTGGGTTAGGTCTTCCTCCAGCTCTCCTGGTGTTTGCTCAGTCTTATATTCTTCAGGCAAAATATTTCTTCAATCTGTCCACGTTGATCAGCTCAGTGAACTCGTTCCCTTCCAAATCTGACAGTCTCACTGCCCCATTTCCCATCACTTTCTGTACTATGTAGGGCCCTTCCCAGTTGGGTCTGAACTTTCCTCTCGGATCTGTCGTTGACGGATTTGACTACTTGAGCACCGGATCACCCTTCCTGATCTTGGTAGGACGTACTTTTTTGTTGAATGCTCGAGCCAACCTTTTTTGGTATAACTGCATATGCTGTAAAGACTTCATTCTTTTCTCATCCATCAATGCCAACTGTTCAAATCTCTGCGAGGCCCATTCTTGTTCTGGAAACTCTGCTTCTTCTAATACTCGCATGGACTGTATCTCAACTTTCATCGACAGTACTGCTTCCATTCCATAGACCAAAGAATAAGGCGTGGCTCTTGTTGCAGTTCTCACAGAAGTTCTGTATCCCCACAGGGCGTACGGAAGCTTATCAGCCCAATCTCTGTAGTTTTCTGTCATCTTGGCTAATATCATCTTCATTGTCTTGTTGGCTGCCTCAACTGCCCCATTCGCCTACGGTCTGTAAGGTGACGACTTGTGGTGTCATAACCCATACTTTTGTAACATCGCCTTCGTTTCTCCTTGAAATTGAACTCCGTTGTCTGTTACTACATGGTGCGGCATTCCATATCGGCATATGAGATTTCGAGCTATGAACCTTGCCATCTGCTTCGCTGTAACATTGCGAAATGACTCGGCTTCCACCTATTTTGAAAAGTAATCCACTGCCACTACTATGAAGCGATGTCCATTCGATGCGTTTGGTCGAATTTCTCTGATCATGTCGATTCCCCATGCTAAGAAAGGCCACGGCTCTGACAACCCATGCAACTCTGTGTGAGGCAGATGGTTCAAGTTACCGTGTGCTTGACAATCATGACAATGCTTTACCAGCTTCGCGCAGTCAGCTTCCATAGTTGACCAGTGGAAACCTTGTCTTACTATCTTGCGAGACAAATTCAAACCATTCATGTGTGGTCCACATACCCCGGCATTTACTTCTTCCATTACCTTCTGAGCCTCTTCTTTTCTCAAACATTTCAGCTGAATGCCATTCGCCTGTCTCTTGTATAGTTCTCATTTCAGACTCATGTACTGAGAAGCCAACTTCTGAATAACTATTATGTCCTTTATGCTTGATTCTTCTGGGAGTTCTCCGTGTTCTAGATACCTCTGAATATCTTGATACCAAGGTTTCCCGTCGTTGACCTCTACTTCCAATATTCTCTCTATCTCATAAACCGGTCTGTTTGCTGTTGTCAATACCAGCGGTCTAATCACCAATTTCTCAGGATTTTCCCAAGTTGCAGCTAGTGTTGCCAATGCGTCTGCCATCTGGTTCTCTTCCCGCGGCAAGTGCTGGAATTTACAGTCAGGGAGGGCCTGTGCCAGATTCCTGAGATAGAACAAGTAGGGTTTCAATCGTTCTTCTTTCAATTCCCACTCTCCTTGCATCTGTCTGACTACCAACATTGAGTCCCCGTAGACCTCAACATTCTTAGCCTTCAAAGTTATCAATGTAGTCAATCCAAAGGCACATGCTTCATACTCAACCATGTTATTGGTTACTCCAAACGTCAATCTCTTGGCCATAGGCAAAGTTTCTTCTTTGGGAGTTACTATCATAATTCCAATTCCGGCTCCTTTACAGTTTACTGCCCCGTCGAAGTACATCTTCCATCCTTGAACTGTAATAGCTTGGACCTCCTCGTCTGGGAACTCAAACTTGTATTGATATCCTTCTATCGGTTGTAATGCCAGGAACTCTGCCACGGCTCGCCCCTTGATTACTTTAGAAGTGAGGTATTCAATATCAAACTCTGTCAGCAACACTAACCATCTGCCCAAATTTCCAACTAACGAAGGCACTGAATGCAGATACTTCAAATGATTCTCCTTTGCTACCACTTGGATCTTGTAGGATTGGAAGTAATGGCGCAATTTTCTGGACGCCCATACTACTGCCAAACAGATCTTCTCCACTTCCTGATAGCGGGCTTCGTAGGGAAGAAAATTCTTACTGAGGTAGTAGACTGCATGCTCTACTCCCGTCTCA
Source organism: Zanthoxylum bungeanum (assembly GCA_019454045.1). Taxonomy (NCBI): domain Eukaryota; kingdom Viridiplantae; phylum Streptophyta; class Magnoliopsida; order Sapindales; family Rutaceae; genus Zanthoxylum; species Zanthoxylum bungeanum. The sequence continues at coordinate 37,098 of SKCR01025316.1, forward strand.
TCTGCTTGTACCATCATCGCCCCCAACTTTCAGGTTCTATGGCCAAATACAGTATCAAGGGCTTTCCTGGTCTCGGAGGTCTCAAAACATGAGGCTTCACTAAATATTCTTTGACCTTATCGAAGGCTTCTTGGCATTGATCATTCCATTTCACTAGCTGGTCATTCCTTAGTAATTTGAAAATAGGTTCACAAACCGATGTCAACCTGGCGATGAACCGACTGATGTACTGAATTTTCCCGAGGAATGCTCTAACTTCTTTCTCTGTCTTCGGTGCTGGCATCTCAGTAATTGCCTTGATCTTCTCAGGTTCAACTTCTATTCCTCCCATTCCCACTGTGTGGCCTAATAATTTCCCTGAAGTTACCCCAAACACACACTTCTTGGGGTTTAACCGCAATGTGGGACACAGAAACTGGATGACGCATGCTGTTCTAGGCTCGCGGCCTAGTTGGGAGTACGGAGTAGCCCGCATGGGACTAAATCGGAGAATAATGGAGTCGCCACCCGGTGTGAACCGGGAAAATGAGATTTAAGGCCGCACTCACCCCTCGCAAGGGAAGACCTCAAACCGTTGGGTTCAGAATGGTCCATTACTTATGCCACTTGTAATAAAATGATTTGTGCAATAATCTAACCAAGCCTAAGCAACATATTTCCAAGGATAATCTATTTCAAGTTCGCATGCATAAATCAAAAGTTCATCTAAGTTCACATGTAACACATTTTAAAGTTTGCATACAACCTATTTGTATATAATCTATGTCCAAATTTTCATGCATAAAGATAAATATGGCTATCATACAATGTTATAAGCACATTACATTCCATCATAGGAATGCCAGTAGATAATAATTGTACAATCACGCATGAAAGTAAATCGAAATAAAGGCGAGCATATAACTTCATGAACATGTTGAATGGATGAATGCGGAAGCATAAGTAGATAACTACCGTGTAAACATACATCATGGGAACGAACATGTAATCTTATGCACACAATAAATGGCTAAACGAGAACATGAACAATCAAAAAGGCAAATGACAAAATGAGTAACCATGCATGAGATGTGATGAAATAGGGCCTGTTTACCGTGGGCGTTCATGCGGCGTTCGTATCCACGTTCGAACGGTAAATAGAAGGTTCGCGTTCTAGTAGCGTTCGTAAACGCGTTCGAACGAACTGAGATAGAAAACAAGCGTTCGTGTGGCGTTCTGAAACGCGTTCGAACGGGTTACATCAGCGACCTCCGAAATGTAGTAAACCACATGACACATACGTGAACGGATGAATAGATGACACCTAATAAATAATAACGGGCTAAAAGTCGCGGCAAAGTATCATGGTAAAGGTAAACGGTAGGCTTTTTATCCCTCCGAATGGAGGACCTTTAGTCCGACTTACTAAGCCCATGCGCAATGCAACATGATGCATGATTATGCAAGAAGATGACATACAAAGAAAAGCGAATAACGAAATGAAAGGCGCGGCGAAGTATCGTGGTAAAGGTTCTTTAACCCCTCGAAATGGAGGACCTTTAATCCAACTTACTAAGCCTATGCGCATCACATCATAATACATATAAAAATAAAGACAACAATATCGGACTTCGTATACCCGATTGAACATATCCCACATTCAACCGACTATACATCATCCGGCGTGGCAAAGCATCGTGGTAAAGGGTTTTAACCTCTCAAAATAGAGGACCTTTAATCGCACATACTAAGCCCATGCGCAAACAACACAAGAATATAAAAAAAGTAAGGACAACGATATCGGACTTCGTGTATCCGATTGAACATATCTCGCATCCAATCGAATATACATTATCCGGCATGGAAAAGCATCGTGGTAAATGGTTTTAACCTCTCAAAATAGAGGACCTTTAATCGCACTTACTAAGCCCATGCGCAAAAAAACACAATACATCTATAAAAAGTAAAGACAACGATATCGGACTTCGTGTATCCGATTGAACATATCTCACATCCAATCGAATATACATTATCCGACGCGGCAAAGCATCGTGGTAAAGGGTTTTAACCTCTCAAAATAGAGAACCTTTAATCTCACTTACTAAGCCATGCGCTTTATCTCATCATTACATAACAAATAACATGCGGAAATCAAGTAGCGAATAATAGACAAATCAAAACAACATAAAACGAAATATGCGCCGTTTACTCAAGTGGTACGTGGAGTTGTATCCCGAGTACAGATCATACTACCGTCCATTTGGAATCGGCTATGAAATTTATGTCCGGGTTTCCATCCTATATACCACGAGAGGTGACACATTTTTCATTTTATTCAAGGGCCACAACATACATCATTTTATAATTCATGCATTTTCTATCTATTCAAGGGCCACAACATGCTTCACTCCACAATAATCATGCAAACGAGACTCAATAAACGATAAAAATATAAATGAAAATGAATGTGAAAAGTACCCTCAGGTCTAACCTTTTATGTCGACTTTCGGACTCGCGTTTCACGGTGATCGGAAGGGCCAAAGCTCCTCAACTTTCTGGTTCACTGGATCATTTTTTTCCTCGCTGTTTCGCTGCTTAAGCTACTGTTTTTTGCTCCGTCTCGCTGCTGTTTTGCTGTTGTACTTTTGCTGTATCCTGGTCACTGTTTTTGGTGTTTTAGGCTACTGTTTTGGGTGTTTAAAGGCTTTAAGTGCAATTTTTTTAATTATTATTTTAGGGATTAAAAGTGCAGTTTTTAGTCACTGGTTTAGGTGATTTAGGGGCTGTTTTGGGGCTGCTGTATAGGGGCTATTTTTCGGTGATGTGTGCTGCTGTATATGGGCTATTTTTTGGTGATGTGTGCTGCTGTATATGGGCTGTTTTTCAGTGATATGTGCTGCTGTATAGAGGGCTATTTCGGTGGTGTTTCAGGTTGTAATGTTTTCGGTAATGGAGGGGTTTATGGGGCTGTGATTTTCGGCTAAGGGTGTAGGAGGAGAAGAGAAATATTTGCTTGCTGTATGCGTGAATCAAAAGGCTTTTTTTCTTGCTGTATGCGTGTGAATGAGAGACTGCAAGGGTTGGGAGAGGTTGATTTTTTATAGGCAAAGTGGGTAGGGCTGCTCTTTGCTTGACAATGAAAGGGATTTGGCATTTAAGGGGGATTTGATTTAGTGTCAAAAAAGGAAATCCTAAGATTGATGGGGGACAAAATTAGTTCAAATTAGGAAGTTAATATATTTAATTTGTGTTGTTTAGGCATAATATTTGTTAAGTTAGGAATACAATATTTTTAATTAGGAATAATATTTTGTTGATTGATTTTAATTAGGCATGATTTTATTTAATGTTTTATTTAATTTGGTATATGATTTAATTAATATTTTATTTAATTTGGTATATGATTTAATTAATTTGGTTGTATTTTAAGGGCCTTGGGCGTGTGGGCCAATGTGGTGGGCGTGTGGGTTGGCTTTGGTGGTGGGCTTGTGGGTTGGCTTTGGTGGTGGGCTTGGTGAGTGGGTTTGGGCCAAGGTTAAATGGTTTGCGGTGTTTTTAGGCTAAAAGTGCTTTAAAATGGAGGTCCAACGAGTGAGCCTGTAGCTAAACAAGGGAATAAAAATCTAACGAAATACCGATTCCCTTCCGACGACCGTTTCCCGCGACTTCCTCGACTTAAAAGGTAGTTTCTCCAAATGAGACTCATCATAGGGACTCACATGCAAAAATGCAGTGCCTACAGTGGCCCCCACTTTGATGGGACTTGTGCAATGTGTAACAGTGACAATCCTATCAAAGTACGTGCAATGCATTTTCACTTACCTGGCTCGCCAGCTGTCATCTGGTTTGCCTGTCGCTATGAACTGAATTTGATGACGTGCCATTCTTGGCGTGCTAAACCCCGTACCTAGGGTGTCGTGGTAGTCCACAATAGTCCACGATAATCCACAGAATCCACGGTAGTCCACGGTAGTCCACCTAATCCATATAGTCCACATAGTCCACGATAATCCACAATAGTCAACGGTAGTCCACGACAGTCCACATAGTCCAAAATACTCCATAATAGTCCACGGTAGTCCACTGTAGTCCACATAATCCACAATACTCCACAATAGTCCACGGTAGTCCACAATATTTCACGATAGTCCACGGTAGTCCACATAGTCCACAACACTTCACGATAGTCCATGGTAGTCCACAGTAGTCCACAACACTTTTCGATAGTCCACGGTAGTCCACAACACTTCACGATAGTCCTCGGTAGTCCACATAATCCACAACACTTCAAGATAGTCCATGGTAGTCCACAACATTTCATGATAGTCCACGGTAGTCCACAACATTTCACGATAGTCCACGGTAGTCCACATATTTCACGATAGTCCACGGTAGTCCACATAATCCACAACACTTCAAGATAGTCCACGGTAGTCCACATAACTGTTCTGATGATGCAGTGGGCCTCGACCCTGGGACGCATCCCAATAACTGCAACCGACAACGGGGGCCTCGACTCTAGGACGCATCCCAATACCGCTGACAAAATGGGCCTCGTCCCTGGGACGCATCCCATAACTGAAACTGATGATGATGTGGGCCTCAACCCTGGGACGCATCCCCAAACTGCTGATAATAAATTGGGCCTCAACCCTGTGACTCATCCCCAAAACTGATACTGATGATGATGTAGGCCTCAGCCCTGGGACTCATCCCTGAAACTGATGATGATGCTATGGGAGCCTCAACTTGGGACTCATCCCCAAAACTGATACTGATGTGGGCCTTGCCCCAGACTAATACTGATGTGGGCCTCGCCCCCAGACTGATACTGATGTGGGCCTCAACCCTCAGATTACTACCCGAATCTAACACCAATGTGGGCCTCAGCCCTAGGATTATTACCCGAATCTGATACTGTGCTTTTGTTATGCTTGATTGGCTTGTCTTCGCCGCTTTCTCTTTTTCTTCTTCAAAACCTGTGAACACACAACAAAACAAACACAAAAGGGTGCAAAATGTGTTACGTGTATGCATGTATGCGTGAATGTTCCCATCCTGTCGGGTTAGGTCTTCTGTCAATTCTCTTGGTGACTGCTCGGTCTTAGGTAAAATATAGCTTCAATCTGTCAACATTGATTGGCTCGGTGAACTCATTCCCTTCCAAGTCGGACAGCCTCACTGTCCCCGTTTCCCAGTTTCTGAATGACTATCTTATCTTTCTGTTTGCTTCTTCCGAGGATTCCCCTTGTTCTAAGCATCATTGTGTATCATAGTACCAAGGTTGAATGCTTTTGTCAAATATACTCATGTTGCATATTCAAGCGAGTACGGGAAATGAACGTCTTTATTATCATTAGAAAAAAGGTTCAAACAAACAGGAAAAATCAATGTCTATATTAAAAATGCAGGATCAAACAAACTAGGAGGAATAACTTCATCATTCGCAGCACTGCCTTCTTCCTCGGCCTATGGTTGTTTATCATTGTCACCCCATATCCCCATGTACGAGCTTGGTGGTCGAGAGCTTGGAGGACGAAGGTTTCAGGCAAGCCAGAGTTGATCATGTAGGTGGGTGGGGGAACATAGTGATAATTTGGTAGAGGATTGGTGTGTGTGTTTGGCTGTTCTCTTTCAGGGTCAGGGATCTTATGGGAGTCAATTAAGTCTTGGATCTCATGGCGGAGACGGGTACAACTATTGGTGTCATGGCCAGGTTGTTGGTGGAAGTGGCAGTAGCGGTTCATATTAAGGCTTGGTGGGGGAGGATTTGGGAGTGGTCTAGGTTCCAAGAGTTTTAAGAGTCCTTGCCTGGTCAGCTTCTCAAGCACTTTGGACAAGGGTCTATCCAAGTTAGAAAATCGAATATTCTTAATGGCAGCAATCTCGGCAGTAGCGGGCTTGGTCTCAGAATGCCCTCCAAAATTCCTCCTATTCTGGCCATAAAACTTCCGGTTTTCCGCCTCCTCTTCTTCAATATCCATGACAGTTTCCCTTAGCTGTCGGAAATCCGCAATCATGGAAGTCATCCTCCTTAGCTTCCCATAGATGGAGGGTTTAGTACCCTTGATGATCATCTTTATTTGGTCCTTCTCCGAGGGCCTTGTTTGCATCTTTAGCAGCTGGCTTCTCCAGCGGTCCACATACTCCTTAAAGCTCTCCTCCGGCCTTTGCTTAGTATTCTCCAAGTCGCGGAGCGACAAGTCGATCTCTAAGTCTGTAACTTACTACTTCAGAAAAGCATCAGCTAGTTCCCTTCAATCTTATTTAACCATTTTCTCAAGGCTGTGATACCATACTACAGGTGCTCCATCGAGTGACATCCCAAACATCTTTTGGACTTGGCGCTGTGATAGGCCCACTGAACTCATCATTGAGACGTATTGCCGCAGATGGACCTTCGAGTCCCCATTCCCATTGAACTTAGCCATATCAGGCATCTTGAACTGAGCTGGCAGCTGTTCTTAAAAGGTCAACGCCTCATAATCCAACAAGTCCTCATGTTTCCCATTCAGTTTACTGGTAATTGACCCCATCTGATCACAGAGTTTCTGTATCTCGGCCTGAGACCCGGCTATTCTTCCCGTGGCATATTCAGCCATATCATCCTCAAATACAGGGATATCTTCACTCAATTTGTTCAGAGGCTCTTCACGCCTTACTTTCTCAGAGTTTCCCCCAGCACGGGGCACATCCATATTTGCCATGGCAGTAGTCAAAGCTTGCAACTGTTCGGTAATCTTGGCGAAACCATTTTCCAACTGATCTATCCGGGATACCTCGTTATCGGATGTACTCATATCTGTTACCGGTCTTTTAGTGAGTCTTTCCTCTTCCCTAACCCAACGGGAATCTATAATGGCTTTTAGACACAAGGATTAACATGATGCGTGTATGCATGAAATAAATGAGATGCATGCGATACAATGAATATATCAACTCATTAAAATTTTCACATGAATCGGCCCATCATCATTTTAGAAGCTTTTGGGCCAACTGTCATAGGAGTGAACTCGTCCCAGTTTAAATGGCCCAACAAGTTCACATCTCATGGCAAGAAGTCCAACCGTATCCAAATGATAATGTTCCTAAACACAAACATATATGGGCCCATTGGCGTTTTGGAAGCTTTTGGCCCAATCATCATAAGATATGTTCTTGTCCCAGTTTAAATGGCCCAACAAGTCCATACCTCATGACAAAAGGTCCGAATAGATCCAAACGAAAATGTTCCTAAACACAAGCATACAGAAATAATTTCTACAAAGTGGCCTATCAACATTTCAAAAGCTTTTGGCCCAATTGTCATAGGATACGAACTTGTCCCAGTTTAAATGGCCCAACAAGTTCGCATTTCTGACAAGAAGTCCATCTGCATCCAAATGAGGATGGTCCACAAGCACAAGGAAATAGTTGTTATATGCCATACAATTCCGGTCTACGTGTGGGTTTGCGGGAGTGTAGACAAAGACTCTCGCTGGTGAAGGATTACCCACAACTAGGTCTCCCCACTCAAGGGTTCGAGCGACCAAATGAGCGCACCTTTTTATACCTTACAGTACGTGCCAACGTGTTATGGTGTGTGACTGACTGTCAGATGGATTTCCCGTTGTAGATTCCCCAGAGGGAGGGTGGAGCAAGGCTCTCTTAAGTACCCTAGCTTGTTAGGCTCTTATCGCTTGGTGACAGGAATAAACAAAGGGTCCTCCAAATTAGTCCATCACAATAGGCTACAAGTAAATGATTATCTAGGTGCCTTCACAGCTTTTCCTTATAGAAATGTAGTAAGAAAGAAGACACCAAACCATTACCCAGCCTAAAATATGCATTTGATTAAACCCCTTTTAACCCACAGTAGACACGGTTAATTAAAGCACAAATCATAATATTACAAGATATTATTTCGGGGCTGATTCTCTATCCCTAGTGGAGTCGCCAGACTGTGGGACACAGAAACTGGATGACGCATGCTTTTTAGGCTCGCGGCCTAGTTGAGAATACGGAGTAGCCCGCGGGGGACTAAACCGGAGAATATTGGAGTCGCCACCTGGTGTGAACCGGGAAAATGAGATTTAAGGCCGCACTCACCCCTCGCAAGGGAAGACCTCAAACCGTTGGGTTCGGAGGGTCCATTACTTATGCCACTTGTAATAAAATGATTTGTGCAATAATCTAACCAAGCCTAAGTAACATATTTCCAAGGATAATCTATTTCCAAGTTCGCATGCATAAATCAAAGGTTCATCTAAGTTCACATGTAACACATTTTTAAGTTTGCATACAAACTATTTGCATATAATCTATGTCCGAATTTGCATGCATAAAGATAAATATGGCTAGCATACAATGTTTTAAGCACATTACATTCCATCATAGGCATGCCAGTAGATAATAATTGTACAATCACGAATGAAAGCAAATCGAAATAACGGCGAGCATATAACTTCATAAACATGTTGAATGGACTAATGCGGAAGCATAAGTAGATGACTACCGTGTAAACATACATCATGGGAACGAACATGTAATCTTATGCACACAATAAATGGCTAAACGAGAACATGAACAATCAAAAAGGCAAATGACAAAATGAGTAACCATGCATAAGATGTGATGAAAGAGGACCTGTTTACCGTGGGCGTTCGTGCGGCGTTCGTATCCGTGTTCGAATGGTAAACAGAAGGTTCGCGTTCGAGTATCATTTGTAAACGCGTTCGAACGAACTGAGATAAAAAACGCATGCGTTCATGTGGCGTTCTGAAACGCGTTCGAACGGGGTTACAGCAGCGACCACCGAAATGCAGTAAACCACATGACACATACGTGAACGGATGAATAGATGACACCTAATAAATAATAACGGGCTAAAAGTTGCGGCAAAGTATCGTGGTAAAGGTAGACCGTAGGCTTTTTATCCCTCCGAATGGAGGACCTTTAGTCCGACTTACTAAGCCCATGCGCAATGCAACATGATGCATGATTATGCAAGAAGATGACATACAAAGAAAAATGAATAACGAAATGAAAGGCGCGGCGAAGTATCGTGGTAAAGGTTCTTTAACCCCTCGAAATGGAGGACCTTTAATCCAACTTACTAAACTCATGCGCATCACATCATAATGCATATAAAAATAAAGACAACAATATCGGACTTCGTATACCCGATTGAACATATCCACATTCAACCGACTATACATCATCCGGTGCGGCAAAGCATCGTGGTAAAGGATTTTAACCTCTCAAAATAGAGGACCTTTAATCGCACTAACTAAGCCCATGCGCAAAAAACACAAGACATATATAAAAAGTAAGGACAACGATATCGGACTTCGTGTATCCGATTGAAAATATCTCGCATCCAATCGAATATACATTATCCGGCGTGGTAAAGCATCGTGGTAAAGGGTTTTAACCTCTCAAAATAGAGGACCTTTAATCGCACTTACTAAGCCCATGCGCAAACAACACAATACATCTATAAAAAGTAAAGACAACGATATAAGACTTCGTGTATCCGATTGAACATATCTCACATCCAATCGAATATACATTATCCGGCGCGGCAAAGCATCGTGGTAAAGGGTTTTAACCTCTCAAAATAGAGGACCTTTATTCGCACTTACTAAGCCCATGCGCTTTATTTCATCATTACATAAACAAATAACATGCGGAAATCAAGTAGCGAATAATAGACAAATCAAAACAACATAAAACAAAAAATGCGCCGTTTACTCAAGTGGTACGTGGAGTTGTATCCCGAGTACAAATCATACTACCGTCCATTCGGAATCGGCTATGAAATTTATGTTCGGGTTTCCATCATATATACCACGAGAGGCGACACATTTTTCATTTTATTCAAGGGCCACAACATACATCATTTTACAATTCATGCATTTTCTATCTATTCAAGGGCCACAACATGCTTCACTCCACAATAATCATGCAAACGAGACTCAATAAATGATAAAAATATAAATGAAAATGAATGTGAAAAGTACCCTCAGGTCTAACCTTTTATGTCGACTTTCGGACTCGCGTTTCACGGTGATCGGAAGGGCCAAAGCTCCGCAACTTTCTGGTTCACTGGTTTGCGTTTTTCCTCGCTGTTTCGCTGCTCAAGCTACTATTTTTGCTCCGTTTCACTGCTGTTTTGCTGCTGTACTTCTGCTGTATCTTGGTCACTGTTTTTGATGTTTTAGGCTACTGTTTTGGGTGTTTTTAAAGGCTTTAAGTGCAGTTTTTTTAATTATTATTTTAGGGATTAAAAGTGCAGTTTTTTAGTCACTAGTTAAGGTGATTTAGGGGCTGTTTTGGGGCTGTTGTATAGGGGCTGTTTTTTGGTGATGTGTGCTGCTGTATATGGACTGTTTTTCGGTGATGTGTGTTGCTGTATAGGGGCTGTTTTTTGGTGATGTGTGCTACTGTATAGGGGCTGTTTCGGTGGTGTTTCAGGTGTAATGTTTTCGGTAATGGAGGGGTTTATGGGGCTGTGATTTTCGGCTAAGGATGTAGGAGGAGAAGAGAAATATTTACTTGCTGTATGTGTGAATCAAAAGGCTTTTTTTCTTGCTGTATGCGTGTGAGTGAGAGACTGCAAGGGTTGGGAGAGGTTGATTTTTTTATAGGCAAATGGGGTAGGGCTACTCCTTGCTTGACAAGGAAAAGGATTTGGCATTTAAGGGGGATTTGATTTAGTGTCAGACAAGGAAATCCTAAGATTGAGGGGGGACAAAATTAGTTAAAATTAGGAAGTTAGTATATTTAATTTGTGTTGTTTAGGCATAATATTTGTTAAGTTAGGAATACAATATTTTTAATTAGGAATAATATTTTGTTGATTGATTTTAATTAGGCATGATTTTATTTAATGTTTTATTTAATTTGGTATATGATTTAATTAATATTTTATTTAATTTGGTATATAATTTAATTAATTTGGTTGTATTTTAAGGGCCTTGGGCGTGTGGGCCAAGGTGGTGGGCGTGTGGGTTGGCTTTGGTGGTGGGCTTGTGGGTTGGCTTTGGTGGTGGGCTTGGTGAGTGGGTTTGGGCCAAGGTTAAATTGTTTGCGGTGTTTTTAGGCTAAAGGTGCTTTAAAACGGAGGTCCAACGAGTGAGCCTGGAGCTAAACAAGAGAATAAAAATCTAACGAAATACTGATTCCCTTCCGACGACCGTTTCCTGCGACTTCCTCGACTTAAAAGGTAGTGTCTCCAAATGAGACTCATCATAGGGACTCACATGCAAAAATGCAGTGCCTACACGCAAGTTGTATTTGTCGACTCGTTGAAGGAACTTCTCCAGTGCTTCTATGTGTCTGCCTCTCGTCTCTGACTTTACCATCATGTCATCCACATATACCTCAATCTCTTTATGCATCAAGTCGTGGAATAATGTGGTAGCCATCTGTTCGTAAGTGGCTCCTATATTTTTGAGCCCAAACGACATCACCTTATAGCAATATGTTCCCCATTCTGTGACAAAGGCAGTCTTATACTTGTCTTCCTCAGCCATAAAGACTTGATTATATCCTGAGAACCCATCCGCGAACGAGTACATGGCAGATAAAGTCGCACTGTCAACAACCACATCTATATGGGGTAAAGGAAAATCATCATTCAGGCAAACTTTGTTGAGATCTCTGTAATCCACATACATTCTGACTTTCCCGTATTTCTTTGGTACCGGTACAATGTTTGCCAACCACTCAGGATATTTCACCACTTCTAAAAATCCCACATCTATCTGCTTCTTGACTTCTTCTCTGACCTTCTCATCCCACTCAGGTCTCATCCTTCAGAGCTTCTGTTTTACCGGCTTCATGTTTGGATAAGTCGGTATTGTATACTGGGCGATACTTCTGTCTACCCCGGGCATGTCTTCGTAGGACCAAGTGAATACTTTGGCATATTTGAGTAACATCTCTTCTAATTTCTCCCGCTCTTCAGGGGTAACCTCACTTGCAATCAAAATCTCCTTGGGGCTTTCAGGCGTACCAAGGTTAAATGCGTTTGTTTTGGTTGGTTGATGTCAAATATGCTCAAGTCATGCAAATTGAGAGACTCAAACAAGTAAGCGAAATGAACGTCTTTATTGCTAACAGATGCATGAATGCATTCAAATAGATCAGAGAGATAAACATCTTCATCCACCACAGATGCTTCATCTCCCGCAGCTGGGTCTTCCTCAGTTTCCTTATTCTCCTCGAGGGTCAGGCTCTCCAGTGTCATCAGCTCTTCCTCCCACTTCTCTCCCTCCTTTATAATTTCTGACTCCGGTGGTTTCTCACCCATCACATCCTGAAATATCTCAAATCCTGGCACTACGATTCCGTTGACCTCTACTGGTTCAGGTTCTCCCTGGTATCCCGTTGCCTTCACAAAGTATTCTGTCAGCTTCAACCCTTTCTTCTTAGTCTTCGGCTTATCCTCATCAGACTTGTATCCCAGCCCCCTCCGGGTGGCCTACCCTTTAAAGTTTGGCAATGTTCCTCTGACACCCGAACCTTCACCTGGCTCGAACTTCATCTTCTCAATGATCTTAGCCACCTTAGGATCCACCCACTCTTCAAAGTTTGCCGACACTTGGAATCTGGTGAAAGGTTGTATCTCCAAGTTGGCCACAACATTATCTACTTCAGCTTTAACGGTGATAATCTCTCCCCTATACGGAAACTTGATGGCCTGGTGCAAGGTGGATGGCACGCCCCCAAGTTTGTGAAACCACGGCCTCCCTAACAGCAAAGCAAAAGTAGCCGGGATATCGAGCACTGTAAACTCAACCTCATCCTCAATCGGGCCCACTTTGACTACTGTAGTAAAAGTGCCTTCAACTCCTCGCTTACTGTCATCATATGCCTTAATGGTCATGTTGGAGGGACTCAGATCTGTTGCCTTCATTCCCAACTTCGACAGAATCTTCAAAGGGCAAACATTAATGGACGAGCCATCATCCACCGTTACACAAGATGTATTCTTACCTCTCACTTCAGTTCTTATGAATATTGGCATGTTGTGATTCCTTCCTTCCACCGGAAGTTCTTCCTCGGAAAATGTTATCACTTGCAAGGTTTCTTTCTGCACTGATCCCATGAACATTGTAGGATTGGCATCCCCCGGTACTATTATTTTGCTCAAGGCTCAACCATGGCCCGCATATGCTCCTGAGACGCACACAACAACTCTCAGATGCTACTTGTGCTCGTGTCTTCTTCAACTGACACATCACTATATCTCCTTCATCATTCTCCACATTCTCAGCTACTTCTCTACCTTCCGACAATACTTCCTTGCCCTTTTCAACTGTATCACTGTAAAAGCGCCCACTGCGCGTCATTCATTTCACCTCCTCTTCATCACTGCTTGAGAAGTCCAGCCAGAAGTTCTTCCCCTGCTCTGTTTCATCCTCACTACTACTATCCCAAATTCTCAGGCAGAAGGCTTGATGGTCAAAGGTTTGGAGGACAAAGGTTTCAGGTAGGCCAGAGCTAATCATGTAGGTAGGTGGTGGGACAGAGTGATAGTTAGGTAGGGGGTTTCTGTTTGTGTTGGGTTGCTCTTTTTCCGGGTCGGGTATTTTGCAGGAATCTATGAGGTCTTGGATTTCGTGTCTGAGACGAGCACAATTGTTAGTGTCATAACCCTTCTGCTGGTGGTAGTGACAGTAAAGGTTCAGGTTATAGTGTGATGGTGGGGGATTAGGAAGTGGTCTAGCTTCTAAGGGTTTAAGGAGCCCCTGTCTCACTAACTTCTCAAATACCTTAGACAAAGGTCTACCCAGTTTAGAAAAATGCCGGTTTCTGACTGCGGCTACCTTGACAGAGACAGGCTTGGTACCTGATGGTCCTCCAACAGTCCTCCTATTTAGACTATAAAACTTCATATTCTCAGCTTTTTCTTCCTCAATGTCCATGACAGTCTCCCTCAGCTGTCGGAAATCTGCAATCATAGAGGTCAACCTCCTCAACTTTCCATAGATTGAGGGCTTAGTACCCTTGATAATCATCTTTATCTGATCCTTCTCCGAGGGCCAGGTCTGCATCTTTAAAAACTGACTTCTCCAGCGATCCACATAGTCTTTGAAGCTCTCATCCGGCTTCTACTTGGTGTTCTCCAAATCACGGAGTGACAAGTCAATCTCCAAATCTGTAACATACTGTTTCAGAAAAGCTTCTGCCAGTTCCATCCAATCTTCCTTAACCTTCTTTTCAAGGCTATGGTACCACACTACGTGTGCCCCCTCAAGCGACATCCCAAACATCTTCTGAACTTGGTGTTGTGACAGACCCACTGAACTCATTACCGAGACATATTGCCGGAGATGGACCCTCAGATCCCCATTCCCATTGAATTTGGCTATGTCGGACATCTTAAACTGAGCTGGTAGCTGCTCCTCAAAGGTCATCACCTCATAGTCTAATAAGTCCTCATGCTTACCCTTTAGTTTACGGGTAACTGACTCCACTTGATCACGGAGTTTCTATATCTCAGCCTTGAGACCCGACTATCTTCCCAGCGGTATATTCGGCCATATCATCATCAAAGACAGGGATATCATCATTCACCCTGTTCGGAGGCTCCTCACGCCTCTCATTCTCATAGCTTCCCCCAGCACGGGGCACAGCCATATTAGATACAATGGTGGTCAAAGCTTGCAGTTGCTCAGTAATCTTGGTGAGATTGGCTTCAAGCTGATCCATACGAGACCCCTCGTTAACTGATTCACTCATATTTACTGACGGCCTTTTGATGAGTCTCCCATCTTCCCTAACCCAACGGGTATCTATGATGTCTCTTTTAAAATTGCATGTTAGTATGTATGCGTGTAATGCATGAATTATACGAGACCATCAAGATTTTTATACTAGTTGGCTCATTATCACTTTAAAGCATTCAATCATACTATTGCGCGGTGCAAACTTGTTCCAGTTGAAAAGGCCCAACATGTTTACACTTTTGCGATAACATGGCTAAACAACTTCAAATGATAAGAGGCCTAAACATAAAATAGCCCATCGGCATTTCAGAAGCTTTTGGTCCAATTGTCAAAGGACACGAACTCGTCCCAGTTTAAATGGCCCAACAAGTTCATATCTTTTGACAAGAAGTCCAACTGAATCCAAATGATGATGGTCCTAAACACAAGCATAAAGAAATAATTTCTATTGGTCATACAACTATGATTCACATGTAGGTTTATGGGAATGTAGACAAAGGCTCCCGCTGACGAAGGATTGCCCAAAACTAGGACTCCCCACTCAAGGGTTCGAACGACCAAGTGAGCACACTTTTTTTATACCTTAAGGTACGTGCCAACGAGTTATGGTGCGTGACTAACTGTCAAATGGACTTCTTATTGTAGATTCCCCAGAGGGAGGGTGGAACGAACTCTCTTAAATACTTAAGCCTCTTAGGCTCTTATCGCCTTGGTGACAGGAACAAACAACAAGTCCTCCAAATTAGTCTGTCACAGTGAGCTATGGGTAATGATTATCTAGGTACCTTCACAGCTTTTCCTTATAGAAAGGTAATGAATGAAGGAAGACATCAAACTATCACCTAGCCTTAATAATGCCTTTGATTAAACCCATTCAACCCACTATAGACATGGTTAATTAAAGCATAAATCACAAACATTACAAGACATTATTCCTGGGCCGATTCTCTATCCCCAGTGGAGTCGCCAGACTGTAGAACACAGAACTTGACGACGCTGTTCTAGGCTCGCGGCCTAGTTGGGAGTACGGAGCAGCCCGCAGGGGACTAAACCGGAGAAATAAAAATGGAGTCGCCACCCGGTGTGAACCGGGAAAATGATTTAAGGCTGCACTCACCCCTCGCAAGGGAAGACCTCAAACCGTTGGGTTCAGAATGGTCCCTTACTTATGCCACTTGTAATGAAATGATTTGTGCAATAACTTAACCGAATCTACGCAACATATATATTCAAAGATAACCTATATCTAGTTCGCATTCAAGAGAATAAATCCTATATCTAAGTTTACCTACTTTAAGAGTAGGTCGTCACAACGGCAAACATACGATATCACACAAATATCTCATGAGCATGTTGAATTATCAAACACAAAGAATAAATAACATCCTAAACATAAACATAAGTTAAATTACTATTGAAAAAGAAAAATAACTAAATCATGCATAAAGAAATATCATAACCATGCTTAAAAATAAATAACTTATTAGACTAAATCATGCTTAAAATGCAAGGTTGGATGAAACGAAACATGTGAATCTCTCAAGTGGTACGTGGCATTGTATCCCGAGTGCAAACCACAATACCGTCCACTCGGATTCGGCTACGGAATTTACGTCCGGGTTTCCATCCGATATACCACAAGAGAGAGCACATATTCCGTTCATCCGGAAATCACATCATGCACCAATCCACAATACTCATATGAAATAAAGTACTAAAATAAATGAAAATAAAGGATAATAAATAAAGAAGGTGCCCTCAAGTCTAACCTCTTAAATCGTCTCTCGGAATTGCGCTACGAGGTTGTCGGAAGGGTTGATGCTCCGCAACTCCTCCGGTTCACTGGTTCAACATTTTTCTTCGCTGTTTCGCTGTTTGGGCTGCTGTTTTTTACTCTGTTTTGCTACTGTTTTCGCTGGTCAGAGGCTGTGTTTCAAGGGTTATTTTCGGTGGTCAAAGGGCTGTGTTTCAAGGGCTGTTTTCGGTGGTCAGGGGCTGTGTTTCAGGGGCTGTTTCAGGGGTATTTTCGGTGGTTACAGGGGCTGTTTCAGGGGCTGTGTTTCAGGGGGTGTTTCAGGGGTATTTTCGGTGGTTACATGGGCTGTCTCAGAGGCTGTTTCTGGGGCTGTTTAGGGGTTGTTTCAGGGGTATTATTCACGGTAAATTGGGACTATTTCAGGCAGGATTTTTGGTGTTCAGGGGTGTAATTCCAGTGCAGTTTTTGGTGGTAATAAGATGGATTTCAGTGTAGTTTTTGTGTGCGTGAAGGATGGCTGAATGAATGGCTATTGGTTTGTGTTGAAAGGGCGTTGATGCGTGAAACAAAGGTTGCTGAGTGGGGTATTTGCGTGAGTGGCTGAGTGCTAGGGGCTGTTGAAGGTGCTTTATGCGTGATGAAGGCTATGTGTGACGTGAGTGGACTGTGTTGCGTGAGTGGATGAGTGGGTTGTGTTGCTTGCTGAATGAGCGTGAGCTAGGCAGGTGGCGTTGAGGGTGTATCGCAATGGGCTGGCCTTCCTTAGCGATGTGGGATGTAGGTCTGCTTGTTAGTGTGTTTTATTGGCAGAGGGGACGTGCAAAGTGTCTCTGTTGAGTTGGGTATTTGCGTGTTTGAGGGCTGTTTGTGAGGGGTTGCAGTGGCGCGTTAGGGGTTGTTTCTCCAAGGCAGTTTGGACGTTCGTGAGCTTGAAAGGAGAAGGGTGTCCTGTGTTGTCTATGTGCTAGGGGAAAGATGGATGGATTTTGGGTTCTTTTTATTGGCAAATGTTGGTGCATTAATTGGGTGGGGTTTGTTTGGTGAAGGTTATTAATTAGGAGGTGGCTTTGTTGAAAATGGGGTGTGATTCTTTGTTTCTTTTGACTTACAGGGGGGAGGCTATTAATTAGGAGGTGGATTTTGATGTGTTGTGTCTTTTGACTTGGTGGGAGGTTATTAATTGCTTGAATAAGTTGGTGGAGGGGTGGCTTTTGGCTTCTTGTGCATGGGCTGCTAGGGTTTGCATGGTCTAGGGTGAAACATGGCTGTGTTTGGCGTGAGCTTATGTGAGGGTTGTTTGCTTACGTGTGCGTGGAGAGTGTGTGTTGTGTGGAGTGAGGGTAGTGTGTGCATGAGGGTAGTGTGCTGTGTGTTTAGGTGAGAGTGTGTGTTGTGGAGAATAAATAGTGTGTGCTGTTTATTGTTTCAACTGGCATGGAGTGTGTGTGCTGTGTGTAGAGTGCGTGAGGGTATAGGGTTGAGTCTTTTAGTCGATGTGGGAGAGAGAGACGAGTGAGTGGAGGGTGTTTGTGTGTGGAGAGTGCGTGAAGGTATGAGAGGCGTGGCTTTTGTTTGTTATTTGTGAAGGGTTTGGTGTATGGTTTGCGGGGGTTTTGAGCCAAGGATAATTTTGAAACGGAGGTCCAACGAGCAAACCCGAAGCTAAACAAACGAATTAAATCCAATAAGATGTCAATTCTTGACTTTTCCCTTCCGACGTCCGTTTCCCGCGACTTCCGCGACTTAAAAGGTAGTGCCTCCGCACGAGGCTCATCATCAGGACTTATATGCAAAAATGCAGTGCCTACAGATATACCTTGTGTGGTGGATGAACAAGAGCATGAAGGGGTTTCATGTAAACTTCTTAAAGTAGATCACCATTGAGAAAAGCATTCTTGATATCCATCTGAAACAAACTCCATTGTCGAGTAGCAGCAATGGAAAGTAGGCTGCGTACTGAGGTAAGATGAGCAACCATAGCAAATGTCTCCTCATAGTCAACCTCATATTCCAGAGTGAAACCCATAGCAATAATACGTGCTTTATAACGCTCAATACAGTCATCTCAATGTGTTTTTATTTTGTACACTCATTTGCATCCCACTGCAGTTTTACCGGGAGGAAGATCAACTAGGTCCCAAATATCAGTTTTTACCAAAACATGCAATTCATCTTGCATAGCTTTGCATGGGTTTTATGGGGGATATCCGGTAACGCAGCGGAACACGAAAAATCAAAGTTTTCCGATTTCAATAATTTTTCTTGGATCAATTAAATAAACTTATTTATTTAATTACCCAATACTTAAAAACTGAAATTTAACTCAAGAAAACATATTTCTTGAAAATTATTGTTTGACCTCTTAACTTTGTTTTTTGTTCATTTTAGTCCTCAAATTATCAAAAATAATTTTGGATGATTTCAAATCAATTCTAAAATGATTTTCAATATGTCCAATATACGAGATTACAAATTGCAACAAGAACCCCAAAAAAGTCAAAATTGCTGTGAGCCCCTCAACTTGGGCAAATTGTACATTTTGCTCTTTTCTTGTTCAAAACATGTCAAGATCAAATCCAATCAACCCAAAATTAAATATGCATCATATACACACCATAACACATCACATATATGAAAAGTCCCAAATTTGAAAAGGGTTATGAACCTTAATTTTATAATTTCTTCAAATTGAAAAATTACAACAAATTAATCAAATTCAGTATTTCAATCAAGTCTCTACAACACCAAACAAGTCTCACCACTTTGAAATAACTCTAGAAAAATTCTAGGTCACCAAGGAGTGGCTCAAAAACTCTAAAATGACAACTAGATCATCAAATGACCATAGGAATTCTTAATAACATCTTATAAGATTCCTTTGAATATCATACAATCATACACCCATCATCAAACTTCCAACCATCAAAAACACAAAGAAGAAAGAGTATGAAAACTTAATAACAACATAGAAGTTAGCCAAGATCAAGAACAATAATTTTCCTACTAATAATAAGTTGGAAATACTTACTTATTTCCAAGCTTTTCTTGATTTCCTTTTGTTTTTCTTCTCTTTTCTCTCAAACTTCTTTTGTTTATGTTTTGGAGGCTTACCAAAGGTTGAAGCAAATGAAAAAATTTAACACTTTAAATATTAGGGTTGTGGCCGAAAATTGGAGAAAAAATATCTAAAATATTTTTGTAATTTTTAAAACTAATTTTAAAGAATACAAAATCAATTTGATAACATTTTCCTTTAAAGTTAAAGTCAACAATTTACACTTATAATCATTACCTAACTTTATCATGTCATGACATATTTATATTGTAATTATCTTAATTATTTAACAATTAAATAAATAAATAATTAATTAATTAAATACAAATATCTTAAATATATATATAATATTTACTTTAAATATCTTCAAATACATATATTAATGATATATGTCAATTATCATAATTTGAAAATTAATCGATCTGTATTTAATAATATCATATATTAAATATAAATACACACTAATTAGGAAATGACGGTTCGGCCCCTAAAGCATGTATCTTTCGTTTAACCGTTAAACGACTTATAAATAATCAATATTATTCATAAAAGTTGCCCTAGTGCTCTATGAGTATATTTCACTAGTGAGACTCTCTATATTCAGGCATATCTGTCACAAATTCTAATTTTGTGTCCATAATTTACCCACCCGTAAATTATGACGACAACAGATAAACTCGCTGAATCATACAGATCGAGGTCTTGGCATATGTTTAATTCCTCTGTCACAGGTATCCGGATATATCCCATAGATATAGATGTAAACGTCAAATATCTATAGGGACAATCCTATCGACGTCTCTATTAGCAATCTCTAAAAGAACAGTTAGAACTCACTTCTAAAGTGTACCACGGGCCCATGGTTTTTATCTGATTGCTAATCATATATGGACTACCTATGCTCTGTACACAGAATTGACGGATCCTATCGCGACACACACGGGACACCTTGAGGATCTGTCCACACCCAACGAACATGTGGAGGTCTGATCTATATAGATCGATGACGTGACTATCATCTAAGTGCGGAAGATGTCTCATGTGCCCACAGTGGTATCTCAAGTCGAAGAATCACAAATGCTACTCAACCCGAGAAGATTCTTATTGACGTTGGTGTATCATCAATTAAGAATCTTCGGTGCGTCGTTCAGTGTTTATCTGCTATAAACACCTACACGTGTATACGAGTCTCCAAGACTCGTGGTTCATTGAGAAAACATTGGAATCATATATTCCCATATACGACATGTACCGGTCTCAACGAGTTTACTTTACTTCAAGTAGTGTAAACCTTGACCAGGAACAGTCTAAGAATGACAACGTCATGATACAACTCAATGTCAATTGCGACATTTTTGCAACTGCATCATGACTAATCATTCTAAGGTCAAATATGTCTTTACCATATTAAGAGATATATTATATTATAGAAACTATTTATTTTATTCATAATAAAATATTTACAAGAGTATTTAAAAGGAAATACAACATGGAATTAGCGTTCTGAGCACCAACCCCAACAAAATCTATAACTTGCTCTAGTGCCAATATCGATTGTATCTAATACCCATCGACTCCACATGTTTATCAAATAACTTCGGAGGTATTGCCTTTGTAAGCGGGTATGCTATATTATCTTCACTTTGTACCTTGCACATGACAATGTCCCCTCTCGACACAATCTCTCGAATGATGTGGTACTTGATTTCCACATGCTTCGACTTCTGATGCGCCCTCGGTTCCTTTGCTTGTGCAATGGCTCCAGTATTATCACAGTATAACGAAATCACATTCTCGATAATTGGGACCACTCCCAATTTTGTGATAAAGTTCATAATCCATACAGCTTCCTTTGCAGCTTCAGAAGCTGCAATATATTCCACCTCTGTGGTGGAATCTGCTGTTGACCCCTGTTTGGAACTCTTCCAACAAACTGCATCTCCGTTAATTGTAAAGATGAAACCAGATATAGACTTTCTATCATCAAGATCGGATTGGAAGTCAGAATCTGTATACCAATTAACTTGCAGTTCATTTCCTCTATATATAATCAACTTATCCTTAGTACATTTGAGATACTTCATGATATGTTTAATGGTCATTACCTGGATTAGACTGATATCTACTGGTTACGCTAACAGTGAAACTGATATCAGGCCTAGTACATAACATGACATACATTATGCTACCCAAACACGAAGCATAAGGTTGATTAGACATTCTAACCTTCTCATCTTCTATTTGCGGACACATCTTCTTTGAAAGGTGAATCCATGTCTGAACGGTATATTTTCTGTCTTGTAGTTACCAAAATTATACTGTTCTAAGATCTTATCCATGTATGTTGATTGGGATAACCCAATCAGCTTCATTTCTCTATCTCTATATATGCCTAAAACATATGAAGCTTCTCTCAGGTCCTTCATGGAGAAATTCTTACAGAGGTAAGCTTTGACGCCTTGCATCATCCCTATATCATTCCTAATGATTAGGATGTCGTCAACATAGAGGACTAAAAATACCACCATGCTCCCACTGGCCTTCTGATACACGCAGGATTCTTCCGAATTCTTGAGAAAAACAGACAATCTAATAATCTCGTCGAATTGAAGATTCCAACTTCGTGAAGCTTGTTTAAGTCCATAAATGGACTTATTAAGCTTACATACCATACCCGAGTTCTCGCTGGATATAAAACCCTCTGGCTGTTCCATATAGATTTCTTCATCAAGAAATCAATTCAGAAGAGTCGTTTTGATATCCATTTGTCAAATCTCGTAATCATGATACGCAGGTTTATAAAGTAAAATCCTAATAGACTTAAGCATTGTTACTTGTGAAAAAGTTTCATCGTAGTCGACGCCAGGTCGCTGCGTGTAACCTTTTGCTACCAGTCGGGCCTTATAGGTTTCAACCTTTCCATCACGCTTGTGCTTCCTCTTGTAAACCCATTTACAACTGATAGGAACAATTCCTTCGGGAAGCGGAACCAAATCCCAAACTTGATTCTTATGCGTCGAGTCTAACTTGGATTTTATGGCATTTTTCCACTTCACATATTCGATGTCCAACATCGATTCTCTATAGGTAAAAGGTTCAACTAAGAGAACATCGAGACTCTTTTCTTGTATCAAATACAAGCGTTCAGGAGGTCTAGATACCATCTGTGACCTACGGAGTGTGTGTGTTGAATATTCTTCATCTACTTGAACTTCAGGTTCCTCCATTGGTTTGTTGTTTTCAAGTTGGACTTCATCAAGTTCAACATGTCTATGATTACCATCTTCTGACAAAAATTCTACCTCTACTTATGAAGTGAGCTACGAACACATTTCGATGCTCGATATCATAGAATAGATATCCCTTTGTATTCGAAGGATATCCAACAAACCTAAACTTTTGCCCTCGATGCGAAAACTTATTTTGCTAAGCCATCATAACATAGACATGACAACCTCAAACCTTAACATAATTTATATTTGGTTTCCTACCAGTCCATATCTCATATGGAGTCGTATGAACAACTTTTGAAGGAATCTTATTCAAAGGATGTGCAAATGTTAAAAAATAGTAGCCCCATAAGTAATAGGGCAAATTTGTAAAACTCAACATAGATCAGACCATATCCAATAAAGTCTGATTTCTCATTTCAAACACTTCATTGTGTTGTGGAGTACTTGGGGGAGTATATTGAGCGAGAATCTCATTCTCCTTCATATAATCCATGAACTCGCTGCTCATATATTCGTCGCCTCAATCAAATCGAAGGCATTTAATATATTGACCAGTCTATTTTTCTACTTCATTACGGAACTCTTTGAACTTTTCAAAGGTTTATGAATTATGTCTCATCAGATAGACATAACCGTACCGTGATAGATCATCGTTATGGGTAACGAAGTACGAATAACCAATATGAGCAGTCTGACTTAGTAGATCACACACATCAGAATGTACGAGTTCCAGTAAGTTAGTGGCTCGGTGTCCAACACCAGAAAATGGGGCTTTGGTCATCTTACCCTGAATACATGATTCACAAGTTGGATATGGTTTAATGGTGAGATCTAGTATCAAACCATTCCTAACCAATTGGGTAAGGCGATTCACGCATATATGACCCAGCCTCATATGCCAAAGTTCAGTATTATTAACTACAGGTAAACTACGTTTATTAATCCTAGTATTTAAAATATCTCTAGAAGTATGCAATGTGTAATGACCATGCTCATTTGGAAAACAGAGGATCTGAATATTATGTTTATCATATAAATACAAATAACAGTTCTTAATATTAACATGATAACATTCTGTATCTAATACAAAAAGAGATATAATATTTGATACATATCCTGGTACAACGTAGCAATCATACAACAAAAGGCTCTCACTGGGCAAGAGGATCTCGCATACTCCCACTGCAATTGCATCCAGAGAGTCTCCACTCCCAAAATGCAACTACATCTTTCCAGGCTTCAGCTTCTTACTTTCCTTCACCACCTGCAACGAATTGCAAATGTGAACACGACAAGCAGAATCCAAAACCCAGCTGGATGTAACAGCTTCACAAGCTAGTGAGATATCAATAACTGGGAAAATAAATGTACCTGATTTAGATGCTCTCTCATTCCTTATCTGGGCAATGTAGTCAGGACAGTTCTCCGACTTTGCTGCAATGATGGCATTTGTCTTGAGACGCCCTCTTGGGCTTTGCTATCTTTCCTTGCAATGAATGACCAAAACCCTTCTTCTTCTTCTTCGCTTTCGTCTTCTTTCCCTTTGGCCTGGCCTGGGAAGAAGCAAAAACTGAAGTAGGTTTCGGAGGGCGAGTCGGTACTCCCTTCCTTAGGTCCTCTTCCACCGTGATCAGCATCCTATGCAGTTCATGGTAGGAATATATAATCTCATTCATGTTGAAATACATTACGAATTGGCGATAAGAAGCTTGAAGCGAACCAAGAATGACACTCCTACCGAGAATGTCATACAAAGGGAGATTATGTTGCCTCAGTTGTTCGATCAAATTGATCAAGTGAAGAACATGCGAGCTTACAGCTTTCCCCTCGTCCAGTTGCACATGGAACAGTTCCATCGCAACTTTATGAACATCAATTTTTTCTTGGTTCATATACGATTCTTTCAATCGCATCATCATATTATACGCATCTGACATAGTATTGCCTCTTGAGTTCTGATGCCAGTGAACTTAATATGTATGATTTAACTTTTAAATCATCATCTTTCCAAGCTTGGAAAACTTGTATTTCCTCCGGTGTTGCGTCCTCAGACACAGCAAGGGGCAACGGACCCTCAAGTACATATCCCATCTTTTTGGATTTAAGGACAATCCTTAAATCCAAATCCGAATCAGCAAAGTTCTCAGCGCCCTTTAGTTTGTTCGTATCCAACATACACACAAATAGATTAGTCGATTGTGCCACCATATCAAATCTATCATATAGATTACGAAAAACGGTTAGTAGAATTAAACAGTTTCAAATAATATTGAAAGCATTAACTAGATCATAGATTTTTTAATCTAAAAATGTCATTCCCATTAAATCATGCAATACTATAATCCCCAAACAGAATACAAAGATTTAATAATTAAATTAAATATAAATAGTGAAAGGTGGATCCCATGAATATATTTCAGCTCATAGCTTTGGCATGTTCTCGCCTATGTATATTCATCAAGTAGACAACTCATTGTCAATCACTCAATAGTGACTCATAGTTTCCGGTCCTAGTTGTTTCTCATTGTGACAGCTTTGACACATTCACATAGAGGTTTACCAAGGTTAAACTCGTCAATGATAAATTCAAGCTACTTGCGTAACCCTGATAGCTTTGGCACGTTCAGGATTCCGCTTTCGCTTGAATTTATCTAGTATCATATATAAATCCGACATAAATAAATTTCTATCGGCTACACCCTCACAGCTTTGGCGCGTTCTCGGATGTAGTCATAGAAAAGATATCCATAAATCGTATTGATAAGACGGACCATGTAACATGCATCAAATATATAATTAACATAAAACCTTATTAATTAGGGATTTTCTGCAAAGTGTCATACACCCTTAATTTAATCAAATTAAATTAAGACATGCATGTATCAAGCAAAAACAAGATCAAACATTAGATTTAAAGGGCTAATCATATCATGGGGCCTAGAATCAGACTCGCTCTGATACCATGTGACCGGTGCAAACACACGCGTATAACGCAAGCGCACGTATCGTTCAAGTAGTATAAAAATATCGATCCCACGAGGACTTAATTCCTACTGTTGTTATTAATTATTGAATATATTTATTTACAGATATCTAATTATAGGGAGAAGGGAATTGATTGCTTTGATTGGTTGAATGTGGAATTGCTTAATAAAAATAAAATACTAAGGACAATAAATAAACAGACTCAAAAGATCTAGGGTCGTGACTCCACACAATACTGTTAAAAGGATGAATTGATTCTCTTATTTATGTGTACTAATTCAGTTTGCTAACCTGGAACACGAAAATATGCAAAAGCCTCTTCCGATGGTCAGACGCAAATACCCAGTATAACCCAATTGAACCATATGTCTATGTCAACCACATTACCTGGATTCATTAAGTTTAAGTTCCAATTATGGCTACCCCCGCCCGACAGGTATATTCCTATCCTGTAAGGAAATCTTTTAAAAGGGTTATCTATCCTCAAGGAAGATCGTGGGCTATTGAATCTAAGGCTGAAACCTAAAATCCCTATGTCTAGTTCATTTTAGATTTACCCCATCAATCTTATTAATTGCCAGTTAACAAGACGCATTAAGCTTAAGACTCAATAAACAAACTAAAGAACTACCCATAAAAAGAAAATCAATTATTAAGTGTGTGTATTGTGTTTCATCACTTCCCTAGAATAAAAATAAAATACTGGGGGTTGAGGATCCACTTTTACTATTTATAATTTAGATATCTCCCTTAATATAATACATAAATTAAACATGATATTACCGACCAGCCATAAAGGCGGTATTCCTTATTAAGTCAAATTAAGTCCGACCAGCCATAAAGGCGGTAATAGTAATTGAACATAAACCAGCCATATAGGCGGTAATTACCTGTCACCTAAAGACCAGCCATATAGGCGGTGCCACATTATGTCAATTAAATAAAACTAGCCATTAAGGCGGTAATCTTTTATATTTTGAATTATAATTTCCATATTATATTTAAGGGAGATTAATCTAAATTAAAATAATAAAAGCTTCACCTTATCCCCAGCGGTAAATTAACTACTAAACATTAAAGAAAGGTAGAAGAAGAGAACTACTATTACTGAAAATTAAAAGACATAAATTAAAAATATTATTTATATATACAAAAATAGATGCTTCCTATAAAATCAGGGAGAATTTCCAAGGAGAGCATGAAGAAAATGAATATGGCGGCCTCCTTTTATAGGCATATTTTGGTCCAGCGTCGCGAGGCTGAAAATGCACTAGCGTCGCGACGCTGGCAACAGTTCACGCGGAGTCCACGCGGGTTTGACCACGCGTCTGTCGGCAGCAATAATTGAGCCACGTGTCACGCTCTGGTTCGCTGGCGATGCGGTCCAATGAAATCCTGACACGTGTCAGCTTGTGATTGGGTGGAAATTCGGTCTAATAAAATGGTGACACGTGGCGTGCTCTGATTCATCGATTATTCGGTCCAATAGGAAGAGGACACGTGGTACGCGCTTGGTATGGTCCAATCAGATGTTAACACGTGGCGGCCGGCGCACGTTAGTAGGTCCGGCGCATGCTGGGCGTCGCGACGCGCATGGTTTTAGCGTCGCGACGCGTAAAAGACGAAAATATTCCTGTTGACGCATTTTTGTCCCAAATTGCCTCCAATGCTTTCCAAACTTTATTTATCTGCAAAATAACAACAAAACGTTCATAAAACTCGAGAAACAATACAAAACATTAGGCTAAATGAGTGGGAATAAGTGATGTAATTACCACTCATCACACCCCCAAACCTAACATTTTGCTAGTCCTCGAGCAAAACAGAAAATAAAATAACAAAAAGAAACGAAATTAACTAAGCCACTTTCGTAGGGATCACGATTGGATTTAGCGTATGCAACAAGCCTTTAAACCCCTAGGTGTCCCTAGTGGACGAGTTGTAGTCTCGTGAGGGTTTACATCAACGATACCCACAAACGTTTTACAAAAGTAAAAAGTTAGTTAAAACTAATGCACACAAAAGCAAAAAGACAAGCGAAAAGAGAATAAAGAAGTTAGTGACTAATCAAGTGAAACTTCTACTCCAAGTTATTAGTTGTTTTGTTTCATTCTAAATTACCGAATAAGTAAATTCTCCGATTATTTTTACCATTTTCCATATACACAGCTAACAAAATATTAATCAATTCATTTTTGCCCACAACAGTCACAAGTGTAGTTGATAAGAGAGTAATATTTTTGTCCTAAAGTTCTATCAGATTTCACACCTTTTTGTAGCAATGGAATAATTTTTCTGATTTTTCTGATTTTTTCTTTGATTTTTCTGAATTTTGACTTTTTATTTATATACAATACCTTCCGTCTATGTAGCGAGCTTTGGGTCGGTGGCTCCCAAACCAGTTGGTTTTAGGGCACTAGGTGTTAAGACACCCCTACGGACTTAATTACTCAGACTTCAGATATATATATTTTTGCAGCATCTTTGATCCATGTAGCGAGCTTTGGGCCAGTGACTCCCAAACCAGTTGGTTTTAGGGCACTAGGTGTTAAAACACCCTTACAGACTTAATAACTCGGATCTCGGACGTTTTTTTTTTTTTTACTCCATCACTTTTTGAGATGCTTCCTCCAATTAAACTAGAGAACTGAATATTACAAACTTTTCAATTTTAGCTCATGACCGTATGTTTCCATGTATGTTGATAATACCTGCCAACTGAGCATATGAAGATTCATTTTAGTCAGTGTTAAGGAGAATTCACAAATTAAATAATTTAAAAGGAGATAAACAAAAATTAACTTGTTCCGAAATAAGTTTGAGATACGTCTCAGGAGTGGAAACTCCTTACTCAGCTATCCTTTACCAATTTCTCCTTTTTAGTCAAAACACAAAAACGCAAAATATTTTTGTAATTTTTGAAAAATTTTCAATTTTTTTGTATTTTTCGAAAAATTTTGGACTAAAAATAAAAACAACATACAAAACTAAAGAACTCTCATTTCTATGATTTTAACGGAATTTTATTGCATAAATGAAAAATTTTAACGGAAAGTTTTAACACAAAAGCATTGCACCCCCAAACCTAAATTAAGCATTGTCCCCAATGTGTTCAAAACAAAAACTAAAGATAGGATCAATGATACCAAGTTTAAGCATCAGCCTCGTCCTCGTCGCTATCTGAAAGTGGATATGGTGGTATCTGATCCTCCTGCATTCCCATATGTCGTGCCATTCCTTGCTGCAGTTGAACCAAATATCTCAGCTTCGTTTCCACTCTGGCGACTCTCTCAGGCAAGGTACGAGACTGTGCTGCTCTGCGTGACTGTGAGGGTGGCTGCTGTGGAGCAGCTGCAGGTGCTGAGGAAGATGGTCCGGCAGGTATCTGCCTCTCTGCTCGGAGCTGCTGTATCAATCGGGGAGTCAGAGCTGTCATAGGCTGCATAGGTTCTTCTTGGGGGTCAACTGGAACCATACCCAAAGTGCATAAGGAAGTGATCAGGTAAGGGTAATACAGTCCAGCTTGCGATTGGGTAGCAGCCCAAGCAATATGTGTAGAAATCAGAACTCCCACATCAATTGACAATCCATTCATCAAACAGTACAATAAAGACATCCTCTCTCGGGTGACAAAAGTAATATGGGTCCCTGGTATGAGAGATCTCGTAATGAAATGAAACCAAACTCTCGCATCTGGTTTAAGAAATCTAGAACTCATCTTCTTGTACTCCCCACTGCTACTCATCTCCCATGTAGCATTGAGGATACACAACTCATCAGTCAGCTGCGAGATCTCAATCCCATCCCTCAACTCTGTATACTCATCTACCTCCATCTCAGGGATCCCAAAGAACTTGTTGATTGTCACCGAATCAAAAGCAACCTGTTTCCCTCTCACCATAGTATGAAAAGTGACATGCTGAGCAGCATTCGCGTAAAACTCTCTGACAAGTGAAATGCTCGCAGGTCTGGCTTGCATACAAAGCTTCTCCCAACGCCGGTCTGTGATCACTCTATCAATATCCGGAAACATCCCAGAGGGAATCTCAAATCCTCTCTCAATGATCCAGACCTTCTTAGTCAATCCCTGCTCATAGCGCTGCTCAGCAGCTGCTGAGACAAACTTATACCTATCAAAATCAGGTTGTACAGATGTCGAACCCCTTGATCTCTTCGGCATTTTTCAGGAAATTTCGGCAGAACCTCCTCTGTTTTTCCAACAATCCTCAATCCTAAACTACTCAAATACCATAAACACTCCAAATATCAACCTCCAATCTTCGCCCCCAATTATTACGAATCAATTTGTCAAATATCAACACTTCGCAATTTCAATTCTCGCAATACCAAGTCATAATCAACCAAATCACCGAATTCAATCCCAATTACCAAATCAAATTTTTATCAAATCATTACCGTAATTTCAGTTTTGATTTTGGCAGTGGAGGATACGGATCGGTTTGGACTTGGGTTGATTTGCTGCTTCTCGGTTTTGGTTGTGGGTTCGGCAAAGGTGGCTCTTGGCTGGTACAGGTGCAGCGAATAGTGGATGGTTCGGCAATGGCTTGGTGTTTGACTTGGCGAAGGTTGCGGCTGTGGATCTCGGTGGTGAGGGTCACGGTGGGGATGGATGCTCAGCTGTGATGGCTGAATCTTGGTGATGTTGGTACTGCTGGTGGTGATTTGGTGTTGTGGAAGTGAGTTTCGGCTTTGTGTGGTTGGTGGTTGAGGATGAAGGTTGGCTATGGGTGTTGCAGTGTTTGAAGATTTTAAGAAGATGAAGAGTGAAAGGAGATGCTGTCAACACCCTGTTTTGTGTCTCTGATTTCGAGTCAGCGTCGCGACGCTGAAAATTGCCTAGCGTCGCGACACTCGGTTCTTTAGGGTTAGGGTTTTGATGCAGGTTTTTTTTTTTTTTTGGCAAAACCATGTCTTGCGACTGATAGATCCATATGGACGCGTCTCAAGAGATGTCTCTTTACTTGGCCGTCTCTTCTGGATCAACTTTGTATCTTCGTGATTTTGTCAAATTTTTATTTTGAAAATCCCGCTTGCACTGGCTTGCTTTGTCCTGAAAAATTCCGTTTTTATTTTTCCTGCAAAACTAACACATAAATTAAAAAGTTCACACACAAAAATAAATTACAACAAATTGCATGGGTTGCCTCCCTGCTAGCGCTAAATTTTTCGTCTTCAGCCAGACGTGAATGAAATCCATCTTTTAAGGAGGTTTCAGTGTTGTTTTGGACGTCCTATTAAAGACATTCCCATGTGCGTTGCTTTTGAACGGTCTCTTCCAACGGTAAAGTGGCAAAAAGAATTTTGTCTCATTTAGTGCTCGTGCCACCTTTTTGCTCATTGTTGTTCCAGTGGTTCCTGCAAAGAAAGAAAGAAAATCAGGAGGTCTCATATGGTGCTTGACTTGGAATGGAAGTTCCATTTTGTCAAGCTTCTGGGCGATATCTTTGATTTGTACTCCCCAAAACAACGATGTTTTTCCTGAATGCTCTGGATCTTTATTAAGGTCAGACATTTGCTCCTCTATTTGCTCTACTTCTTGTTCCACCTGAGGATGAAAAGATGAGTCAGACATTAGGTCTTCATCCTCTGATTCGGGTGAATTGATTGGCTCAGTTAGATCTTCTTCAAACATGTGTGCAATGCAATCTCCAAGATCTTCGTTTTGAGGATACAGAATTCCATCCCCAATTTTTGATGTAGTTGGTACAAATATTTCAGCTTCATCCTCGTCAGAATCTGAATAATAGAAATCAAATCGAGACTTTGCCGGCTCGGGTTCCTGAACTGATACCTCTGGTTGTTGATACTGCTCAGCCTCATCCTCTGTTGAAGTGTCATTATGAAATGATTGGTACTCAAAGGCTTCATCAGTGTCATCAGAAAATGGTTCTTGAGGTATGTAGCTCTGGTTTTCTATTAATTGTCTGATCTGATCTGTCATTCTCTGTATGGATTCTGCGTTACTCTGAATTTGTGCATCAAATCGAGCTCCCTGTTCTTTGAACATGTGAATCAATTGATCTTCCTCGGATGGTTCTGGTTCTTGATAAGGATCGAAAGAATATGGTGGATAAGATGGAAAATGTGATGGTTCTTCGTACCATGAATGATTTTGATAGCTCTGCCACCCTGGATTGTAGTTGTACTCGCAATAATCTCTTGGGTGGTTACCATTACATATGTCACATCTCTCCATTGCGTTCTGATGAGCAAATGTAATATTGCTTGGTTCTGGCATCCAGTGATAATCGTTGGGCTTGACAATAGGCCTTAGAAAACCGGACTGTTGCTCCCAGATGTGGGGTGTATCTTTTTGTAAGGCTCGTAATCTCTCAATCTCCCAGTAGTGTTCCATTTTTCAACCACCTGAAAAATAAAAGAAAGAAATAAAAATTACAGATAAAAATAAAGAAAATTAGATACAAGTAAATTAGATAGCTTCAAAATTAATAACTCAAGAAATACAAGTCCCCGGCAACGGCGCCAAAAACTTGACCGGTGCAAACACACGCGTATAACGCAAGCGCACGTATCGTTCAAGTAGTATAAAAATATCGATCCCACGAGGACTTAATTCCTACTGTTGTTATTAATTATTGAATATATTTATTTACAGATATCTAATTATAGGGAGAAGGGAATTGATTGCTTTGATTGGTTGAATGTGGAATTGCTTAATAAAAATAAAATACTAAGGACAATAAATAAACAGACTCAAAAGATCTAGGGTCGTGACTCCACACAATACTGTTAAAAGGATGAATTGATTCTCTTATTTATGTGTACTAATTCAGTTTGCTAACCTGGAACACGAAAATATGCAAAAGCCTCTTCCGATGGTCAGACGCAAATACCCAGTATAACCCAATTGAACCATATGTCTATGTCAACCACATTACCTGGATTCATTAAGTTTAAGTTCCAATTATGGCTACCCCCGCCCGACAGGTATATTCCTATCCTGTAAGGAAATCTTTTAAAAGGGTTATCTATCCTCAAGGAAGATCGTGGGCTATTGAATCTAAGGCTGAAACCTAAAATCCCTATGTCTAGTTCATTTTAGATTTACCCCATCAATCTTATTAATTGCCAGTTAACAAGACGCATTAAGCTTAAGACTCAATAAACAAACTAAAGAACTACCCATAAAAAGAAAATCAATTATTAAGTGTGTGTATTGTGTTTCATCACTTCCCTAGAATAAAAATAAAATAATGGGGGTTGAGGATCCACTTTTACTATTTATAATTTAGATATCTCCCTTAATAATACTAATAATTAAACATGATATTACCGACCAGCCATAAAGGCGGTATTCCTTATTAAGTCAAATTAAGTCCGACCAGCCATAAAGGCGGTAATAGTAATTGAACATAAACCAGCCATATAGGCGGTAATTACCTGTCACCTAAAGACCAGCCATATAGGCGTGTGCCACATTATGTCAATTAAATAAAACTAGCCATTAAGGCGGTAATCTTTTATATTTTGAATTATAATTTCCATATTATATTTAAGGGAGATTAATCTAAATTAAAATAATAAAAGCTTCACATTATCCCCAGCGGTAAATTAACTACTAAACATTAAAGAAAGGTAGAAGAAGAGAACTACTATTACTGAAAATTAAAAGACATAAATTAAAAATATTATTTATATATACAAAAATAGATGCTTCCTATAAAATCAGGGAGAATTTCCCAAGGAGAGCATGAAGAAAAATGAATATGGCGGCCTCCTTTTATAGGCATATTTTGGTCCAGCGTCGCGACGCTGAAAATGCACTAGCGTCGCGACGCTGGCAACAGTTCACACGGAGTCCACGCGGGTTTGACCACGCGTCTGTCGGCAGCAATAATTGAGCCACGTGTCACGCTCTGGTTCGCTGGCGATGCGGTCCAATGAAATCCTGCCACGTGTCAGCTTGTGATTGGGTGGAAATTCAGTCTAATAGAATGGTGACACGTGGCGTGCTCTGATTCATCGATTATTCGGTCCAATAGGAAGAGGACACGTGGTACGCGCTTGGTATGGTCCAATCAGATGTTAACACGTGGCGGCCGGCGCACGTTAGTAGGTCCGGCGCATGCTGGGGTCGCGACTCGCAAGGTTTTAGCGTCGCGACGCGTAAAAGACGAAAATATCCATGTTGACGCATTTTTGTCCCAAATTGCCTCCAATGCTTTCCAAACTTTATTTATCTGCAAAATAACAACAAAACACATCAAAACGTTCATAAAACTCGAGAAACAATACAAAACATTAGGCTAAATGAGTGGGAATAAGTGATGTAATTACCACTCATCACCATGTTGCATGGGTTTTATGGGGGATATCCGGTAACGCAGCGAAACGCGGAAAATCAAAATTTTCCGATTCAATAATTTTTCTTGGATCAATTAAATAAACTTATTTATTTAATTTCCCAAGACTTAGAAACTGAAATTTAACTCAAGAAATCATATTTCTTGAAAATTATCGCTTGACCCATTAACTTTGCTTTTTGTTCATTTTAGTCCTCAAATTATCAAAAAAAATTTTGGATGATTCCAAATAAATTCTAAAATAATTTTCAACATGTCCAATTCACGAGATTACAAATTGTAATAAGAACCCCAAAAAAGTCCAAATTGCTGTGAGCCCCTGAACTTGGGCAAATTGTGCATTTTGCTCATTTCTTATTTAAAACATGTCAAGATCAAATCCAATCAAACCAAAATTAAATATGCATCATATACACACCATAACACATCACATATATGAAAAGCCCCAAATTTAAAAAGGGTTATGAACCCTAATTTTACAATTTCTTCAAATGGACAAATTACAACAAATTAATCAAATCCAATGTTTCAATCAAGTCTCTACAACACCAAACAAGTCTCACAACTTTGAAATAACTCTAGAATAATTCTAGATCACCAAGGAGTAGCCCAACAACTCTAGAATGGCAACTAGATCATCAAATGACCATACAAATGCTTAATAACATCTTATAAGCTTCCTTTGAATATCATACATGCATACACCCATCATCAAACTTCCAACCATCAAAGACACAAAGAAGAAAGAGTATGAAAACTTAAGAAAAACATGGAAGCTAGCCAAGATCAAGAGGAATATTTTTCCTTCAAATAACAAGTTGGAAATACTTACTTATTTCCAAGCTTTTTTCGTTTTCCTTTTGTTTTTCTTCTTTTTTCTCTCAAACTTCTTTTGTTTATGTTTTGGAGGCTTACCAAAGGTTGAAGCAAATGAAAAAATTTAACACTTTAAATATTAGGGTTGTGTCCGAAAATTGGAGAAAAAATATCTAAAAGATTTTTGTAAATTTTAAAACTAATTTTAAAGAATACAAAATCAATTTGATAACATTTTCCTTTAAAGTTAAAGTCAACAATTTACACTTATAATCATTACCTAACTTTATCATGTCATAAGATATTTTTTTTAATAATTATCTTAATTATTAATTAATTAATTAAATACAAATATCTTAAATATATATATATATATATATAATATTTACTATAAATATCTCAAATACTTTAATTAATGATATATGTCAAATATCACAATTTGACAATTAATTAATGTGTATTTAATAAGATCATATATTAAATACAAATACACACTAATTAGGAAATGACGGTTCGACCCCTAAAGCATGTATCTTTCGTTTAATCGTTAAACGACTTATAAATAATCAGTATTATTCATAAAAATTTCTCTAGTGCTCTACGAGTATATTTCACTTGTGAGACTCTATAGATTCAGGGATATCCGTCACGAATTCCAATTTCGTGTCCATAATTTACCCACCCATAAATTATGACAACCACAGATAAACTCGATGAATCATACATGTCGGGGTCATGGCATATGTTTAATTCCTCCGTCACAGGTATCCGGATATATCCTATAGATATATATGTAAACGTCAAATCTCTATAGGGACAATCCTATCGACGTCTCTATTAGTAATCTCTAAAAGAACACTTAGAACTCACTTCTAAAGTGTACCACGGGCCCATGGTTTTTATCTGATTGCTAATCATATATGGACTACCTATGCTCTGTACACAGAATTGACGGATCCTATCGCGACACACACAGGACACCTTGAGGATCTGTCCACACCCAATGTACATGTGGAGGTCTGATCTACATAGATCGATGACGTGACTGTCATCTAAGTGTGGAAGATGTCTCATGTGCCCACAATGGTATCTCAAGTCGAAGAATCACAAATGAGACTCAACCCGAGAAGATTCTTATTGACGTTGGTGTACCATCCATTAAGAATCTTCGGTGAGTCGTTCAGTGTTTATCCGCTATAAAAACCTACACGTCTATACGAGTCTCCAAGACTCATGGTTCATTGAGAAAGCATTGGAATCTATTCCAGTAAATGACTTGTACCGTTCTCAACGGGTTTACTTTACTGACCAAGTAGTGTAAACCTTGACCAGGAACAGTCTAAGAATGACAACGTCATGATACAACTCAATGTCAGTTGCGACGCTTTTGCAACTGCATCATGACTAATCATTCTAAGGTAAAATACGTCTTTACCATATTAAGAGATATATTATATTATAGAAACTGCTTGTTTTATTCATAATACAATGTTTACAAGAGTATTTACAAGGAAATACAATAGGGAATTGACGCTCTGAGTACCAACCCCAACAAGCTTGTTGCCAATGAGGATTAGAGGATGCCTCCCTATAGAACTGGGGTTCATACAAGAAACAATAGTGGAAAAGCAATGATAATTTTGAAGATAAGTGGGAGGGTGTCTTACTCGAGTAGGATAATGGGACGATGAAGTATCAATATTATGGGATTGTTCAATCGCAAGGGTGTCAGATACAATATCTGCAGAAGGAGCATCATCAGGAACATGTATCAATGAGGGTTGGACGTTCGTAGGCTCACGGGAGGTACCTGCATCATGAACATATGGAAACAACTCGATAGAGAGATCAGTGAAAAATGGAGGGTGGTCAGAAGACACTTTGAAATTAGAGAGGGAAGAGAACATAATGTGCTCCTAGAAGGCAACATGACGTGAGACGTGAAGTTTTTTATGACATAGGATCCCAATAATTGTACCATTTGTGTTCAATTCCATAACCTAAGAAACAACATAGTCGAGCACGAGGTTCTAACTTGTGGTACTCAGTAGGAGGAAGAATGATAAAACAAACACTCCCAAAAATTTTAAGAAGATCATAGGAGGGAGAAATACCATATAATCACTCATAGGGAGACTTGTGTTGTTTAATGACTGAAGAAGGAATACGATTAATAACGTATACTGCGGAAAGAACAGCTTCACCCCAAAAATATTATGAACAAGAAAATGATATGAGCATGGATCGAACAGAATCTAGAATATGACGATGTTTGCGTTCTGCTCGCCCATTTTATTGAAAGGTGTACGTGCAAGATCTTTAGGATGTGATACTTTGTTCTTTCAAAAATCTGTAAAGTGTAGAGTCAAGATATTCTTTGGCATTATTAGGGGTGAGCATCGGTTCCGATTCTACCCGGAATCGGTTGGAACCGGACCAATTTTCCGGGTTTGGAACCGGAACCAGTTGTAATCGGGTAGGTTCCAATTCCAAATATGAAGGAACCGATTTTATCCGGGTAGGTTCCGATTCCAAAATAGTCGGAACCGGAACCGGACCATGGAACCAGTTTATATGAACATAAATTTTAAACATTTGGTGTTCATTATTTAATTTCTTTGTGAATTGTGTGTTGTTTGATTTTTTATGTAATAATAGGAGTTTGTGATTGGTTCATTTCTTTCGCTGCCAGCTCAAGTCTTCGTTTACTTGCATTTCTTCTAAGAATGTGAGTAAAAAAAGTTGTAATTAATTAATGATGATTTTTATTTTTAATTGATTTTTGTTTAGGAAAAGTTATGGATATTTTCATATTTGGGATATTTCTCATCTGGCATGTAAAGATTCAAATTGACATGAGTAAATTTTCTTATTCAACGCGTATATACAGAAACAGTAGGATTAGAATCATTACCAAGTTGAATTTTCAAAGCTTAGATATTTTTTAACAAGTCATGTTTATGGATTAATTTCAAAATGGATGTTTTAAAATTCAATTATATTTAAATAAAAAAAATGACACTCAATTATTTTATAAATTGTCATAATAATATTTTAGTCTCCATAATTTTAGAAATACAAGTTTTAATATTCGCCGTTAAATATTTTTTATTAATTGATATATTTTTTCTAATTTTGAAATAACTAAAGATAGTTTTTCTTTAGTATATTCAAGTTAATTGATAGTAATCAGATGGAAAATTAATGCTTTTATTTTCCAAAATGTAGGAACTAAAGTAAAATAGGGTAATTCGGAACCGAATTGGAACCGAATAATAGGGTACCCAGTTTAATTGGGTAGGTTTCGGTTTCACTTAGTGCGGAACCGAATTTTTCAAGGTAGGTTTCGGTTCTATGCGGAACCGGAACCGAAACCGGTTTTGCTCACCCCTAGGCATTATCAGTGCGTAATTTTTGATGGTTTTGGAAAATTATGTTTAGACTACAGACGCACAATCAATGAAAATTTGAGGTAGATCAGCTCGTTGTTTCATGAGAAAGATCCAAGTAAACCGAGAAAAATCATCAATGAATATGATAAAATATTTGGACCCTCCCATAGTGGGTGTAGGAGAAGGTCCCCATATATCAGAGTGAATTAAGTCAAAAGGAGCGACAAAAGTATTATGATTATTTTTAAAAGATAAAGCTGGTTGTTTGTCAAGTTGATAGGAGATACAATATAAAGAAGACTTTTCGGTAACAGAACTCTAAGGACTCATTAGAAATCAAAGGACAAAGTTTACTTAAAGAGACGTGACTAAGGAGTAGATGCCACAATTGAAGAGATGATGGTGTAGGCACTGCACATAACTGAGAGACCCGAATGGAATGAAGATGCAAAGAGGTACGCTCAAATAGACGTCCAACTCTACGACATGTCCTAAGAATTTGTCCCATCTGCGGATCTTGCACACGATAATCAGTGGAAGAAAATATTTGTTCGAACCCAAGTTCACATAGTTGACCAACATATATAAGATTGAAATTAAGTTTCGAAATAAGAAATGTGTTAGGTAATATAAGGGTAAAGGTAGATATTTGTCCAGACTGGCTTACA
The DNA here is from genome assembly GCA_019454045.1 of Zanthoxylum bungeanum. NCBI lineage: Eukaryota > Viridiplantae > Streptophyta > Magnoliopsida > Sapindales > Rutaceae > Zanthoxylum > Zanthoxylum bungeanum. Next base: position 76,044 of record SKCR01025316.1, read on the forward strand.
GACATTTATGAGCCATTTGCAGTAAAAATCAGAGAGCCAATCGTGGTGAGATAGATAGAGGAAAATAACGGAGATTGAGAAGTCATGTGGTTGTAACAACCAGAATCAAATTACCAAGGAGAATTACCTGAAGTGGCAGATAAGACAGTAGAAGTACTGAGAGGTATGAAGAGTATATGTATAAGGAGTGTTTCTAAGTTACCAGTGGATGTAGGAGAGACAGTGACCTCAAAGGTAGTAGCAGCAATTGAAATTGCTATCTTGAAAGGCTGACTAGGTCTTGAGGGACGAGTGGGGCACTGCTCAATGGAATGACTAGGTTGTTGGGTTTTCTAGGTCAAACCAATATCAATTAAGCAATGAAATGTGTGAATACAACAAACTAAAGTAGCGGAAATACTCACTTTGATCGGTTGGATGTTGGCGGAGAGTTCAAAAAATTCCCTTTGATGTATTCGGCCAATCCCCTTGTTGTGCTCCTCCAACTTTCGGCCAAGCTCTCCATTTTGTTGATCTTCAAGCTCCAAGCTTTGAATGTAGATTCCATGCTCATGAATGGGTTTCCTTATCACCTTTGAATAACTCCTTGGATGTGCTAGCATCTTATAAAATTGCCACAATTTTCTTCTTTGTGTCTTGCTAGTTTCTGCCAAGCCAAAAACTAAGAGAGGGAGAGAATGTTTTAGGGCCATTCGGCCAAGGAGAGGAATAAGAGGGAGAGAGATGTGTTGTGTAATTTTTGTTTCTAAAACAATTACCAAGTCTCTCACCAAAGTCAAACAATTTTGGTATATGTTTTCCAAAAGCAATTTGGAGGGAAAATAACATTAATTGCTCTCAACCACCTCCATCACCAAAAAGGTGACATGACACACATCACAAAAAGTGGATGTGACATGTGAGTGACTTGCGATGTTACTTGCGATGTGATTTGTGGCCACTCTTGATTCAAAATCGGAGTGGCCTCGCAATCACATCCCGGGCTCGGGTTCGTTAATTCCGAATTAACGAATTTTTCCGTTGCAACGTAATTAAATCAAATTTAATTAAATAATTATGCCTAGCAAAATTACTATTCACGTCACTAGCGAATTAATTCTAAATTAACTCGTTTGCCCGAATTAAAATCTAATTTTAATTCCGCGTCGAAATCTAATTTCGTATAATATATCGAATATATTATTTTATCGATTAATTCCAAATTAATCGTTCTCTCTCTTCAAATAGTATTTTATCCTAGATAAAATATCTCTACAATTAATCCTAGATTAATTTTCTCTCTCTTATAATTAATCCCAGATTAATTATGTCCGAGTCATATGTCATCGGTGAATCTTCGGGAAGCGACCCATGAGATCCCCTAATATATTGGCAGTAAATTCGATCGTCAGACTATCCGAATACGTACGTACCCAGTACTACGTTTTTACCGATTTACAAGACATGGTTGGCTTCTAGCAAAGCACCGTGCCTACCCAATTGTCCAGAAATATTCTTAAAGGAATATATCATCTGTATCAGACGTAGTATATGTAGTATTGCGTATTACGATCCAGTATCAGATGTCACGTGCTACGCCTGGGGCTGGAATTGTGTCTGCCCCGTACGAAGCACATATCGGATCTCTGGTAACTAGTCTCTATAATCGGATAATCATGACCTAGTCATATTATCTCGATGACTGCAGTACTAAAGAGTACTAGTTTCGTATCCTGCGTGATCATCATCTCCATATGACTGGAGTGATACTTCTATCTTGACATCACACCCAATACACTATGATTCTCAATATACCTAGAAGAGGCGTACACAGAACCTGTTAAAGCCCTGGACGACCAAAACCAAAGCATATTGATTATCGCAAGTATTAGCGGTGTAAGTCTCAGGTTAAGACCAAATACACCTACCCTAATTCGGACTTCCATAGACATATAGTCATACTACCAATGGAATTCTGAGGGGTCTATCCAGAGCGAAGCTGTTTCCGTACCATCGGTAAACACAACCTTCTATTACACTTGCATAAGTATCCAATAATTAAATATATGAGAACTATGTCGTTATGCTCCCATAACACGCACAAGTGCAATACTAGTCTATTCTGCATTATCGATGTCCAATCTCGATAATACTACAACTATGGATGTTTTAATGATTAAACCTTAGTGGATTAATATTGTCTCATATCTTATTAATCCGGAACTAATCATATTGACTTTTATCATTTATATATCCCGGTAATCTAATTACAAATGATAAAAGAGCAATTTCCTTTGTCACATAGTTAATTTGTACAACAACTGTTGGGGTTGGTGCTCAGAGCGCCAATCCGGACCGTATTTATGACTGATTCATGAATACGAACATCCCCTTATTCCATAATATTAGTTATTTATGGTTGCACCTCTTGTTCTTATATACGTATTCAATCTGATCACGATTAGATGAAACTAAATGTGGTTTAGTGATATGTATATATATTAGACAAAGGCCCGATAATATATAATGCAGTACACAGTTACAAAGTTAGTTTGTAATTGACATTGGGAAGTGTCACTGCTATATGAATATTATCAAACATAGTTCCTGGTCAAGATTTGCTAACACGGGTCGGTTAGTCAAATCCGTTGAGACCAGTACATGTCGTATATCGAGACTTGGTCCGATGGTTTATCCCAATGAACCATGAGTCTAGGGAGACTCGTATAGACGTGTAAGTGTTTATAATGGATAAACACTGAACGGCTCACCGAAGATTCTTAATGGATGGTTACACCAACGTCAATAAGAATCTTCTCGGGTTGAGTAGCATAGTGGTCCTTCGACTTGAGACACCACTGTGGATGTATGAGAAATCCTCCACACTTAGATGGCAGTCACGTCACCGATCTATTTAGATCAGACCTCCACATGTTCGTTGGGTGTGGATCGATCCTCAGGATATCCTGTGTGTGTCAAGATAGGATCCGTCAGTTTTGTGTACAGAGCATAGGTAGTCCATATATATTTAGCAGTCTATTAAATCTGTGGCCACAGTATACATCGGAAGTAAGTTCCGAGTGTTATTTAGAGATTGCTAATAGATACGTCGACGAGATAATACCTATAGAGATTTGACGTTTACATCTATATCTCTGGGATTATCTGGATACCTGTGACGGAGGGATTATACGTATGCAATGACCTCGACCTGTATGATTCAGCTCGTTTATCCGTGATCGTCATAATCTACGGGTGGATAGATATGGACACGAAATTGGATTTCGTGACGGATATACCTGAATCTAGAGAGTCTCAATAATGAAACATACTCGTAGAGCACTAGAGCAACATTTATGAATAATGATGATTATTTATAAATCGTTTAATCGTTAAACGAAAAATACATGCGAACGGGCCGAACCGTTATTTCCTAATTAATGTGTATTTGTATTTAATATATGATATTATTAAATACACATTAATAAATAGTCAAATAAAGGTATTTGACATATATCATCAATATATGTATTTGAGATATTTAAAGTAAATATAATACATATATTTGATATATTTATATTAATTATTTTATTATTAAATGATTAATATAATTAAAATATAAATATATCACCAAATGATAAAGTTAGGAAATGATTATAAGTGTTTAATGTTGACTTTAAAGTAAAGGAAATGGTAGTCAAATTGGATTTGACTTCTTTGATATTTGTTTAAAATGTTTAAAATTGAAATATCATTTTTCTTTATTTTTTCTTCAAAATTCGGCCATGACCTTAAAATATAAGAGTTATATTTTTTGGTTGCTTTGTTTGACTTAATTAAATATCTAATAAAGTGTTATTGGATATTTATGCAAGTTGATCAAAGATAAAGGTGAAATGAAATTGAAATTAATATAACTGTATTTGTCTTGCAATTTCGGCCAAGGCTATTTTACAACAAGTATAATTGTTTTCATTTCATTTCATTTGATAACCTAACACACTTTAAAGAAAAACTCCATTAATGGAAGCAAAGGAAGTTTGTGAGAAAGAAAGAAGAAATCAAAGAAAGCTTGGATTTTAGTGTGTTTTTCCAACTTGCTATTAGAAAGGAAAATGTTCCTTAGGATCTAGGCTTTAACATATGATGTTCTTAGGTTATTTCTTTCTTTATTCCTTGTGTTTTTGTTGATGGAAGTTTTGATGGAAGTGTTGAGCATGTATGATGAAGGAAGGTTGTGACTATTGTAGTTATAAGCTTCTCTTTTAAGGTTTTGGAAACCATGTTGCTAATCTAGAGTTGTTGACCCACTCTTAGATGACCTAGATTTGATCTTGAGTTGTTTCATTGTGTTGAGACTTTGATTGGATGGAAGAAGAAGATGATTGAAGTGTTGGATTTAACCAATTTGGTCTAATTTGTCCAATTTGAAGAAATTGAAAAATTAGGGTTCATGACCAATTCCAAATTTGGGGATTTTCATATATGTTGTGTATTTGGATGTGTATATGATGCATATAAAGTTTCATGTTGATTGTATTACATCTTGATGTGTTTTGAAGCATGAAATGACAAAATTGCACAATTTGGCACCCTAATGGTGCATTCGGCCATGATGAACAAAATTGGGGATTTTGGTGCTTTTGGTGTTTTGATGTTTTGAACATGCTAAGTTCATCTTAGAAATGATTTAGAATCATTCAAAATTGATTAGATCAATTTCGGACTAAAATGGACAAATACCAAAGTAAGGGTAATTTGGTAATTCACTTAATATGATTTATTGAATTTTATTTCATAATTTGATTATTGGATAATTAAATAAATATGTTTATTTAATTAATCCGAGAAAAAGTTCTGAAATCTGAAAATACGATTTTCCACCGCTTCCGCTGCGTTACCGGATTCTGCCCCCCTAAAAACCCTACAACAACATCATGTTCTGTACAAATAGTGATGCTATGGGTCATAATTGTCCAACAATCTCCCACTTGGCCTATAGCCAATCACTCAAGTGTCCTACACTTGAACTATGTACGGTTCGCTCAAACTTCTGCTGAGAAACTGCTTTCGTCAACGGATTTATAAAGTTATCATCTGATGCGATTTATTCGATCATCACATCGCCACGATGTATGATCCGAACGAATCAGATGAACAGTTGAAGTATATACTTGGATCATTGATGAGACCATTAATTCTTTAGCCTGTGCTGTAGCCTAGCTAAGCTGCTAACATAACTACTCCTAATTCAATTAGGATTATATAGATCCAAAGTGCTTCTATTGTTGCCTCAGCTGCAGCAATATTCCGCTTTTGTTGTTTATTCGGCAACAGTATCTTGCTTGGAAGATTTCCAGCTCACTGTTTCGTTGTTCAAACTATATAGTATCCAATATTATACACTTATAGTCGTTTTTGTCGGTTAGGAAACTTACAGCAGTGAATCCAGTCACTTCAAGTTCTCATTCTCCATAGTATAAGAAAGCATCCTTAGTTCATTTAAGATACTTGAGGATGTTCTTAACATCAATCCAGTGACTATCACTTGGATTGGCCTGATTGTGACTCCATGTGCTCAAAGCATATGAGACACCAGGTCGCGTATATTTATTTTAATGTACGAGTTCTCGGAGAGTGTCAAGAACTTTTAGATCTATCCCAGTAGATCCTTATTCCTAGAATAAAGGTTGTCTCTCCCAAGAATTCTACAGAGAATTTTCATGAAAGCCAAGCTTTCACCGATTGTATTATAGGAATAATCATTTCCAAGAAATGATATATCATCATTATATAGGACAATCATTGTCAGTGCGCTCCCACTAACCCTCTTATATACACAAGAGAATCATTTTCGTTTTGAATTAAATCATATATCATTATGATTACATCAAAACAATAGTTCCAAGAACGCAATGCTTGCTTCAATCCATAAATGGATCGATTAACTTGCAAACCTTGTTTGCATGTTTTGGTACGACAAAATCGTCAGGATGTTGTAAACATCCTCCAAAAGGTTTCCGTTTAAGGAAAGCGTTTTTGATGTTCAGCTGCCATATTTCATGATTGAAACATGCAGCATCAGCATGCATTATCCAAATGGATTTAATCATGGCAACAGGTAAAAGGTTTCGTCGTAATCGACACAATGTTGATAACGATACCTTTTTGCTACAAGCCTAGCTTTGTACGTTTGTTCATTGCCATCCATATATGTCTTCTTTGAAGACTAATATAGTACCAATAGGCACAATGTCTTCCGGTACATCAACCAATGTCTAAACTTGGTTGGTATACATGGAATCCATTTCGGATATCATGGCACTTTGCCATGACAGGGAGTCGATACCTTGTATCACTTCCTCATATGTAGTCGGTTCGTATTCCTCAATAAGATTGACATCTTCATGAGGTGAGATCAAAAACCCATACCTCCCATGTAGTTTTCTGACTTTCTCCGACTTTCGCTGTATTTGAATATTATGGTACAGTTTCATCCCTGATGAACTATTTGTGTTCCATTAAGGAATCGGTGCCTAGAATAGTATTACTCCGATTTTCATCGAGTTTTACTTTCCTCCCACTTACCACTACATATAGGTATTCCTATTAGGAAAACCGCATGGCGAGCAACAATTACATTGTTCTCTTGTGAGTTGTATAAGTACTATACTCTGGTTTCCCTAGGATAACCTACAAATAGGCACTTATCCGATTTTGGGTTCTAGTTTGGTATCATCCAAACATATGCCTACCACACCCAAATCATCAGGAATGAGAAAATCCGGTTTCTTTCCTGTTTCATATCTAATATGAAATCTGTCTAACAGATTTTTCATGGAACCTTATTCAAAATAAGTATTGCACTGTTTAATGCGTATCCTTAGAAGGAAAATGGTAGCTCAGAGCGACTCATAATTAACCTTATCATGTCTAACAAAATTTGGTTTCTCCGTTCGGACACACCGCTCAATTGAGGTGTTCCGGGAGGAGTCCACTGTGAAAGAATACTATACTCTTTCAAGTAGTTGAGAAACTTATAGCTTAATTATTTTCCACTACGGTCTAACCGTGATGGTATTATACTTTAGCCGATCTGTCTTTCTACTTCGTGTCGAAACACTAAATATTTTTGACTCGTGTTTCAAAAGAAACACATAACCATAACGCGATACCACATCCGTAAAGGTTACGAAGTATTCATATCCACCTCTAGCCTAGCTAGATATGGGCCCACTTACGTCACTATGAACGAGGGCTAACAGATCGTTGGCACTTACACTTTTACCAAGTAAAAGGTGTTTTAGGCAATTTGCCTAATAAACTAGATTCGTAGATATTATTTGAATTAGAATCAAATCCGTCCTAGTATCCACTCTTCAAAAGTGTGGATATACGAGTCTTGTTTAATGTGTCCCAGACAACAATGCCACAAATAAGTCTCATCTGATAATTCAGTTTGAGCTATTTGTTTGTCATGTTATATACGTTGAGATTCATTTATATTCAATATAAATAATGTTATTCACATCTAATGTGTGTTTATATCTCAATATCATCTTTATAATAAAACACTTTAGTGTTCTAAAATATAAAGGTATACCCGCAACGAGTTATACTCTAATATAGAGATAATGTTTCTAGTCAAACTAGGTACATTATAACAGTTTCCTAATTTAAGTACATACCCGAAAGGTAGTTCCTAAACTTAGGTCTCTATGGTTAAAACAGCGACTGTTGTCCTGTTTCCAACTCGCAGGTTGATCTCAACTGAAGTCAGTCTCCTGCTAATCAGCAGATTCCGCATATTAGTACATATTTATGTACCACTTCTAGTTATCAAAATCCAATTTTGAAACTAATAGAGAACATGTTTATGACAAATATATTTGAAGCCGGAGCCTTGCCCCTCTTCATTTCCTTTATGTCTGCCTTGTCCATACGGCAGTCACGCTTCCAGTGACCCCGTTTGCCACAGTTTAGGCAGACATCTTGGGATATGTCCTTTGTCTTCCTAGAAGACTTTGATGATTTTGCTTTTGCCCCTTTTAGAAGCTCTGGCTCTGTCTCCTAGAACATAGCCATCAACTCTCCAAGAGTTTACTCTTGGTTCACAATGAACCTGCCCCAGCTTTCGGGTAGAGACTATAAGTTCAAATCTTTAGTAGTCTCGGCCACGTAGGTTTTCCCCAGCTAACCTAGCTGAACGATGTCAGCAATCATCTGCGACACCTAGTGCACGACAGATGTACCCTCTGACATACAGAGCGAAAGAGCTTCTTATGCAATTTGTACTTCTAAGATCTAAGAATATATCTATGAAGATCTTTAATTTCATCATCATGGTACAAGGATCTAATCCTTAATTTTGACAACGAAATTAAAGTGTCATTGCATTATGCATAAAGGATTGAGCACTAAAGTTATCATTACATGAATCTTCCAAAGATCATGTTCTACTATTTGCTCAACTCCGGGCTTAGGCCCAAGAGGTTTTTCTATCAAATAGAATAATTTCTCAGTTCCTAGGACTATCCTGAGGTTTTATTCTCAATTTGAAAATTAAAGCCGCTTAAAGACATTTTCACCCAGGATTATGTTTTAAACGCAAATCTTTCATTTATCTTGATTGCTATAGTCCAACTATCCAATCAACGATTTCAGGTACTATGGATTATAATGATTACTATAGTCTAACTATATAATCAACTATAATTTGTTTGGTTAAATTCAAATATATATTGATTACTATAATCCAATTATATAATCAACTATAATTTGAAGTAGTTTGAATACAGTCCAACTGTTTAATTATACAACAACATTTAAATATTAGTCCAACTAATATATATATTTATTAATGACGAAAAATTAAAATGAGCGCGTATTGGCAAGTATCTAAACGAAATTGCAAATTTAATACTTGCCTCCCACTATTTTTCGACGAGCCTCTAACCCTCTGTTGAGTACTCGAGAAACCTTGTTTCCTAGTGGGCTAGGATCCCATTAAATAACACACAACCTTGACTTTGGCCAACAAGCTGTATGATATTTAACTAGGTAGATCTCTAAGATCAATTGGATCTCATCTAATTCCTAGATCCAGTAGGTGGACATCCAAGTCCGAAACATATATCTAATATATGCCAATATATCCAATATATTGCCTAACCTTTTTCCTCTGAATCAACTAAGCCTTGGCTTTGGCACAACAAACTTAATGATTCCAGTTAAGCGGGACCCATTGACCTTGGAAATCATCGTAATCGATGTCGATGGACAAGAAGTGATCTTGACTTTGGCCAACAAATCACAACTTGGACAAGACATGCGATAGGGAACAAAGCCTTCATGATTCAAACACATCCGCGATGGAACAAGGTCTTGACTTTGGCCAACAAACCGCTTAATATATGTTGAGGGTTTTTTCGCGTAATTGGCAACCAATTAATTATCTTTGATTAGGTCTCATCATACACCTTTAAGCATGCATTCTAAAAGCATAATAAGGCGCGATAAATAAATTAATAATGATATGCTGATGGATATTTAAACAACTTGTTCCTAGAACAAATCTCTCAATTTCCTCTCTCCCGCTAGCACAAATCTTACTTCTACCCAATTACATAACACTTCTAAAGAAACCTCATTTACATTGAGGGGAATAGGTGAGAAGAGAATACAAAGAATCAAGAGGTAATAGGCTGGACACACATGTCCAATTTGATAAATTCTAAATTTATTACAATAATTTCCAAAATTGCCCTCACCCATCTAATATCTATCCGATATACATTATTCATACATCACATCCATGTATTCACACAAAGCATGTTATCAATCAATCTAATCCAATTAATTAATCTGAAATTAATGACCATCCAATGTTCAAACAACGATTTGATTTGCGCGAGTCAAACTCGTTTTAAGAATAAGTACTCAAAGTACAAATTCTTGAATTATATCAAACTACAATATTAAATACAATTTAATTTGTATTCAATACTAATTCTTTATTTAATTCCAAATTAAATGATTACACTTTTTAATGAGCCTTTTGCGACTTAGATTCTAAATCTAATCTTAATGGGTCTCAAAGCCCAATTAACATCCAATGTCAATTTAATTAAAGTCCAATGGGCTTTCAATTAATTTATAAGGCATGAACTTTGGCAACCAAAGCCCAATAAGGAATCACCATTTGCCAAAAATCAATTTAGGCCCATTAGGCCCAATTAAAATTTTAAAGGCCCATTATATTATATTTGGACTTTATGGAAATGGTTTTAGGCCCAATTGGATCCAACCAATTAACCTAAACCAAACTGGGCCCAACCAAGCCCATTAAGCCCAAATACTACTTTATTAGCCCAATTCCAAATTTAGCCCAACCAATTTAATCACAATATTCCAAATATGACAATTAAATTATTTAAAGTGTATTAGCCATAGTTAACTACTTAAATCAACATTTCCAAAATACCAATTTACATAATTAATCATGCTTATCATCATCAACACATGTCCAACATTATTGAATCAAAAAAATCAATTCATTTTCATGCTTTATATAGCTCTCGGCAATGGGGAAATTATCTTAATTAATTTTGATTTCAATCCAATTAAATCACAAATAAATTTATCCATCATTTCAAACACATCCAATGGTCCAAAATCAAAATCACCATGAGCTATACTAGGGCTTCATATTCGGCCAAGCCAAATTATTTGGGGAAAAATTATCCAATTCAATTTTCATCAAATTGATCATGCATAACTCTAAGTTATCATCATTCAAGCATACTCAATCAATCAATTTTATCAAATCATGCTCAATCAATTTTACCCAAATTTTACCCTAAATCAATTTCATGCTTAATCAAGACTCTTGATACCATTGTTGGGTTTTCTAGGACAAACCAAGATCAATTAAGCAATGAAATGTGCGAATAAAACAAAGTAAAGTAGCGGAAATACTTACTTTGATCTGTTGGAAGTTGGCGGAGAGTTCAAAAAATTCCCTTTGATGTATTCGGCAAGCCCCTTGTTGTGCTCCTCCAACTTTCGGCCAAGCTCTCCATTTTGTTGATCTTCAAGATCCAAGCTTTGAATGTAGATTCCATGCTCATGAATGGGTTTCCCTATCACCTTTGAATGACTCCTTTGATGTGCTAGCATCTTAGAAAATTGCCACAATTTTCTTCTTTGTGTCTTGCTAGTTCGGCCAAGCCAAAACTAAGAGAGGGAGAAATGTTTTAGGGCCATTCGGCCAAGGAGAGGAATAAGAGGGAGAGAGATGTGTGTGTAATTTTGTTTCTAAAACAATTACCAAGTCTCTCACCAAAGTCAAACACTTTTGGTATATGTTTTCCAAAAGCAATTTGGAGGGAAAAGAGCATTAATTGCTCTCAACCACTTCCATCACCAAAAAGTTGACATGACACACATCACAAAAAGTGGATGTGACATGTGAGTGACTTGCGATGTGACTTGCGATGTGATTTGTGGCCACTCTTGATTCAAAATCGGAGTGGCCTCGCAATCACATCCCGGGCTCGGGTTCGTTAATTCCGAATTAACGAATTTTTCCGTTGCAATGTAATTAAATCAAATTTAATTAAATAATTATGCCTAGCAAAATTACTATTCACGTCGCTAGCGAATTAATTCTAAATTAACTCATTTGCCCGAATTAAAATCTAATTTTAATTCCGCGACGAAATCTAATTTCGTATAATATATCGAATATATTATTTTATCGATTAATTCCAAATTAATCGTTCTCTCTCTTCAAATAGTATTTTATCCCAGATAAAATATCTCTGTAATTAATCCTAGATTAATTTTCTCTCTCTTATAATTAATCCCAGATTAATTATGTCCGAGTCATACGTCATCGGTTAATCTTCGGGAAGCGACCCATGAGATCCCCGGATATATTGGCAGTAAATCCGATCGTCGGACTATCCGAATACGTACGTACCCAGTACTACGTTTTTATCGATTTACAAGACATGGTTGGCTTCTAGCAAAGCACCGTGCCTACCCAATTGTCCAGAAATATACTTAAAGGAATATATAATTTGTATCAGGTGTAGTATACGTAGTATTACGTATTGCGATCCAGTATTAGATGTCACGTGCTAGGCCTGAGGCTGGAATTGTGTATGCCCCGTACGAAGCACATATCGGATCTCTGGTAACTAGTCTCTATAATCGGATAATCATGACCTAGTCATATTATCCTGATGACTGCAGTACTAAAGAGTACTAGTTTCGTATCCTGCGTGATCATCATCTCCATATGACTGGAGTGATACTTCCATCTTGACATCACACCCAATACACTAAGATTCTCAATATACCCAGAAGAGGCGTACACAGAACCTATTAAAGCCCTGGATGACTAAAACCAAAGTATATTGATTTTCGCAAGTATTAACGGTGTAAGTATCAGGTTAAGACCAAATACACCTACCATGATTTGGACCTCCATAAACACATAGTCATACTACCAATGGAATTCCGAGGGTTCTATCCAGAGCGAAGCTGTTTCCGTACCATCGGTAAACACAATCTCCTATTACACTTTCATAAGTATCCAATACTTAAATATATGAGAACTATGTCGTTATGCTCCCATAACACGCACAAGTGCAATACTAGTCTATTCCGCATTATCGATGTCCAATCTCGATAATACTACGACTATGGATGTTTTAATGATTAAACCTTAGTGGATTAATATTGTCTCATATCTTATTAATATGGAACTAATCATATGGTATTTTATCATTTATATATCCCAGTAATCTAATTACAAATGATAAAAGAGCAATTTCCTTTGTCACATAGTTAATTTGTACAACAACACCATGTTCTGTACAAATAGTGATGCTATGGGTCATAATTGTCCAACATAGGTAACTTGCAGTGGCGAAAATCACCCTAGTGGGATAATGAGAGACAATATGGCATATTTTCTTGCATTTGTGACTTTCAGTAAGGCTGCATTCATTCAGATTAGACCAGATTTGTTGCAAGTACGACATAATTTGCTTCCACCTTTTGAGAAATGTTTGCTCGCGGCGGCAAGCACATCATCATCACGAGATGGCTTAAATAAGCCGAGGCGAGTTTCATTCGACAATAACCGAGAGACAACAGCTTCCAATGTAGGCAGAGGAGATTGATATAATAAAGAGGCTCTGCAAGATTCAAAATCATCAGTAAGGGCCATAAGAAACTGAATCAACCTCATACTATCACGGTGAGCGGTATATTTAGCTGCATCAACAGCACAATCCATCGACGGTTCAAAGAGAGCAAGTGTTTGGGCCAAATTTGGTCCATGGGTAGTTTCGTCATTTTACTTCAGACCCAATACTGGACGCACCCCTGAAGCCTCCTAATCAAACCCCAAAGACATAATGTCAGCCCAGGCCCGATGAACACCAACACCAGTAACCGAAGGACCATTAAGAGGCCGGCCCACATAACGCCTAAGTTCATAAACACATTCATAAACTCAACAGTTGCCAGCCTACAAACGGGCAAACACAATAAAACTCCCTCATGAAGTCAACCGTTATCGATGCCCAACGGACAAGAAATCAAAGAACAATAAATGCACACAAAGGCGTGTATATAAGAGAAGAGGGTCCAGAAGAAGGAGGGGACTGGGATCTGACTAACATTCAACTTCTAGTTCTCCTACTTACAGCTTTGGGACCTCCTCAAGCTCACCACTCCTCCTACCTACCGCCCTCACGGCATCCTACGGAGTTCAAGGTAGCATCTAACCTTGATCTCTCATCTACTACTTCATTTTGTTCATTTACTGACTTGGGCGTCGGAGTGCCCCCGGCACCCACCACACCGGTGGGCAGAACTCCCGCTCATTCTACCTTTGTTTTACAGAATCGCTAGCGCCCCTAACTACAAATTCTCGATTGTGGACCTCGGGCGAAAACCAGTGTCTACAGTTTGGCGCCCACCGTGGGGCCCTAGTGATTCATATCATGCGAAGATCTCTCCATCTATGATCCTTTCAAACACCCATACTTATATGGCGTCACGCGACGAGCAAACTCCAGATCTTATGATCACCAAATTAGCCATCCTCGAAAGATAATCACAAACATTGGAACCCATTTGTTCAACCTCCCAAAGGCCCGAGGCTACAGGTCACCCCAACAATCCTATCATCTGGTCTGATCTCTTATGAGCATTCAACGAGCGAAAATCCACCATTAGACGACCATCCACTAAAGAAGAAACCATATCTCTCCAGTAGACCGATCACAATAAATCACTTCCTCCATGCGAAAAGAAATGCGAGAATCCAAAAGAGCAATTCTCTATAATCTACATGGATTCAGACCACCAATAAGGAAAACCAAGCCGTGATAGCATTAGACTACGTAGAAGGATCATTATCAACCTTTCAGTATATATGAAGATTTTCGTATTCTTTAGACGACTGGATGAATCTCAATCTCCTCCACATGATATGAAAGCTGCATCACCTTCAAGCGACATAAGAGGATTGTCATCTCCTCCAGGAACGAGGTGCGTCTCTTCAATGAAACTATTTCTCATACCATTCAAATCACAGGATGAAGCGAAGTACTTGGCATGGGAAGGATGTCCCAGTCGACAGTACCCGAATAAAGATTTGGCAAGGACATCCCGGTCAACATTACCAGGTACGCCTTGCATTTCTAAGAATCTCCCAATCGACATTACAATATGTAGCTTGATAATTATTATGGATGTCCCAGTCGACATCAATGTGTGGCTTGAGACTTGTAATAGATGTCCTAATTGACATTATACTTTTTTTTGGGACTTGTTATGGGTGTCCTAGTCGACACTACAACTAGGTAATTATTATGAAATGCTCAGTCGACATTTACAATGTCTGGCATAGAGCTTGTTAGGGATGCCCCGCTCAATAATAGTGAGTTGTTGAGGATGTCCCAATTGACATTACTATGTGTAGCTTGTCACTTGCTAAAAATTCCACTCGACACAACACGTAATGAGCTTTGACACTTGTTTAAGATCCTATCCGACATGAGATGGAATAAGACTTAGCTTGACTGAGATGTACCATTAGATAAAACATAGCCCAATTAACTATATGACAAAATGGATCACCAGCAGCTCCAAACAACTTGAAGACATAGCCATATTCCTCAGACGACATTTGATAGAATGTCATCTCTTCCATACGACATAGTATGACTGTCATCTCCTCCAGACTACACTGGAGGATTGTCGTCCCCTCCAGAAGACATGAAAGGTCCATACCTTCATATATGTCTTGTGGTATGGAGGAGTGAAGGTTTTCTTGGACCCTCATCAGGTCCAATTCAACGGTATACTCCCATAGACCTTCATATGGTATGGTGGGGTGAGAGATTTTTTGGACCTTCGTTAGGTCCAGTCGACTGTTGACTCTCATGCTACATACATATGGTGTGTCCTTGTCCATGTGGGTGAATAGACTGGTATTAATTGGCTTATATCCATATCCTCATCCACGTTGATTGGCATGCAATTCCTACGATAGTAATAGATGTTCTTTTCAGAAGCTACGACACTTGGAACCATGCTACCCTGGCTTTGTGATTTCCATGGACTGAAATGTCCTTCAAATCTCAGCGTGTTGTGCGTTGGTTGTATTATTTGGCATGTTGTGTGTCGAAGTGTAGCCAACTGGAAGTGTACTCATCAGCAGGCCCTACACCTTTTTGCTTGACATATTGTGCGTTGGAATATAGGCAATTGGAGTCCTGTTAGTGTACTCCTAAAAACAAACGTGGGCCCTACTGCGTACGAATCATATATATCACAAATATTTTTGCACTCGACGTGCGATGCTTTGTTGAAAAACTATTGCCTACTGTTGACTCTGTTGTACTACGTGGGCCCTACTGCATGTATTACAAACATTTAGCAGTCGACAAATGATGCTTTGTTGGATTACCATTGCCTATTGTTGTCTCTATTCTACTACATGGGTCCTACACTTTCTTTGATTTATGTGCGAAATTCGTCCCACTCGACAAAGCTCCATGCGTAAGATTGACAACTAAAGTCGTCTGGCAAATCAAGGAGCATGAAGTGACAAATTCACGTGAAAGGCAAGTTCATTAGCATTAAAAAAAAAAAAAAAAGAAAATTGAGTACCAAATCAATTAATACACCAGTGGCCCATTAATACAACTGTCTTTTAGAAGCATGCCATGTGGCAGTTTTATCATTCAAAACCTGTGAGGACTTGGTCATGTTGAAAAAGAGGAAACGCTTCAGTGTAAAATTGAATATATATATATATATTATATATATATATATTTATTTATTTATTTATTTATTTATATCTATATATATAATATATATATATATATATATATATATTTATTTATTATTAATAAAATTTCAAAATACGGCTGTTACGACTACAGTAAATCGAAACGCATTTAGTTTTATTATTGGATTTCATTTTGGGCTCTTAGGCCATTTTGATGCTGACATTCTGTTGACAACTTGTATAAGACAATCAATGAAATTCTTGGAGGCAAGGTGAAGAAGGCGGCTGTCTTTGATAGAATTATAGATTCGAATTTTTATTTAAAAAAAAAAAAAAAAAAAAAAAATGAAGTCAGAGGATGCTTGTAGTCTCGGGGCTCCTACTCTCTCTTGTTTGTAATGGTTCTTTGAGGCTTGTCTCGGCTGGGTCTTGGGTTGCTGCCCCTATCATTTTTTTTTTTCTTATGATTTGCCCCTGGTCTAGTGGGATATTCTTGCTCTGTTAGTGAGTCGTCTGGAGTTATTTTCTTGATTTTTTGCTCTGAGGATGAGGATTTGGCTACAGTCAGGCATATGCTCAGGGCTGGTCACGACAATTTGGCTTGCCTCATTCAGCCTCATAATGCTTCTCTTGCAAACAACCGATGTGGGATAATTGTTTTAGTTGGAATTGGCTTTTGGCAATTAAAGGGCTCCCTCTTGTATGGTCGATTGTCTTTGTACTGGGCTTTACAGTTTAGTTTAATAGCTTTATTCTATGATGGGCCGGGTTAGCGGATTGGCTTGCGAATAGCTTCAGCGTATGGCGATCTATCTATACGTGGGCTGTATTGTATGTGTGGATGTTTTCTCGGGCCCAAGTTTTACACGTGAAGAAGATTGATGATGAGCTCCTCATGCATGTGGCCTGGGGATGTTCATATGGGCTATTAGGTACAGATTTTGGGCTTGTCATGCAAGTCGTTGGGCTGACCATTTTTGCAAGGGCTGGGGCCTCAAAATCACTCTATCGGCTGAAGCTTGCAATCACCGATGTGGGACTATTATTTACATGGTTTGGGAATAAGCTTGAATTTATCTCGTGGATGGGTTCAGCCGATGGGTTTGTTCATTGGGACTCATTTCATTGGCTCATGAGGGCCTGGCTTACGTTAGTCGTAAGTCTTATGGGCTGTCATGTAGGGGCAAGGATGTGCTCAGGGGTGCAAGGCTGAGGCTTCTGGAAGGTTGCAATTTGACAACTTGGGCTGGTTTTTGGAAAACTTTTAGTTTGGGCTAAAATCATTTTGTCATATCAAGCATGGACAGGAACTCAAAATACTCGTTGTCGCTTCACGTGGCTGTTGAAGAAAAATCCACTCGACAAAAAGATCCTCACAAGCCAAATGAAGATAAAGTGAAGCTTACCACCACATGCTGAAAAAGGTACATTAAATATAAAGCTCACTACCCATTGTGCAAATGAAGACCCACGCTATATGCAAAGGAGGAATGGTCCACACGATAAAGCTCCATACACAGACGAAGTCACATGGGATCCAACTTGATATAAGATGACCGGGGACACCCCCATTGGACTCATATCGAGTCAAGTTGTAGACATGTATTACACATGTCGTATGATTTATATCTTCCTGGCCTCATCAAGTCCAGACGACCGGGGACATCCCCCATAGACTCATGTCGAGTCAAGTTGACGACATGTATTACACATGTCGTATGATTTATAACTTCCTGGCCTCATCAAGTCCAGACGACCGGGGACATCCCCCATAGACTCATGTCGAGTCAAGTTGTAGACATGTATTACACATGTCGTATGATTTATAACTTCCTGGCCTCATCAAGTCCAGACGACCGGGGACATCCCCTATAGACTCATGTTGAGTCAAGTTGTAGACATGTATTACACATGTCGTATGATTTATATCTTCCTGGCCTCATCAAGTCCAGACGACCGGGGACATCCCCCATAGACTCATGTCGAGTCAAGTTGTAGACATGTATTACACATGTCGTATGATTTATATCTTCCTGGCCTCATCAAGTCCAGATGACCGAGGACATCCCCCATAGACTCATGTCGAGTCAAGTTGTAGACATGTATTACACATGTCGTATGATTTATATCTTCCTGGCCTCATCAAGTCCAGACGACCGGGGACATCCCCCATAGACTCATGTCGAGTCAAGTTGTAGACATGTATTACACATGTCGTATGATTTATATCTTCCTGGCCTCATCAAGTCCAGACGACCGGGGACATCCCCCATAGACTCATGTCGAGTCAAGTTGTAGACATGTATTACACATGTCGTATGATTTATATCTTCCTGGCCTCATCAAGTCCAGACGACCGGGGATATCCCCCATAGACTCATGTCGAGTCAAGTTGTAGACATGTATTACACATGTCGTATGATTTATATCTTCCTGGCCTCATCAAGTCCAGACGACCGGGGACATCCCCCATAGACTCATGTCGAGTCAAGTTGTAGACATGTATTACACATGTCGTATGATTTATATCTTCTTCCTGGCCTCATCAAGTCCAGACGACCGGGGACATCCCCCATAGACTCATGTCGAGTCAAGTTGTAGACATGTATTACACATGTCGTATGATTTATATCTTCCTGGCCTCATCAAGTCCAGACGACCGGGGACATCCCCCATAGACTCATGTCGAGTCAGGTAGACATGTATTACACATGTCGTATGATTTATATCTTCCTGGCCTCATCAAGTCCAGACGACCGGGGACATCCCCCATGGACTCACGTCGAGTCAAGTTGTAAACATGGAATGCGCATGTCATATGACTTATATCCTGACCTTCATTTGGTTCAATTGATTGGGTACATTCCCAATGGCTCTGGTAAAGTCAAGTTCATTATCCCGACCATCATCTGGTTTGGTCGACTGGGTACATCCCCAATGGCTCTGGTAGAGTCAAGTTCATTATCCCGACCATCACCCGGTTTAGTAGACCGGGGACATCCCCCATTGACTCATATTGAGTCAAGTTGTAGACATGGACTACACATGTCATATGACATATATCCCGATCTTCATCTGGTTCAGTCAACTGGATACTTCCCCAATGGCTCTTGTAGACTCAAGTTGATAATCTGACATTTGTTTGGTTCAATTAGTAGGCAGCATCAACGCTCGAGTACAGTTACATAATATGGCCTCGTCCCAAGCGACACAGGCGTCAAGTACTCTCCAAGCCAATGACTCTTGACTTAAGAGTAGGGGACAAACTGTTTGGGCCAAATTTGGTCCATGGGTAGTTTCGTCATTTTACTTTTACTCCAGACCCTACTGGACGCACCCCTGAAGCCTCCTAATCAAACCCCAAAGACATAATGTCAGCCCAGGCCCGATGAACACCAACACCAGTAACCGAAGGACCATTAAGAGGCCGCCCACATAACGCCTAAGTTCATAAACACATTCATAAACTCAACAGTTGCCAGCCTACAAACGGGCAAACACAATAAAACTCCCTCATGAAGTCAACCGTTATCGATGCCCAACGGACAAGAAATCAAAGAACAATAAATGCACACAAAGGCGTGTATATAAGAGAAGAGGGTCCAGAAGAAGCAGGGGACTGGGATCTGACCAACATTCAACTTCTAGTTCTCCTACTCACAGCTTTGGGACCTCCTCAAGCTCACCATTCCTCCTACCTACCGCCCTCACGGCATCCTACAGAGTTCAAGGTAGCATCTAACCTTGATCTCCCATCTACTACTTCATTTTGTTCATTTACTGACTTGGGCGTCGGAGTGCCCCCGGCACCCACCACACCGGTGGGCAGAACTCCCGCTCATTCTACCTTTGTTTGCAGAATCGCTAGCGCCCCCAACTACAAATTCTCGATTGTGGACCTCGGCGAAAACCAGTGTCTACAGCAAGTTGGTCCCAAACAGATTCCATTGTAGCCAATAAACTAGTAAAAGACTGACCGCGCTCTTGTTTCAAGTTATGTAACTCTTCCCATAACTGAGACTGGTTGGAGAGAGAAGAAGTGTACCTCGTGGCAAGCAGATCCCATACCTCTTTGGCAGTTTCATAGCGGCCAAACTGGTGGTGAATGGTAGGAACTGAGGTACTCCAAAATCAAGTCAGGATATGGTGATTTTTATTGTCTCAATCCTCGAGACAATCAACAAACTTGTCATCAAGCTCATCAGGTTTCTATTGAGGAGGTTTAACATCGCCAGTAACATAGCGCCATAACTTTCGACCTTTGAGAAAACTACGCATTCCTTGAACCCATAAACGGTAGTTTGGACCTTAGAGGATGGTAGAAATGGGTTACATGACATCAGGTTTGTCCATTGTAAAATTACTGGATGGGTCGCCGGACGATGGGGATGATGTTGGTGGCGTGAGTGGTGGCCGGAGCAGCTGGAAGAGGTGGCAGTGGGAGGTGATTGTGGTGGCTATGGTTTGAGGGTTAGAATTAGGTTTTGGAAATTGGAATTAAAATTTGTGACAGAGTCACACACAGATGAGCGGAAATAAATTAGTTGTATAAATTTGGATGTCATGGGAGCCCACCTGCAACATCTATTTTATTCCTTCAATTACACCTGTCAAAATTTTATTGACTCACATATTTAAGTATACAATAAAAATATTATATACATTAATTTATATTACCATATTGTATCCTTAGTTCTAAAATCCTAAAATATTGTGTATCGCTAGTATTTTTGAAGTATGACAAATACTTTTGATAAATATTGCCAAACAAACCAAGGCATTTTATTTTAAAGTTTAAACCATGCAACTCAATGGGGATTTATCAATAAAGGGTCCATATTATAGGTTTAATTATATTTTGCTTGTAGGCCAGTGTCTTCATTTACGAGAAAAAGACTCTGACAGTCTTTTTTTTTTTAAGGTTAATGAATAATTCATTAATAAAGATATTATAAAGATGTAAATATACGACCATTTCGCCTCGATTATGAATTAATGATATCCTAATATTTGGACCTAGTTAGAACAAAGGCTAGCGACATAAAACTGCATATTGCGCATCCCCATAACTAATTAGATAAGAAGTCGTATTCACATCGAAATCTACCAAAAGAATTGTAGGATTTTATAATCGTGTGAAAACACCGTAACTTAGACTACATATATGTGTGTGTTTTCGGACTATAATAAATCAAAATGAGATGGTTAGTGCTATGCCGCTTTTGAACCAGGGATCATCTCCAAATTCATTTGAAAAGGACTTCATTTTTCAGTTTTAAATTTCGAGATTCTTTCTGAATTTCATCCATTTTTTTCCAGACGTAAGATTTGATTGTCGGTTTTTTTTTTTTTTTTTTCGTTTTAATAATTTGAGTTTGCCTATTTTGATAAGTTTGTTTGAAAAGGTGTTAAAAACTAATTGTTATTCAGACTTTTTATATTCGTCAGTGATCTACAAACAATTTAAGTTGGAATTTCTATGTACCAAGCAATAGTGGAAATCATAGAATTTGTAGAAGTTTTCAAGCATGAAGTAAAATGGAGAAGCTAATTAACTAAGAAAAGAACTACAACATCCCATAACACCAATTGCTTTTCATTATGAGTGTTCACGGGTTGGATCAAATCAGATTTCTTTTCTAATTTTCTTAAACCAAATTGGATCGGGTCACGCGGTTCGAAGGACCCGAAACCGATATTTGAAAATGCAACCTGTGTGGGTTGAGTCGGGTAGGAAAAATGCATAATAATTATTTTTTATGATACAATTTTGATAAGATTTATAATTAAACAAAATTATGATAAATTAACTAGAGATGAAAATAGGAAAATCATTAATTGTAGATTGGGTTAGGTCAAACTTGATTTTTTGAATTGAACCCGCGACCCGATCCGATTTTACGGATCGAGTTAGGTCTAACCCGAAATTGCTCTTTTATTTTTACAAACTCGACCTGATCGAATCGGGTTATGTCGGATCAGGTCGGGTCGCGGGTTAACCATGTTAGGGTTGCTACTCGGAGCGCCAATCCGGATCATATTTATGTCCGATCCATGAATACGAGCAATACATTTTTCCATAATATTACTTATTTATGGTTGCACCTCTTCTCTTTTACTATATATATTCGATCTAATTCATTAGATTGAAACTAAATCATGTTTACTGATATATATATTAGACAAATACCCGATAATATATAATGTAGTGCACAATTACAACGTAGCTTGTAATTGACATTGAGAAGTGTCACTACTAGATATATATATTATCAAATTAAGTTCATGGTCAAGATTTACTGACACGTTTCGGATAGTAAAAATCTGCTAAGACCAGTACATGTCGTCTATCGTGACTTGGTCCGATGGTTTATCCCAATGAACCATGAGTCTCGGGAGACTCATATAGACGTGTAGGTGTTTATTTGATAAACACCGAACGACTCACTGAAGATTACCCAATAGATGATACACCAACGTCAATAGGAATCTTCTCGGGTTGAGTAGCATAGTGATTCTTTGACTTGAGATACCACTGTAGATATATGAGTTATCCTCCACACTTAGATGGCAGTCACGTCACCGATCTATTAAGATCAGACCTCCCCCTGTTCGTTGGGTGTGGACTCGTGCTCATGATATCCTGTGTGTATCAAGATATGATATGTCAGTCAGTGTATAAGGAAGGCATATGTTATTCATTATGGGATTAGCAATCCGTTAAATCCATGGATATGTGGTACAATGTAGAAGTGAGTTCTAAGTGTTTTTATAAGATTTCTAATAGAATCATCGATGGGATTATACCTATAGAGATTTGACGTTTATTTCTATTTCTTTGGAATAATCCGAATACATGTGACGGAAGGATTATACGTATGCAATGACCTCGACCTGTATAGTTCAACGAGTTTATCTATGGTCGTCATAATTTACGGGTGGATAAATTATGGACACGAAATTAGATTTCATGACGGATATGCCTGAACTTAGAGAGTCTCACTAATGAAATATACTCGTAGAGCACAAGAGCAACTTTTATGAATAATATTGATTATTTATAAATCGTTTAAACGGTTAAACGTTAAACGATAGATACATGCAAAAGGACCTTTTGGTCATTTCCTAATTAATGTATATTTGTATTTATATTTGATTTTATTAAATACACATTAATTAAATATCAAATTGTGATATTTGACATGTATCATTAGTATATGTATTTGAGATATTTAAAGTAAATATAATACATATATTTGAGATTTTTGTATTTAAATAATTATTTAATTTTTAATTGTTAATAATTAAAGTAATTAAAAATATAAAATATCTAAGTTGATATTTATTAAAGGAAATGATTAAAGTGTATAAGTTTGACTTTTACATTTTGATAAGGTTATCATTTTGATTTTTGCTTCTTAATTTGTTAAAAAGCAAAATCTCTTCTTAGATATTTGTTTGGAAAAATTAAAAAATTTGTTTTAATTTTCCACCAAATTCGGCCATATACCCTAAGTATTTAAGGTTTTTTTTTTTCATTTTGCTTCACAAGTTAAAGCCTCCAAAATATAGACAAAACAAAGTTGAGAGAAAAAGAAGAAACAAGAAGCAAATCAAAGAAAACTTGAAATTTATTAAGTATTTCCAACTTTTCTGTGGACACGACACAGAGATGGGCGACATTGTCCGAGCTCGCGGCCCATTGGGAGTACAGACTATCCCGCGGGGGACTACACCGGAGAATAAAGGAGTCGCCACCCAGTGTGAATTGGGAAATGATTTAAGACCGTACTCACCCCTCGCAAGGGAAGACCTCAAACCGTTGGGTTCGGAATGGTCTCTTACTTATGCCAGTTATAATGAATGGGTTTTCACAATGATATAACCAAGTCTTATGCAACACATGTAAGATAATTCAAATAACATACAAGTTTGCACACCCATAATCATAAATATAAATGAAATCAAATACATGATTCTAAAAGTATATTAATCAGAGAAGTACGGCAATGTAGATCATAATAACAATATAGGCGTTAATAATAAAGGTAGATAATTAAGTGAATAATGCAAAAGAAATAACTGAAGAGACAAACATGCATAAAATATGAAGAAAAAGTCTGTCCAGAGTGTGTGCGTTCGTGTAGCGTTCGAGGACGCATTCGAACAGAGTGAGGCATAATGCATGTGATCGAGTAGCGTTCGGGAACGCGTTCAAACGAGATGGGATAAGATGCATGGTGAGACATAATGCATGCGTTCGAGTAGCGTTCGGAAATGCATACGAACTTGATTACAAAAGTGGCATCTATAACGACATAAACACATGCATGAATATTTCCCCAAGCGGTACGTGGAGTTGTATCCCAAGTACAGACCGCACTACCATCCATTCAGATTCAGCTACAGAATTACGTCTGGGTTTCCATCCGATATACCATAAGAGGCAACACTCAAGCATTAACACAATGCAAGCACGGAAGTAAACGAGAAGTGATGCGGCAAAACGTGAGCATGCATAAGAGCAGAATGATAAAATAAGATGAATACATAAAAAAAAAAAAGACAGACAGCGAAACAGAATGTGCGGCAGAATAAATAAAAAGAAATAATAGAATGAATGCGAAGCGATAAATAAAAAATGGGCAGTAAAAGGCGTATAATTAAATGAATAACACAAGAGAAATTTGCAATGACGAATATGATAGATAAATAAATAACAAACGAAAAAAGAAAAATAATGGCAGAATAAAAGAAAGGAGATGCGACCAAGAGACTTTTCCGATCTTAGTGTGGGATCTCGTATGCCCGGTTGGACATATTTCACGCCTAACCAAGCATACATCGTCCAAGACTACAAGATAAATGTGGTAAAGGGTGCCTTCAGGCATTTCCCGTAAAGGGGGTGACCTTTAATCCAACGCAAGTAGTCATGAAAGTGGCAAATGACGATAGGAGAATGAATAACGGAATGACAAAAGAAAAGTAAATAGCGGAATAAAAGAAAAGAGATGCGACCAAGAGACTTGGCGATATCTATATAGGACCTTGTATGCCCGGTTGGATATATTTCACGTCTAACCAATCATGCATCGTCCAGGACTACAAGATAATGTGGAAAAATGTGCCTTCAGGCATTTCCCGCAAAGGGGGTGACCTTTAATCCAACGCAAGTAGTAATACAATTGACAATCAATGATAAATAAATAACTAACGGAATAACGAACAGAAAGTAAATAGTGGAATAATAAGTAAAGAGGAACACATACAGTAAATGAACATAAGAAAAATAAATAACAAAAATATTAAAGAAATCAAATATGACCAATGGACTTGGCCGTTAGTGTGGGATCTCGCATGCCTGGTTGGATGTATTCCACGTCCAACCAAGCATGCCGTGTCCGGGAAAACAAAACGAATATTAAAGAGAGGGCCCTCAGGTCTTACCTTTTAAATCGTTTTTGAAAGTGTGTTATGCCGTCGCTGGAAGGATTAATGCTTCGCTGCTTTTCTGGTTCGCTGGTTCAACACTTTTGTTCACTGTTTTGCTGTTTTGGACTGCAATTTTTTTTCGGTGAATGGGCTACTGGTTTGGCCGCTGTTTCTGGGATTCAGGGACTGTTTTATGGTGAGTTTGGTTCGGTGACTTGGAGGGTTATTTGTTGATGTTTTGGTCGGTAGTAAGGGGTTGTTTGTGGCTGTCTATTTGGGTTGTTTATTGCTGTTTTATTTTTGGTGAATGAGCGTTATTTGTTGTTGTTTGGCGTTCAGTTAGGGGCTGATAATTGTTGAGTGTCGTGAGTGAAGGGGCTGCTAGCAAGGTGTCTTCGGCTGGTTTGTTTGTGGATTTAGTTGGCTGTCGTATGTGACTTGTTCAGTTCAGTGAGGTGGGCTTTGTTTTTTTTTTTTTTTTTTGTTTTGGTTCGGTGGAGGGCTTTGTGGCTTAGGGTTTTGTTTGGTCAGTTTGGTTGAAGTCGGTGAGGGCTTTTGTTGCTGGTTATTTGCCGTGAGTGAAGGGCAGTGGTTTCTTTGGTTGTGGTTGTTTATGTGACAGAAGTAGGGTTTTTCTGTGGTTTACGTGACTGGTCTTGTTATTGGTTCGTGTGAAGGGTGTGTGGCCGTGTGTGTCTTATGAGTGGCTTGTTTGCTGGATGGTGCATGAGGTTTTATCTTGTTCACGTTCGGTGGAGGGAGAGAGCCTGTGTGTTTATTTTTGTGAGAGAGAGAGATTAGGGTTTGTTGTTGAGAGAATGAGATGTGTCTTGTGTTGTTATTTTGTGGGTTTGTTAGTTTATTTTGTGAATGATTTGACCGGCGTAAACACACACGTATAACGCAAGCGCACGTATCGTTCAAGTAGTATAAAAATATCGATCCCACGATGACTTAATTCCTACTGTTGTTATTAATTGTTGATACTATTTATTTACAAATATCTAATTGAGTGAGAAGGGAATAGATTGCTTGAATGATTTGATTTGTAGATTTACTAAATAAATAAAAAGACAAAAGATAAAAGAAAATACTAAGGAAAATAAAAGACTCAAAGATCTAGGGTTGTGAATCTTTCTAATATCTTTAAAAAGATGAAGTGATTATTTTAAGTTTGTGTAATAAATCAGTTTACTAATCTGGAACACGAATTTATGTGAAAGCATCTGTCGATGGTCAGACACAAATACCCAGTTTAATCCAATTGAACAATATGTCTATGTCAATTAAATTATCTTGATTTATTAAGTTTAAGTTCCAATTATGGCTACCCCCGCCCGACAGGTATATGTCTATCCTGTAAGGAAATCTATTAAAGGGTTATTTATCCTCAAGGAAGATCGTGGGCTATTAAGTCAAAGGTTGAAACCTAAAATCCATATGTCTAGTTCATTTTAGATTTACCATATCAATCTTATTGGTGATCAAACAATAAGAAGCATTAAGCTTAAGACTTAATAAGTAAACCTTTAAATTACTCAAACTATAAATTAACTTCTTATAAACCGGTGATATTAGATTTTATCACAACCCTAGATATTTAATTTAGTTACAACACATAGCTAAAGCTGATATAAACTTAAAAGACATAAAATGAAATTACTGAAAAGTAATAAAAAGAAATGCTAAGGTAAAAGGAATTAACTTCTACTATTCACTATTTAGATGTCTCCCATAAAATAATATATATAATCTTGTGATATTTTAAATCAACCGTCCGGAATGGCGGTATCCTGATTAAGTCAAATTCAAATATACCAGCCATAAGGCGGAACATAAATATAAACTTAAACCAACCGTCCAGTATGGCGGTATCCTCATTAAGTCAGGTTTAACCAATTTAAATTGAATAACCAACCGTCCGGAATGGCGGTATCCTTTATTAATTCAGGTTTTAAATAGTTTATATATTATATTTTAAGGGAGATTAGTCTAAATAGCAAAAGTAAAAGAATTACCTTTTTACCTCAGCATGGAGAAGTTAGCTCCTCATGGATGAATGAAAACTACTATTTATAGAAGAGAATTACTACTACAAACGTAAATAAAACTGAATAAAAGAAACTAAAGAAGAGAAATCTCAATTTATTTAAAAGGATTTCAGAGGATGAGGTACATTTGAAACTTAAGAAATCAAACTCAATTTATAGGCAAAAAAATCCAATTCTTTATTATTATTTTTCTGATTTTTTTTTTTATTAATTTTTTTTTGGATCGCTGAATTTTCGACACGTGGCATGGTGGCTAAAAAAAACGGCTCGTTGAATTTTTGACACGTGGCATGCGGTGCACATTAGCAGATTGCTTGTGATGATGACACGTGGCATGGTGCACGTTAGCAAAGTCAAACTTGGCAACTTTGACTTGTTGACCTGGCGCATATTAGCAGTCTCCGGTGCACGTTAGAGGTCGGGATGCCAAGGGTTTCGGTGTCGAGACGCCCAAAATTACCAAAATACCCTTTTTGCCAAATTTCACAGTTTTGCTCCAAATCACCTCCATAATGTCCTGAAACTTTATTTATCTACAAAACAACGCAAAACACATCAAAACTCAAGAAACTATACAAAATATTAAGTTAAATGAGTGTGAAATAGTGATAGTTTTTCCACTCATCACACCCCCAAACCTAACATTTTGCTAGTCCTCGAGCAAAATAAAATAACATAATAAAATTTAACTAAGCCACTTTCGTAGGGATCACGATTGCATTTAGCATATGCAACAAGCCTTTAAACCCCTAGGTGTCCCTAGTGGACGAGTTGTAGTCTCGTGAGGGTTTACAGCAATGATACCCACAAATATTTTATAAAAGTAAAAAGGAAGTGAAACTAATGCACACAAAAGCAAAAAGACAAGAGAAAAGAGAATAAAGAAGTTAGTGACTAATTAGATGAAACTTCTACTCCAAGTTACTAGTTTGTTTTGTTTCATTCTAAATTACTGAATAAGTAAATTCTCCGATTATTTTTACCATTCTTCATATACACAGCCAACAAAATATTTAATCAACTCATTTTTGCCCACAACAGTCACAAGTGCAGTTGATAAGAGAGTAATATTTTTGTCCTACAGTTTTATCAGATTTCACACCTTTTTATAGTAATGGAATAAATTTTCTGATTTTTTCTTTGATTTTTTTTCTATTTTTTATTTATATACAATATCTTCCATCTATGTAACGAGTGTTGGGTCGGTGGCTCCCAAACCAGTTGGCTTTAGGGCACCAGATGTTAAGACACCCCTACGGACTTAATTACTCAGACTTCAGATATATATATATATATATATATATATATATATATATATATATTTGCAGCATCTTTGATCCATGCATCGAGCTTTGGGCCAGTGACTCCCAAACCAGTTGGTTTTAGGGCAATAGGTGTTAAAACACCCTTACAGACTTAATAACTCGGATCTCAGTTTTTTTTTATTTTATTCCATCACTTTTTTTTGAGATGATTCCTCCAAATGAACTAGAGCACTAGATATTAGAAACTTTTCAATTTTAACTCATGTCTGTATGTTACTATGCATGTTGATAATACCTGCCAACTGAGCATATTAAGATCTATTTTAGTCAGTTTTATGAAGAATTTACAAATTAAATAATTCAAAAGGAAATAAACAAAAATTAACTTGTTCCGAAAAAATGGTTTAAAATACGTCTCAGGAGTGAAAACTCCTTACTCAGGCATCTCTGACCAATTTTACCATGATTAGTCAAATAAAAATGCAAAATTTTTTTGTAATTTTTTGAAAAATTTTCAATTTTTTTTGTATTTTTCGAAAAATTTGGACTAAAAATAAAAACAACACATAAACTAAGGTAGATTTCCCGTTGTAGATTCCCCAGAAGGAGGGTGGAGCGAGGCTCTCTTAAGTACCCAAGCCTCTTAGGCTCTTATCGCTTGGTGTCAGGAATAAACAATGAGTCCTCCAACTTAGTCTATCACAATGAGCTACAGGTGAATGATTATCTAGGTGCCTTCACAGCTTTTCCTTATAGAAATGTAGTGAGTGAAGGAAGACACCAAACCATCACCTACTCCCTAAACAGTAGAAGAAGAGTTTAGAAGATAATACCTGGTTAGCTGAAATTCTACAAGAAATTAAAGGTTAAGATCCAGATTAACACGACGCCTTTTACCACGATCGTCCTCGGACCAATTTATCTTTGAAAGGCTAGGGTCAACTTGTGGTTCATAGGCTAAGAGTTGGTCAATTAGATCCGGAGCAGTTCTGGAATTGAAGAGTAGTTCTTTCATAGGTTTTGACACGAACCCATTTCTCCGGGCATCATCAAGAAACACACAAAGAAAATCATAAAATCCATCAACGTTTAACAGCCCAATTGGTTTCTGGTGTATGTTCAAGTTCGCCCAAGATAGAACTATAAAAATTTCCTCCAATGTGCCCAAGCCATCTGGCAAAGCAATAAAAGCATCAGAACGATTAATCATTTCTACCAGTCGTTCAGACATACCTGGTATGATAAGTTCCTCTCCGTTTGATGATCCAATAAGATTTGCCTCTGCCAAGGGTTTTGGGATGATTCCCAAAACATGACTGCCTCCTTCCTGTACAGCTTTTGAAACGATCCCCATAAGTCCAAGATTGCCCCCGCCATATATTAAGTGCATATTCCTTGCAGCTAAGACTCGACCCAATTCTTGTGCTGCTTCTATGTATTGTGGTTTAGTACCAACACTACTACCGCAAAACACACAGATGTTTTCAACTCGTCCTCTTGAAGTGGTTTCCATTTTTTTATGTTTTTCTTTCTCAACTCTGGATGCCTCCAAAGTGTGCAATGACGGGCTGAATTTATAGTATCTGAAAAAGGGTGAGTAATAATAGCACTAGTATCTTCCAAAGGAAGCTTGTTAGCTAAACAAAACAAAAGAAATCGTGAAAGGTCAAAAAGTCTGGATTATGTCTACGAAAATAAAGATAATTATAACAGAAAAGCAAATCAAAGCAATAATTAAGGCAACGGAATTGTGTACGCAATACGCCACTCGTTTGGTATATAAATCCACTAGGATGTGTCTCAAGATTTCATTCCTTACTCAGTCATTGCTAATGAATTGGTTCTCATCTTTCTGATTGCCAAACACCATTCCTTATGTTCTAAAAATGCTCCGTTTGTGCTTTTCCCTACAAAAATAACACACAAAATTAAAAACTCTACAACATGTATACATAAAATATGAAAACAAAAATTACAACAAATTGCATGGGTTGCCTCCCTGCTAGCGCTAAATTTTTCGTCTTCAGCCAAACGTGACTGAAATCTATCTGTCAATGAGGTTTCAGCGTCGTTTTGGATGTCCTATTAAAGACATTCCCATGTGCGTTGCTTTTAAAGGGTCTCTTCCAACAGTAAGGTGGTAAAAAGAATTTTGTCTCATTCAGTGCTTGTGCCACCTTTTTAACCTTTGTTGCTTCAGTGGTTCCTAAAAAGAAAGAAATAAAATTAGGAGGTCTCGTATGGTGCTTGACTTGGAATGGAAGTTCCATTTTGTCAAGCTTCTGGGTGATATCTTTGATTTGTACTCCCCGATACATCGATGTTTCTCCTGAATGCTCTGAATTTTCAATTTGGTCTGACAGTTGCCTCCTCCATTTGCTCTGCTTCTTGCTCCACCTTTTCTTCACAGATGTATTTGAAAATTTCCATATTCAGGTCTTCATCTGTCATCTGTGAAATACATGCTTCAAAATTATCAACCTGAGGATAAAAAGAATTGTCAGATTTTAGGTCTTCATCCTCTGATCTGACTGGTTCAGGTAAATCTTCTTCAAATATCAGTGCAAAACAGTCTCCAAGATCTTCATTTTGAGGATATAGAATTTCATCCTCATTTGTTGGTGCAGTTGGTCCAAACAGCTCAGTTTCTTTGTCCTCGTCAAAATCAGAATAATAAAAATCAAATTGAGACCTTATTGGTGCAGGCTCCTGAACTGATACCTCTGATTCTTGATACTGCTCAGCCTCGTCCTCTGTTATGATGTCATGATGAATCTCAGGATATTGAAAGGCTTCTTCAGTATTATTTGAATTTGCTCCGTGAGATATGTGATTCAGGTTATCAGTTAATTGTCTAACTTGATCTGTCATCCTCTGTATAGACGCTGCTTGACTCTGAATTTGTACATCAAATTGAGCTTCTCGTTTCTCTAGCCAATCTTTTAGCATGTCATTCAACTGATCTTTCTCTGATGGATCTGGTTCTTGATGAAGATCGTAGATGGATGGTGGATAAGATGGAAAATGTGATGATTCTTCGTACCTTGAATGATTCCAATAATTCTGCCACTCTGAAGGTAAATACATTGATCGCTCGGGTGGTTACCATCACAAATTACACATCTCCCCATTTCATTCTGATGAGCAAATGTAGTAGTGCTTGGTTCTGAATTCCAGTGATAATTGTTGGGCTGGACAACAGGCCTCAGAAAATCGGACTGTTGCTCCCAGATGTGGGGTGTATCTTTTTCTAGT
Organism: Zanthoxylum bungeanum; assembly: GCA_019454045.1. Lineage (NCBI taxonomy): Eukaryota > Viridiplantae > Streptophyta > Magnoliopsida > Sapindales > Rutaceae > Zanthoxylum > Zanthoxylum bungeanum. Next base: position 108,344 of record SKCR01025316.1, read on the forward strand.
AAAGCTCGTAATTTTTCAAAATGTTCCATTTTTCAATCACCTGTAAACAAAAGAAAGAAATAAAAATTACAGATAAAAATAAAGAAAATTAGATACAAGTAAATTGGATAGCTTCAAAATTAATAACTCAAGAAAAATAAGTCCCCGGCAACGGCGCCAAAAACTTAACCGGCGTAAACACACACGTATAACGCAAGCGCACGTATCGTTCAAGTAGTATAAAAATATCGATCCCACGAGGACTTAATTCCTACTGTTGTTATTAATTGTTGATACTATTTATTTACAAATATCTAATTGAGTGAGAAGGGAATAGATTGCTTGAATGATTTGATTTGTAGATTTACTAAATAAATAAAAAGACAAAAGGTAAAAGAAAATACTAAGGAAAATAAAAGACTCAAAGATCTAGGGTTGTGAATCTTTCTAATATCTTTAAAAAGATGAAGTGATTATTTTAAGTTTGTGTAATAAATCAGTTTACTAACCTGGAACACGAATTTATGTGAAAGCATCTGTCGATGGTCAGACACAAATACCCAGTTTAATCCAATTGAACCATATGTCTATGTCAATTAAATTATCTTGATTTATTAAGTTTAAGTTCCAATTATGGCTACCCCCGTCCGACAGGTATATGTCTATCCTGTAAGGAAATCTATTAAAGGGTTATCTATCCTCAAGGAAGATCGTGGGCTATTAAGTCAAAGGTTGAAACCTAAAATCCATATGTCTAGTTCATTTTAGATTTACCATATCAATCTTATTGGTGATCAAACAATAAGAAGCATTAAGCTTAAGACTTAATAAGTAAACCTTTAAATTACTCAAACTATAAATTAACTTCTTATAACCGGTGATATTAGATTTTATCACAACCCTAGATATTTAATTTAGTTACAACACATAGCTAAAGCTGATATAAACTTAAAAGACATAAAATGAAATTACTGAAAAGTAATAAAAAGAAATGCTAAGGTAAAAGGAATTAACTTCTACTATTCACTATTTAGATGTCTCCCATAAAATAATATATATAATCTTGTGATATTTTAAATCAACCGTCCGGAATGGCGGTATCCTGATTAAGTCAAATTCAAATATACCAGCCATAAGGCGGAACATAAATATAAACTTAAACCAACCGTCCAGTATGGCGGTATCCTCATTAAGTCAGGTTTAACCAATTTAAATTGAATAACCAACCGTCCGGAATGGCGGTATCCTTTATTAATTCAGGTTTTAAATAGTTTATATATTATATTTTAAGGGAGATTAGTCTAAATAGCAAAAGTAAAAGAATTACCTTTTTACCTCAGCATGGAGAAGTTAGCTCCTCATGGATGAATGAAAACTACTATTTATAGAAGAGAATTACTACTACAAACGTAAATAAAACTGAATAAAAGAAACTAAAGAAGAGAAATCTCAATTTATTTAAAAGGATTTCAGAGGATGAGGTACATTTGAAACTTAAGAAATCAAACTCAATTTATAGGCAAAAAAATCTAATTCTTTATTATTATTTTTCTGATTTTTTTTTTTTTATTAATTTTTTTTGGATCACTGAATTTTCGACACGTGGCATGGTGGCTAAAAAAAACGGCTTGTTGAATTTTTGACACGTGGCATGCAGTGCACATTAGCAGATTGCTTGTGATGATGACACGTGGCATGGTGCACGTTAGCAAAGTCAAACTTGAAAACTTTGACTTGTTGACCTGGCGCATATTAGTAGTCTCCGGTGCACGTTAGAGGTCGGGATGCCAATGGTTTCGGTTTCGAGATGCCCAAAATTACCAAAATACCCTTTTTGCCAAATTTCACAGTTTTGCTCCAAATCACCTCCAGAATGTCCTGAAACTTTATTTATCTACAAAATAACACAAAACACATCAAAATATTCATAAAACTCAAGAAACTATACAAAATATTAAGTTAAATGAGTGGGAAATAGTGATAGTTTTTCCACTCATCATGGTTGCCGAGTGAAATCCGAGAGAGAGAAGAGAGATGAGAGAGGGAAGAAGACTATGAGTTGTGTGAGAGATTTAGGGTTTCTTATGTTGTCGTGTGAGTGAGGAAAAAAAGAGAGGGCGAGAGGTAGAGAGATGAGAGAATGTGTGATGATCTTTGAGAAGAAAAGATGGGCTGCTGTTTTTGAATGAGAGAGTGATGAACGTGTGTGGCTCCCGAGAAGAGAGTGTTAGGGTTTGGTTAGGTTATGTTTTTATAGTTGTGTGCTAGGGTTAGGGTTGTGCTTAGGGTTTTGTCTTGTATGTAAATAAATCATGTAAAAAATGGTATGTATTTTATTAAGTTATTTAGGGAAGAATTTTGTAATTTTGGTGGGGATTGGATTCAAAATATTTTTAAATTTGGAAGGTGATTTGATTGTATTTGACATGTGTTTTGCATGTGATTAAATTATTTTGGATTGGGCTTGGGCGTGTGGGCCTAAAGGGGTTTTGGGCCGTGGTTAATGTTTAAAACAGAAATCGACTAAGCGAACCCGAGGCTAAACTAGTGAGTTTAAATCTGACGAGGTACTAATTTTGGAATTTTCCCTTCCGGCATTTGTTTCCCGTGACTTCCGTAACTTATCAGGTAGTGCATCCATACGAGGCTCATCATTGGGCTTTATGTAAAAATACAGTATCTACAGTCACCCCACTTTGATGGGGCTTGTGCAGTGTGTGACAGTGACAACCATATCAAAGTTATGCATGCATTTTTACTTACTTGGTTCACCAGCTATTGCCGAACTTACCTGTTGTTGTGAGATACTTCGAACTGAGTTGATCTGGTGGTGAGGTGCTTCGACCCCTGGTTCATTCCCGAACCGTTACTTGAGAGATGGATGGTTCATTCCCAAACCGTTATTTTATGAGAGGTGGTCCATTCCCGAACCGTTACTTTATGTGTTTATGGAGATGTGCCTTGACCCCTGGGTTTTATTCCCGAACCACCGAGTGAGTTTTTTTTTTCCCGAATTGAGTTGAGGGTCTTGTTCCCAAATTGAGTTGATGGTCTTGTTCCCGAATTGAGTTGAGGGTCTTGTACCCGAATTGAGTTGAGGGTCTTGTTCCCGAATTAAGTTGAGGATCTTATTCTCGAATTAAGTTGAGGGTTTTGTTCCCGAATTGAGTTGAAGGTCTTGTTCCCGAATTGAGTTGAGGGTTTTGTTCCCGAATTGAGTTGAGGGTCTTGTTCCCGAATTGAGTTGAGGGTCTTGTTCCCGAATTGAGTTGAGGGTCTTGTTCCCGAATTGAGTTGAGGGTCTTGTTCCCGAATTGAGTTGAGGGTCTTGTTCCCGAATTGAGATGAGGGTCTTATTCCCGAATTGAGTTGAGGGTCTTGTTCCCGAATTGAGATGAGGGTCTTGTTCCTGAATTGAGATGAGGGTCTTGTTTCCGAATTGAGTTGAGGGTCTTGTTCCCGAATTGAGATGAGGGTCTTGTTCCCAAATTGAGTTGATAGTGGGCTTAATTCCCGAAGTGTGTTGAGAGTGGGCTTTATTCCCGAATTGTGTGGAGAGTGGGCTTTATTCCCCGCTTGCTCGTCTTTGCCATTTTTTTCCTTTTTTTCTTCAAAACATGCGAACAAAAACAAAAATTGTGTGTATGTGACGTGTATGCATGTATGCATGGATGTATTTTCTATTTTGATGGGTTAGGCCTTCCTTGTGCTCTTTGGTGCCCTTTGCCTATAAATGTCTTCGGTCGCCCCCTGGGTCTGCTTATAATTTCCTTCTACCAGTTCTCTTTGGTCCCATGGCTCAAGATCTCGTTATGTCTCTAATTCGCGAGGTGGTAGATTGGTCGCCCCCAGACCTGGTTTAGCTTTCTATTCTCCGCTGTCTGCACTAGATCATGGTGAATTACGCCTTTTTTGAAAGCGGCCTCAGCCTTTTGGGATACTGAAAGTCATGTCTTCTGATTCCCATATTTTCGAAATATGCCTTCTCTCGGAGGAGTTTGCTGCTATTCTTGGCTTGGATTTTTCTCTTACTATACTTTCGGCGATGTTGTGTTTCCATTGTCTATACTTTCGGGAGGCCTTCAAAGTTTTCCTTGTTTTGCAGGTTCGTCCTGATTTTTTTCCTAAGTTGTCCTCCTAATAGTTACACATATTATCGTCCTCAAAGGATGCCCAGTAATGAAACCAGAGAACCTTCAAAACACTCAATGCAACTTAAATCCAAGTCTTTGAATAAATCATCTAGGCCAGACTCACAGTGTGTGTGTGCAAAGGTTCATTCATAGCTTGATTCCTAAGTAAGCCAGCTCAATGATTTCATTTAAAAATTGGGACCGATGGGTCAAGCCAACCTAGATGTCTCAATTATGCTCTGCAATTGTTTTTTCTGTGCTTAATGTGGTATGATTTTCTTTTCATTTCTTTTGTCTCTTTTTCTTTTCTTTCCCTCTTTTTTTTCTTCTCCTTTTTTTTTTCAACACACACCTACCCTTTAAGGTAGCATTTCTCCTAATGGTGGTCCTAATACTCGCCCATGAGTAGTTTCACGCTTATCGGTTATATGTGGTTTAATTTCTTTTTGCTTTTAAGACTTTTCTTTTATTTTCAACCATACCACACATCATAACACAAGCAAATCAGGATAGACATCTAAGAAAACGGTCATTCATCGACCTGCAATTTCTTCAGTCACCTTGCCGACTACTAAGGTTTTCACTGCTATAAACCTATGATTAAGTGCTCACGAGTCTAAACTAGATCAACTACTCAAAGTATCAGATAAAAGTGCATCAAGAATTTATCGTTTCTAAGATTTCACCCTAAAGCAAACAATTTCATCATTGGACTTATGCCTAATTATTAAGGACTAAAAGCAAACAAATTTTTTTTTTTTTTGTGTTGAAGGCCCCCTCAATGGTATTTCTATTTTGGCTGTAAATTTTTCTATTTCTCGGCTTCTCTTTTCCTCGATATCCATGTTTGTTAAACTCTTCTTGACAAATCTTTCTTTCTCTAACCCAACGGATATCTATGATGGCTTTTAAGACACAGGGGTTAGCATGATGCATGTATGCATGAGATGCATGTGTTTATCAAAACAGCATATATCTTTCCGACCTTATTCCTCCCACACTCGCGGTAAGTCCATTTCTGTCCTAGGTACGACTTATTTTATGCACCAATGTGGGGTACACAAAATCATTCTCTCTTATGCTACAAGGTGAACCTTGGCTACCTCAGTCCCTTTCCATCGGTAAAAGACAAAGACTGCCCATTTACAATATTAACTAAGCCTATTCTGGGGATCGTGTCATTGTCTAGAAATGACAAATTGAGCCCTCGGTAATCGCGGTTAATGGGATGAACTTGGAGATATCCAAAAGTATACAAATATGTCGTAACAAGGCGTATCCCTTCTGGATGAAAGCCAGTGCGGATATCGGACTCATGTATTTGGCATATTCGGATCATGTTTGGACCTTCTAAGCCCATCAAGGTTTTCATACAAGTTGGCCCGTTATCATTTTAAAGCATTCAATCATATTATCGCGAGGTGCAAATTTATCCCAGTTGAAAAAGGCCCAACAGGTTTACACTTTTGCGATAAGGTGGCAAAACAACTTCAAATGATATGGGGCCCAAACACAAGGTGGCTCATCGTCATTTTGAAAACTTTTGGCCCAATCATCATAAGATATAAACTCATCCCAGTTTAAATGGCCTAACAAGTTCGTATCTTATGACGAGAACTCCAAATAGATCCAAATGATAATGGTTCCAAACACGAGCATTAGGTATAGCTTCTATAGGATATACGACTATGGTTCAAATGTGGGCTTATAAGGGTATGGATAAAGGCTCCCGCCGGTGAAGGGTTGCCGACAACTAGGTCTCCCCACTCAAGGGTTCGAGCGACCAAGTGAGCGTACCTTTTTTATACCCTAAAGTACGTGCCAATGGGTGATGATCGTCACATGACGATCCGCTGCCTTGTGTGAAAGCAACTTCACGATACATGACGCCTTCGGGGTAAAAAGGATATGCAAAATATATGAGACTTGGGAAACTAAAGCAAAACCCACAGACATTACAAGGCATTATTTCGGGGCCGATTCTCTATCCCCAGTGGAGTCGCCAGACTGTGGACACGGCACAGAGATAGGCGACACTGTCCGAGCTCGCGGCCCGTTGGGAGTACGGAGTAGCGCGCTGGGGATTACACCAGAGAATAAAGGAGTCGCCACCCAGTGTGAACTAGGAAATGATTTAAGGCCACACTAACCCCTCGCAAGGGAAGACCTCAAACCGTTGAGTTCGGAATGGTCCCTTACTTATGCCAGTTGTAATGAACGGGTTTTCACAATGATATAACCAAGTCTTATGCAGCACATGCAAGATAATTCAAATAACATACAAGTTTGCACACCCATAATCATAAATATAAATTAAAGCGAATACATGATTCTAAAAGCATATTAATCAGATAAGTACGGCAATGTAGATCGTAATAACAATAGTGGTTAATAATAAAGGAAGATAATTAAGTGTATAATGCAACAGAAATATCTAAAGAGACAAGCATGCATAAAATATGAAGAAAAAGTATGTCCAGAGTGTGTGCGTTCGTGTAGCGTTTGAGGACGCGTTCGAACGGAGTGAGGCAAAATGCATGTGTTCGAGTAGCGTTCAGGAACGCGTTCAAACGGGATGAGATAGGATGTGTGGTGAGACAGAATGCATGCGTTTGAGTAGCGTTCGGAAACGCATACGAACGTGATTACAAAAGTGGCATCTATAACGACATAAACACATGCATGAATGTTTCCCTAAGCGGTACGTGAAGTTGTATCCCAAGTACAGACCGCACTACCATTCATTCAGATTCAGCTACAAAATTTACGTCTGGGTTTCCATCCGATATACCACAAGAGGCAACACTCAAGCATTAACACAACGCAAGCACAAAAGTAAACGTGAAGTGATGCGGCAAAACGTGAGCATGCATAAGAGCAGAATGATAAAACAAGATGAATACATAAAAATGACAGACATCGAAAAGGAATGCGACAGAATAAATAAAAAGAAATAATGGAATGAATGTGAAGCGATAAATGAAAAAGGGGCAGTAAAAGGCGTATAATTAAATGAATAACACAAGAGAAATGTGGAATGACGAATATGATAGATAAATAAACAACAAATGACAAAAGAAAAATAATGGCAGAATAAAAGAAAGGAGATGCGACCAAGAGACTTGGCCGATCTTAGTGTGGGATCTCGTATGCCCGGTTGGACATATTTCACGCCTAACCAAGCATACATCATCCAAGACTACAAGATAAATGTGGTAAAAGGGTGCCTTCAGGCATCCGCAAAGGGGGTGACCTTTAATCCAACGCAAGTAGTCATGAAAGTGGCAAATGACGATAGGAGAAATGAATAACGGAATGACAAAAGAAAATTAAATAGCGGAATAAAAGAAAAGAGATGTGACCAAGAGACTTGGCCGATATCTATATAGGACCTCGTATGCCCGGTTGGATATATTTCACGTCTAACTAAGCATGCATCGTCCAGGACTACAAGATAAATATGGTAAAAGGTGACTTCAGGCATTTCCCGCAAAAGGGTGACCTTTAATCCAACGCAAGTAGTCATACAATTGACAATCAATGATAAATAAATAACTAACGGAATAACGAATGGAAAGTAAATAGCGGAATAATAAGTAAAGAGAAACACATACAGTAAATGAACATAAGAAAAATAAATAACAAAAATATTAAAGAAATCAAATGCGACCAAGGGACTTGGCCGTTAGTGTGGGATCTCGCATGTCCGGTTGGATGTATTCCACGTCCAACCAAGCATGTCATGTCCGGGAAAACAAAACGAATATTAAATAGAGGGCCCTCAGGTCTTACCTTTTAAATCATTTCTTGGAAGTGTGTTATGCCGTCGCCGGAAGGATTAATGCTTCGCTGTTTTTCTGGTTCCCTGGTTCAACACATTTGTTCACTGTTTCGCTGTTTTGGACTGCAGTTTTTTTTTTCGGTGAATAGACTGCTGGTTTGGCCGCTGTTTCTGGGATTCAGGGAATGTTTTATAGTGAGTTTAGTTCGGTGACTTGGAGGGTTATTTGTTGATGTTTTGGTCGGTAGTAATGGGTTGTGTTTTGTGGCTGTCGATTTGGGCTGTTTATTGCTGTTTTATTTTTGGTGAAGGGCGTTATTTGTTGTTGTTTGGCATTCGGTCAGAGGCTGATAATTGTTGAGTGTCGTGAGTGAAGGGGCTGCTAGCAAGGTGTCTTCGGCTGGTTTGTTTGTGGATTTAGTTGGCTGTCGTATGTGACTTGTTCAGTTCAGTTCAGTGGGGTGGGCTTTGTTTTTTTTTTTTTTGTTTATTTATGTTTTGGTTCAGTGGAGGGCTTTGTGGCTTAGGGTTTTGTTCGGTTAGTTTGGTTGAAGTCGGTGAGGGCTTTTGTTGCTGGTTATTTGCAGTGAGTGAAGGGCATTGGTTTCTTTGGTTGTGGTTGTTTATGTGACAAAAGTAGGGTTTTTATGTGGTTTACATGACTGGTCTTGTTATTGGTTCGTGTGAAGGGTGTGTGGCCGTGTGTGTTTTATGAGTGGCTTGTTTGCTGGATGGTGCATGAGGTTTTTGTCTTGTTCACGTTCGGTGGAGGGAGAGAGCCTGTGTGTTTATTTTTGTGAGAGAGAGAGATTATGGTTTGTTGTTGAGAGAACGAGTTGTGTCTTATGTTATTATTTTGTGGGTTTGTTAGTTTATTTTGTGAATGGTTTCTGAGTGAAATTCGAGAGAGAGAAGAGAGATGAGAGAGGGAAGAAGGCTGTGAGTTGTGTGAGAGCTTTAGGGTTTCTTGTGTTTTCGTGTGAGTGAGGAAAAAAAAGGGCGAGAGGTAGAGAGATGAGAGAATGTGTGATGATCTTTGAGAAGAAGAGAGGGGCTGTTGTTTTTGAATGAGAGAGTGGGGGACGCGTGTGGCTGCCGAGAAGAGAGTGTTAGGGTTTGGTTAGGTTATGTTTTTATAGTTGTGTGCTAGGGTTAGGGTTGTGCTTAGGGTTTTGTCTTGTAAGGAAATAAATCATGTAAAAAAGGGATGTATTTTATTAAGTTATTTAGGGAAAAAAATTGTAATTTTGGTGGGGATTGGATTCAAAATATTTTTAAATTTGGAAGGTGATTTGATTGGATTTGACATTTGTTTTGCATGTGATTAAATTATTTTGGATTGGGCTTGGGCGTGTGGGCCTAAAGGGGTTTTGGGCCGAGGTTAATGTTTAAAATAGAAATCGACTAAGCGAACCCGAGGCTAAACTAGTGAGTTTAAATCTGACGAGGTATTAATTTTGGAATTTTCCCTTCCGGCATTCGTTTCCCGCGACTTCCGCAACTTATCAGGTAGTGCCTCCATACGAGGCTCATCATTGGGCTTTATGGAAAAATGCAGTGTCTACATTTCCATTAAATGGAAACTTGTTCCTTTTGTTCTTGGCTACAACATGTGTAGTTCTTAAGTCTTTCTACTCTTTCTTGTTTGTGTTTTGATGGTTGGAAGAATGAATGAAAGATGTATGCATGTGTGTTTAATAAAGTATGCTTATAAATGGTGTATAAGCACACTTTTGATCATTTGATGATCTTGTTGCCATTTTAGAGTTGTTAGGCCACTCATTGATGACCTAGAATTGTTCTTGAGTTGTTTCAAAGTGGTGAGACTCGTTTGGTGTGTTAAAGAATTGATTAAAGTGTTGAATTTATTCAATTTAGTGTAAATTGATCAATTGGAATAATTTGCGAAATTAGGGTTTTTAACTTATTCCAATTTTGGGACTTATCATATATGTGAAATATTATGATGTATATTAAATTTGGGATTGATTGGATTTGATCTTGACTTGTTTTGAACAAATTTGGACCAAAATGCAAAAAATTAAAAATTATTGGTGCCTCGGCAATTTTGGATTTTTGTGGAGTTTTTGTTGCAATTTATATTTTGATGTGTTGGAAATGTTGAAAATGATTTTAGAACTGATTTGGAATTATCCAAAATTGTATTGACAATTTGAGGAATAAAATGAACAAAATGCAAAGTTTAACAGTCTCACGGTAATTATGAGAAAATTTTGATTTTTGTGATAAAAAATTATTTTTAAGTATTGTGTAATTAAAATAAATTAGTTTATTTTAATTTCCCAAGAAAAATAATTATCGAAAATTATTTCGGAGTGAAAATATGAGAAAACGGTGAAAAACGGTGTTACCGGGTAACAGCTGCCCAAACAGTGAACTGGTCACTGTTCGGACAGCCCATGAACTGTCCAAATGTTTTTGGGGCCGACTTGGGCAGTCCCAATGAGCATTGGTCGATTAATTCGGCCGGAACTGCGTTTTATGCTATTTTACGGAAAAATATTTTCGTAAAAATTTCGCAGTGTTTCTTTATTATTTATGTCGTTATTTGATATCGAATAAATATATTTAGGTAGAATATGAATGAATTATTAATATTGGATACTAAATAATTTATTCGTAAGTTTAAAAAATTTTAAACTATCATTTCGCCCGAATCGCGCTTCTTCGTTACATCGTCCTGATATAACCCAAAAAACCCGACCCTATGAACATCCCTACTTTTCACCAAATGAAAAGAAGTTTTCTCACCAGAATGCATTGAAATGAAGTTAAGCAAGGGAATTCTCAAGTAAATGATATCATTATAATTTTCATGAAAACAAATACATCTCCCAATTTTTATTTTGAAAAAAAATTGAAAACCTGCCGCCAAATCAACCGATCCGAGATTAAACGGAGCAGATAATAAAACTCCCGACTGCCCATAACTCTTACAAAAAATACATCCATTGAATTCAAACCCAAAACCTAGGGGTGTGCAAAATATCCGCTTAACCCGCCGACCCGTCAATCCGCAACCGACCCGCCGCCATGTGCGGGTCATTAAGTTAGGTGGTTTGGGTTGGGTGGGTTAGATCCCCAAAATTACGGATTGATTGGGTTACGGATTGAAAAATACCAACCCGCTATACCCGACCCGCCCGCTTAATTAGAATTTTACATACATAAAAAAATATATATATTAGTTGACTTTGGGTATGTTAAGACTTACGATTTGAGTCGTTGATTTAATTCTACTATTTTTATTTCCTAAGTTGTAAGGCAAAGCGTACTTTTGTTAGAGATGATATATCTATTTTTCATTGACTCTATGTTTTGTTGGAATTGAGATTATTCAATGAAATATACATTTAGTTTTTTGTGTGCATTAGTTATATTTTGAGATTATCAATAACCAATTATAGTTTGTGATAATTTTTTTAAAAAAAAATTGTTAATGCCAACCCGCCCCGCTGAGTTGAAACCGCCAAAACTTTTAACCAATCCGCCGGATTTAGACTTTGGTGGATTGGTGGCGTATTGAAATTTTCCCAACCCGCTAGTGGAGGATTGGATAGAAATATTGGCCTTTACCCGCCCAATCCAACCCGCGCACACCCCTACCAAAACTTGACAACTAAATCCTAAACCCTTTACCACCAAATCACAATACATCTCCTATCAAATTGTAAGGTAATGTATTACAACATAATTTGCTCTCACCATGGAGCGTGGCAAGGCCCAAAACTAATCATTTCTGCCATCATTGTTTCTACAACCAGGGGCAAAAAAATACAAGCATGCATCAATACTGACTGATCAGCTATATAAAGCTTTTCTGAATTTTCTTGTATATTTGAGCTTGAATATATGTTCTATTGAAATTGCTGAATTGAGAGAGATCAACGATAGTATGCCATGTGCCTAGACGACACGAAAGGCGAGGAAGTTTTTTGTACTTGCGTCGGAGGGTTGATGGGCGGCTTCTTCTTCTTCTTCTCAAGCTTGGTTTCAGATCAGAGCCAAGACTCAACGACAGAAAGCAGGTTCGCGGAGTTTTTTAACTCATCAACCTCTGTTAACTTCTCAGCCCTCCTCAATTCACCATCTTGGAGGTATGCTAGATGTGTGGCCCATGTCTCCAATCCATCAAAAATATGGGTTGCATATACAATTGTAGCTCCTCTCTACAGTTAAAAGAACAAAAACAACAAAATATATATCATGAACCTACTCTTTCCCCTCAAGTAATGATCATTTTGAGATCTTGAGCTGTGGAGCAAACTTATATATCTTTATTTGAAACTATAAACTAGATGATTGAGCACTGAAACCCCAAATGCGGGGAAAAAATTAAACCTTCTGATTAATACGATCACTAAAATTCTTCCCTAAATAACATTCCAAGCAACGAATAACAATTTGTGCCTCCAATAGCATATGAATTTGAGTGTATGTGAATGCTTAAATAAAAAGAGCAAACTGTTACCTGCTCACATTCTTCCTTGAAAAAGTCCAGTAAATCCATCCTAGCAACAACATCTAAGTCTACTGTAACCTCATCCAGCAAAGAACCTGTAAATTAGAGATGTTTTATATCTCACGAGAAAGATGGTGCACTGAAAATTTTCTACTATATGTTTAATTAAGGCTGGAAAACGGTTGGGCTCAAATGGGGATTGATTTTGCACAAAAACTAACACCATATACAGTCTAAGGGCAAGGCTTTTGGCGCTCCAATCAAAATGGAGCAGGTGAACAGTGTCACGTCAAATTTGACATGGCACTAGGTTGTTTTTCTAATTTAATTTTTGCTCTGTGATTTAGCTTTTGAAGTTAAATTAGAAGCATAGAGTTCGACAGGAATGTAAATTTGGTGCTAATGCATTTCCATTGATTTCAAAACTTTATAGTGTACCTTAAAAGGGTGAAGAAGACCCATACAAATTTGTACACGACGCCGCTGCCCATCTGATGCCTTATGCATTCGCCATTGCAGATCAATATCAAGTAGCTCAATCAACCTCTCTCTCCTATCCGGATCAGAGCCTTCAACTGCAGAGCAAAAGCACCGAGTAAGTACATAAAATATACAAAACCATGAAATAGAAAAAAGCAAAATACAAATCCCACCTCCAAATATCATATGCTCAGCAGAAAAGTCTCCTTGGAGTGGAACCTCCCCCTGAACATTCGCAAAATTACAGTTCATTTCAAAACAACTAAACAAACAAGCAACAAAAATTGCATTTGCAAGATTTCAACTTTGGTTAAATTAAAGGGAAATTGGCTTATGGTACTTAATTTTTTTCATAATTACTCGTTTAGTCTCTAATTCTTTTCATAATTATCAATCAAGTCTATGGATTGACCGGACAATGTTTGACTGACCAGGGCAGCCCTGATGGGTCCCGTTAGTCAGTTCGGCCGGAAACACGTTTTGCATTGTTTTTGTAATTTATTATTTCGTTATTTGATAACCAAAAATATATTTGAGTGAAATATGAATAAATTATTAATATTACAATATCGAATAATCAATTTTAAAAATTTTAAAATTATGATTTCGCCTAAACCGCTTTTCCGCAGCAAAAACCCCAACAAAAATGTCTCTACAGTACTGTTCTAACAATAAAGTATCTTTGTTGTGTTCTATACTGTTATTATAAAAAACAAATAGGTACCACAGGAATTATCCCTAAATCAAAGGCAAATTAATTAAAACTCACAGTAGAGGCAACAGTGTTACTCCAAGATCCTCCAAGATAAGCAAGATCACCACTACAAACAAGCTGAGTGTCATGGAACGATGATCGATTCAGCACTTGCACTGCGTCTCTTCCTCCCACCATATGCTTTCCCGCCAGAATCTTCAACAACGTCGTCTTTCCTGCACGGACGAACAATCAACGTAATTCGAATTATTTCAAAATAAAAAATCAAGATTTTGAATTGGATTCATCACTCACCAGATCCATTAGCGCCGACGAGAAGGCAACGAGATCCCGGCGAGATGTCGAGATTGAAATCGTAGAATAGAGGAGGCTTCTCCTCCCCTTCGTATGAGAATTGCATGCCGCATACTTTGATACTGTTCGATTTCTCGTCGTCGTCGTCTTTCACTTTGTCCACCATTTTCCTTCCTTTGCCAAACTAAGTACTCTGAAACGACGTTGCATATTGCGTTTTATACGCAAGTTTTAGCAAGTACAGGACTCATATAGTATTTTGACACGTGTATTTTGATTTGGCGGGTATTGACTTTGCCACGTTGCTTTCTTCTTAATCATATGGTTATTATTATTATTATTATTATTTTTAAATAATAAGTTGAAGAAACGACGTCGATTGATTCACATTAATCGTTTGGCGCCAACCTCATCTTATAAAATAGGCTCCATTTGTTCAAAAACGACTGTCGTACAACAAATAAATTGATTGGAACGAGTCCAAATCTTCTTTCACATAATTGTGCTCCACTTTATACTCCATCAATCAAATTTGAACAAATAATATCTCTCATTAAATGAGAGAACTCTGATTTTAACATTCACCAATCAAATTAATGAGAGATATTAGTTGTCCAAATTTGATTGGTGGAATATGAAGTGAAACACAATTGATGGGAGAGAAGATTTGGACCCAATCAACTATAATTCGATACAGACATTTATATCACTTAGTATAGAATTTGATATAAAAAAAAAATCATCCCGACATCTCATATATTAGATTGGACCAACCTAAAATATCCCGAATCTCGATCAAAATGATTTTTCGATCCGTTCAAAAAATGAATCATAATTCGAGATCGTTTTTCATCCATACATGCTCGTACATTTTTTTAAAAAAAATTCTTCATTTCATTCACATACATACATGCGAAATTTGCTTTTCCACTTGTAACTTGTTAGCCTTCGCACAGGAACATGTGATTAAGTTTTTACTTTGTATTTAGTTTGAGACTGCTAGAAAAATAGTCCCACTTACCATATCTTCTTTCTTTGATAATATTGATGACTACAAGTAAATGTACACACAATAAATTGATGCTTTGAAATTTTCTAATTACTCGTGGAACTACTGAGGAGAAAGTGTATCACCCAACAAATATACAATCAAACATTTTCTCAAAAAATAAGATATTAAAGAACCCACAGCAGAAAAAAGTTTTTGTAAGCTCCAGATGTGAAGGATTTTTTATCACAGCATTAAAATTGGCTACTCGTCAATTTACAAAAACACACAAAGCCGTCCAGAAATAAGACAGGAATACAAACAACACTAGTCCAGGAATTTAAAAAAAAAAAAAAAAAAGGCTAAGCGCACGCTATTGCGGGGTTTGAAAAAGGCAAATGTACGCGGCCTTACTTACCCCCTAGAACCGGAGAGGCTGTTTGATAGGGAAAAAGAAAAATTGATTTCTCTATTATATAAAAACCATACCTAGTTCCAGATGGCGAGAACTTTCACGTCAATACAACATCCTTTCCCAAAATATGGAAGTATTTGGTAACTCTTTAATGCTCTTTTTCAATTTTCCTTCGCCATCATCGTTTTCTTTTTCTTTATAGAACAAAACATCAAACGAATATTTCATGCAAATCAAAGTACTCATATCATACAACTAGAAAGCCGCCCATCCTGATGCAGTGGTCTTAATAGATCCAGATGTGGTTGATGAAGGAAGATTCCTCTGCACAAACCAACAAGCACATTTGCACAATTAGAGCTTTTATTTATTGCTGTACGCAGTACGCTTGTACAAGTAGCGGTTAACATCGGGCAGTGCAACATTATTTAGGAAAATTATAACCACCATATGCATTGCTTTTGGATAAGCAGAGGATCTACAGAGCACTTGCCCACAGCAATGAGTTAATGAGTGTATACACAAAATGCTCATGCATCTATTGGAAAAGTCTACTTGGTTGACCGACCGACCGACCAACCAACCAAGGTATCCGTATCACTTGTTTATGAAGACATGGTACCACTTCACACCACAGGTTTCAAACTTCCTTCTAACCAAAGTACACAATACCGATGTCAACCAAACCAAAGTTCCAAGAATGTGGAGTTTTAATGTCAACAAATATGGAAAGCCAAGGTGTATACAAGCTAAAAGAAGCATACCAATATCGCAAATTCGCAACTAACATAACATCCGATCATCATAAACCAAATACCTACTAAAGGATTACTATGGAAAAGGCAAGGTGTGTATACAAAGATAAAAGAAGCATATCAATATCACAACTAACATAATGTCCAATCATCCGAAACCAACTACAGGATTACATTCCAATATCCAAATAAATACAACAATATAACATAGCATCTATGAAAAAAAATACGTCTACAAACCACCAAAAGCAGTTGACACAACTAAGAGATCCTAGAGAATACCACCAATAATAAGTAATTTCTGACAATCGGTGACATGGAACCCCACCTAGTGTTTGGTTTGTTTGGTTAGGCTATCGTGATCTATTATAAGTGAACTCCAAAATATATGATTGGATAGCAATTCCCTTAATTTTTACAGATTACTCAATTAAAAACATGTTAAAAAATGATGACTTCCTTCTCCATGATTAAACATGCACATAGTGGGAAAAAACAATGATGGCATATTTTAAACCAGCAGCATACCTCAATTTGCGAAGGATCGGAAAAAGGGGTGGCAGTAGAATGTCTTGCAGTTTCCTTCGGCGCCCTGACACAAGCAGCAACGGGATCATTAGGAGGCGGCAGGAGAGGTGACCGTATTTTCCCAATCCCACTAGGCGGTGGGGCAAGCCCCACCATTTTAGTCTTTGCGGAAACTGAAACCCCTCCAGAAAGCCCAGCAGCTGAAAGCATGCCAGTGCCACTAGTCGGTTTAGGCTTCACATTGATCCGGATCGTTTCGCCTTCCTATTATCAGAAACATAATCAAGTACTCAAGTCAATTCCATCCCGAACCCAAATTAATAACCCCCCAAAATCAGATCAATCAATCAATCAAAACACTAATCTCGCAGTCAATGTAATTACAGAACTAAAACACACCAAGTCGAGTCCTTTACAAGAACTTATAGAAAGGACAGAATTTTTAAACAGCTACATTAACACAAGCATACTTTCGAAGCTAAATTATCAATAAAAATAAGATAATAATGACATTTTAACAAATCAAACTTATTAAATAATCATACCTTTAATCTATGATTAACCGCTGGATGTATATCGATATGACTATCGCTCTCACTCGTCTCGCCAACCTCCTTCTCGATTTCTCGTCTCACGTATTTCTCGTGATCCGACAACGCGACATTGAAATCAAACGCCTCGTTCCTCTCGTTAAAACCTAATCCAATAAACGCGTGTTTCCCTCTCCCGTCCTCGATCTTGAGCACGAAATATCGGGACGAGTCGAGGACGGTCTCGACGGCGTTCTCGCGCTGGCCCGGGAGAACGAAACAAGCGGCGAAGAGCTCGCCGGAGTTCGGATCCTCTAACCGGATCTCGCACCGGTCCTTGCAGGATACGACCCGGAGTCGACCCGTCCAGATCTTGTCGGACTGTAACCACTCACCGCATTTGTAGCCGCCGGAGGTGCTGCGCGGGGGGACTTTGTAGACGGAGACTTCGCGGACGAGGAGGAGCGTGTGTTCCAACGATTCTTCGTCGTCAAACGACATGTCGATTTTTCGGATTTCTTTGCGGTTTCGAGGTGACTAAGATTGAATAACGCGAGAGAGGTGAAACGACGCAATCAATTCAGAGTGGTGGTGGCAGAGACGTGGCTTCGAAGACTATTCGTCACCTTTCCGGACTGTGACTTTTTGCCGAAATTATTGGGCCTACGCCTGGACCTGGACCTAGTCATGGGCTCGTTTTGTACCTGGCCCGGTCCATCAACCTTCTTATAAAGTCATGTGCGCAGATTGCAAGAGTGAAAACTCATTTTGTTCCTCTTTGTTATTGGAATGAGAAAAAATAAAATAAAATTTAAAAATTCTAAAAGTGATTGTTTAGATTGATGGAAGAGAGTGTAATAAAAAGGGACATTGAGTTATTAAAAATGAGCTGTCTAAATTAGGGATTGAGGATGAAATATGATGAGACCCAAGATGCAGCGCATGATACACAATGACGTACCACTACGATGCACGTTCCAGAAGGCCCAATCACTTGGTCTCAATCTAAGAGGATCCAGGAAGAAATGCATAGACTAGTTCAGAGGGTCATATCCAACTATTCACAACTCCAAGTGTGAGCCTCTACTACATTGTGTGTGGGCTTGAAGATGGACGATCATATGATGGTGAACCTTATTCAGGCCATAAAGCACATGATACTTAAGCCTACATTAGCGCATTTATTTATTTATTATAACTTTATTTGAGCTTGACATTTATTTTAATTCGGCCCTTTAATTTATATTAGCATATTACTTGGGGTTTACTGTTATGTTTGAGAATTAGGTTAAACATGCATGAGTATGCATGCGGTGTTAGCCTAGGTTAGTTTAGGATACACACTTGTTGGCGTGTGGGTAGCTTTGTCTTTTGATATTTTTGGATTAGGATTTTTGTTTAAAGCCTTCTTATAAAAGGCTAACTTTTACTCTGTTATAGACCAACCTATCTTTTAATAAAAACACATATTTTCCCGAGTTTGTGAGTAACCCTCCATTTGTTCTCATTGAATTTGGCATATCAAAAGTTTTCTAACCCTTTGTGACGCCCGTATTAGCACTCTAGGTTTCTGTTGCTTGTTCTTTAGAGGTTTAGAGTTTGAGATCGAACTATCTTGGCTTTCTTGAGAACGATTTCAATCTCGTGTGGGTTTGCTTTGGCTTGTTCCAGAAAGGTTCTCAGCAGTTTGTATCAGAGCAAAGGTCTAAGGTTAGTTCACATATATGTTTCATTTTTTATTCATTCTTTTATGTGCGCGTTTATTTTTTATCCTGCATTTCCTTTATTTACTATTTTGTAATTTCATTGTCTTCTGTTCTACGTTGTATGCTTTCTGCATTTTCATTTTTTTGTTATGCGTTTCGTTGATTCTGTTATGTGTTCCTCATGTCCCGTGTTTTTGTTTTATGCCATAGGTTCCTTAGTTCATAAATAATAAAAATAAAATAAAATAATAATCAGTTTCGGGTCTAGCTTCAATTCTATTTATGTGACCTAAGGTTCTAAAGCCTTTGGACTCTTTGTGGCAATGGGTAACTTGGTAAGGAAGCTCTAGATTAATTGGTGAGGAAAATTAGGCATTAATCAAAATGAGACAAATCCCACAACACCAAACGTTTTAGAAAGACCGAGGGATGCAATTAAAAATACAAAATCTTGAATTTTTTGCCTACGTGCAAATTTATTTTTTGGGTTCGTTTTGTCAAAATATGGTGTTTGGAGTGATTTTCCCATGCGTGAAAAAAAAAATTGGGTGATTGGTTACCTAGTATCATATTTGATGTAATGTATAGTGTGTTTTGTTTCTTTCGTGCTTGTTTGCGCACTTAACTAGCTTGTCACTATTGTTCTAAATACTCTATTTGTCATGTTCTTTTTCTTTCATTCCTTAATTAAGTCTCGTGATCGCGTCCTAAACTTGTTCTTTTATCTACTTGTTTCTATCTATATGTTGAACTTGCAATTAAGCTGAACAACTGCTATTGGGATAATTCTAAGGGTTTCGGCCACATTAGGCTCAAATCATTTGAGAACTCATCTAAGGAAAATAAGGGTAAAAGGCTAGTGTGGGTGAGCTCAGTTTCAGGTAAAAGCCTTTGAGTGACAAACACGAGCGAGTTGTGATAATTTTTACGTTTTAATTTTTTATTACTAACCTTTTTTGCTGCAGAAAAAAAAAAGAGAATAAAAAAAACAAGGATAAAAAAATATCCAGAGAAGCCGAAGCTCAAAGTAAGAGTGACTATACTCCACATGAACCCGAATTGAGAGACTTGGCATTGAATGTGGCAGTTCTTTAGCAAGAGTTTACTAAATTTTTAGAGATGATGAGGGATGTGCGGGATGAAGTCAAGGCGATGAGGTAAAATAACACTCAGGAAAGTAGACCACCACGACCTTCTAAGGCCAATGAGGCAGGGCTCATTCCTTTTAGACCCAGTGGGCGAAAGACAATACTTATGGATGAGATGGAGGCCGAGAATGAATTTTAATTTGATGAGGAGTTTGATAGAGTGTCTAAGATGGATATGGGTAGATTTCGGCCTAGAAGGTGAATGTATGAAAAAGATTTCAAGAGGGGTCATGAGGATGAAGATGATGGTGTCTTGGGAAAAATCAAGATGACTATTCCTCCATTCTAAGGCAAGAGTGATCCCAAAGCTTACTTAGAATGGGAGTGTAAACTATAGCTGATTTTTTACTGCCATAATTATTCAGAGTTGAAAAAGATGAAGTTGGCCGTTATTGAATTTACAGATTATGTACTTGTTTGGTAGGACTGGATGATGACAAACATTAGGAGAAATATATAGCGCCCGATCAGTTCATGGGCAGAATTGAAGACATGTATAAGGAATCGGTTTCTACATGTATGAGGAAGTTATTTCTACCTAGCCACTACTACCGAGACTTGTACCACAAACTTCAGAATCTTACACAAGAGTTTCGAAGTGTAGAAGATCATCGTAAGGAGATGGAAATCACCATGATTCGAGCTAATGTAGAGGAAGACCGAGAGGCCACCATGGTATGGTTTCTGAGTGGGTTGAATAGGGAAATTGCCAATGTGGTGGAGTTACAACATTATATGGAGTTAGAGGACATGATACACATAGCAATGAAAGTAGAGCGGCAGTTGAAGCAGAAAAGTGTAGTGAGAAATAACTCGGGTCAAAGCAACACATTGAAGATAAAATGAGGGGATAACTGTAGGGATGACACCACACCTAGGTTTAAATTAGAGGCCCCAAAACCAAAGGAAGATTCTGCCACCAAGCCTAAGCCAAAAGCCGACAGACCACCAAATATGATTCATGACATTAAATATTTCAAGTGTTTAGGGAGTGATCACATTGCCTCGAAGTTCCCTAATAAAACCATGTATATGGGGGTGATGGTGAGGTGAGGTGATTTAGAAGACGAAGAAATTGAGATGCCCGAGTTAAATGATGCTACTGATGAAGTAGGGGTTGAGTATGCATCGAAGAGGGAGTCCCTTGTGACTAGACGTGCTTTGAGTAACCAGGCCAAGGTTGAAGATGATATGATCCAGCAACGGGCTAACAAATTTCATACTAGATTCTTAGTCCAAAATAAGGTATGTAGTATGATTATCGATGGTGATAGTTGTATAAATGTGGCTAGTACAATACTAGTTGAGAAGTTGGGTTTGACTTTGCTTAGGCATTCTAAGCCTTATCAATTACAGTGGTTGAATAACAGTGGCGAGGTTAAGGTTAATAAGCAAGTCTTGGTGAATTTTACTATAGACAAGTACAAAGATGAAGTGTTGTGTGATGTAGTTGATGGAGTTGGTGCTTGGAGTGCTAATCCGATTTGTATATTTATTATTTATTAATAAAATAACTACATTTTTCATTTCATACATTATAATGGTATTGTCATTACGCGTATTAAATTGATGTATCGATATGCTAAGAATGACATCGACCTTAGAATAGTCTTGACACTAGGTGTAAACTATTCTTAAAGTAAATATTCCTAGTCATTGGTTTTGGAATACGATCGAATTCCTATAACCTAGAAGACTAGCACATGTCGTATATTGGAATTGGAGTTCCAATGGTTTAACGCGATGTACCATGAGTTTTGGAAACTCGTATAGACATGTGGGTATTCGTTGGAGCGAATACTGAATGACTCATAGGTGATTCCTAATAGTTGGAAGTACACACCACCGTCAATAGGAATCTCATCGAGTCGAGTAGCATATGTAATCCTTTGATTATAGGATATCATTGATTTTGTGTGAGATCCTCCACACTTAGATGCCATGTATGTCAGAAACCTTTCATGGTCTGGCCTCTAGATGTTCGTCGGGTGTGGACCGATGCACTCAGTAATCAAGTGCGAAGCAAGATAGGATCCGTCGGCCCATATGTGTACTATAATGGGTTTAGGTATCCATGTGAGTTAAGTCACGATTCTTAAAGACTTTAGCCAAATCCGATCACCTATGGTGGATCGCATCAGTTGTAAAGAATCGTGGACATGTCGACATGAGATGTGCGTCTTGGAAACTTGATGGTATATTCTATATTTCCTAAGCATAACTCAGATAGCCTACGACGGAGGGATTGTTAAACATATGTGATGACCTCGACTTGTATAGTTCAGAAAGGTCGTTCATATTCTTCGTGAATTCGGAGGTGGCCGAATTGCGTACATATTAGCTAGGCTTATATGACGAACATGTCTGAACTTAGAGAGTCCCAATATGAAGTGTACTCATTGAGCAATTGGGTAGCCAATTAATTTTTTTATAAAAGATAATATTCGATATTATAATTATCAACTAAGATAATCAAGTGTTATTGAATAACATTGATTATTTACTTTGACCTAATTGAATTAATTGGATTAATTCAATAATTACACAATGGCTTAATTGTAAAATCATAATTATCTATACCATTTGAGGATATTATGGTAATTGTAAGTATGTAATAATAGATGGTTTTGACTTGATTTAATTGGATTAAATCAAAATGGCAAACATTTAACTAATCCATTTCCTAATCCTTGGCTTGATTTAATTGGATTAAATATAAGTGGGAGACAATGGAGATTAGTCACACCTAATTATACATATTTGGACAATTTAGATTAAGCCCACTTAAAAGTTGATTACAACTTTTATTGATTAAAAATTGCCTAAGTTTTGCTATAAATAGCAAGCTTTAGGAAGGTTTTAATTACAAGTTCAAATATAAGCATAAGCAAATTCTTGAGAGATTAGCCTAAGTTAGGGAAGTGTTTAGAGAAGTTTGTAAGGTCTCTACAACATTTCATCTAGGAGAAATCAAGATTGGATCTTGAAGTGAAGCTTGGAAGCATTGGAAACAAGATTGGATCTTGAAGTCAAGCTTGCACACCTTGGAGGTTCTTCAACAATTTCAACAAGGAGAAGTAGATTGGATCTTGCATC
The DNA here is from genome assembly GCA_019454045.1 of Zanthoxylum bungeanum. Classification (NCBI taxonomy): domain Eukaryota; kingdom Viridiplantae; phylum Streptophyta; class Magnoliopsida; order Sapindales; family Rutaceae; genus Zanthoxylum; species Zanthoxylum bungeanum. The sequence continues at coordinate 131,375 of SKCR01025316.1, forward strand.
AAGCTTACTAGGTAATGTTTGATCTTCTCCTAAGATATGTTTATTGTGTATTAGATGCATGATCACATAGCTTAATATTGAATAAGGCTAATCAATTGTGTTAGGATACTTTAGAAGTATAAGCACAACATGCTTGTAATTAGGTCAAATATGTTCATGTTGGACATGAAATAATTAATTAGAGTTTGGAACTCTAGATTAAAGCTTAGAGCTATGGCTACCATTCTAGATTCACTTGACCACCTTTAGGTGAACTAGAATTGTTCATGAGATATTTCTAATTGGGATTCTAAAATGGTTTATGTATTGGATTCAAAATGTACGAAAATGCGTATTTAGAATAAATTTATGTTTTTGGAAAAATATTTGATATTTTTAGAAAACTAGATTTTTATTCTATAATATGTGTTTATGATGATTTTGAAATTAAAAATTAATTTTGGGTGTTTTTGAAGTTTTTAGGGAAGACCGGATGCAATTAGGGTAATAGACCCTAATTGCATCAGCTCTCTGGAATCCAGAGAGCTGTGCAAGTGAAAAGAAACAATGAAAATAATAATAATAAAAAAAACAGCTTGTGGCGCTACAGTGCGCGCACAGTGGCGCATGTTTTTTTTATTTTTGATCGTTTGGGAGTTTCTGGACTCCGATTCAGTCCCGGTTTTTCCTATACACTCGTAATGGAATATAATATTTTATTAAATATTTTAAAATTACACCCATACTTGATATCCATGGGTTAGACCCATTTCCGCTGTCCGGGGCACCGATCCGACCCTGAGGGTTCCACAACTGCCCCAACAGTAGTGCCCATGCAAGCTAGGCATTTACTATTAGGGCGTCATTGATAGTTTGATAGGAGAGTGACGTATAATGGGTTTCAGAACATATATTGCTTTGAGAAAGATGGAAGAAAAGTTACACTGGTTCCGTTTACACCCAATGATGATTTTAAAGATCAAATGAATCTTCAAGCTTCCGCGGAAAAGACACCCAATGGAGAGGTTGAGAGTGTGAGTAGAGTGGGTGAGGTTGAGGGCACCATACCAATAAAAAATAGAGTGGCCGAGAGTTCCAAGGGTTTAGTAGAGAGAAATATTGAGAGTACGCAAAAGAAAGATAATGAAGGTAGAGTTAAAAATAATTTCTTTGCTAAAGAGGGGGAAATGAGAAGAGAGTATTCCAAAAATAAAGTTATGATTTTTCTCTTATAAAAAGAAACATTCATCAGTTTTAAGGTAACTAACCATAACACTTATTTGCCTAATGTTTTTGCTTCTTTATTGCTGGATTATGATGATGTGTTTGCCGAGGATATACCTCATGGCTTACCACCACTTCGAGGTACTGAATCTCTGATCGATTTCATCTCATGCATGATCATCCCTAATAAACCAGCTTATCGAAGTAATCCCGATGAGACAAAAAAGCTTCAAAGGCAAGTAGAGGAATTGATTAGCAAGGGGTACGTGCGGGAAAGCATGAGTCCATGCACGATTTTGGTCTTGTTGGTGTTAAAGAAATAGGGCACATGGAGGATATGCGTGGATTGTAGAGCAGTCAACAATATCACTGTAAAGTATCGCCACATAATCCCTAGATTAGATGATATGTTAAATGAATTATATGGTGCTTGTATTTTTTTTTTCTAAAATTGATCTCAAAATTAGGTATCAACATATTATGATACGGGAATGAGATGAGTAGAAGACTGCCTTTAAAATTAAGTAAGACTTATATGAATAACTTGTGATGTCATTTGGGCTTACAAATGGCCCTAGCACTTTTATGCATCTAATGAATCATATTTTGCGTGCTTTTTTGGGGGTAAATTTGTAGTTGTGTATTTCGATGACATTTTAGTATACAACAAGAATCTAGATGAGCATGAGGATATTTGCGTTCTGTGCTGGATGTTTTGAGGAAATAATTGTTGTATGCTAACCTTAAGAAATATAGTTTTTTCATGGAAAAATTGGTATTCATAGGATATGTCATTAATGCTCAAGGCATTGAGGCCGATAAGGAAAAGGTTAAGGTCATTCGTGAGTGGCCTACACCTAAAAGCATAAATGAGGTTTGGAGTTTCCATGATCTAGCTAGTTTTTATAGGAGGTTTGTGAAAGATTTTAGCACCATTGTAGTACCACTCACTGAAGTTATAAAGAAAAATGTGAATTTTCATTAGAGAGAGGAACAAGCAAGGCTAAAACAAGTTGGAGCAGTTCTTATGCAAGATCGATGTCATATAACTTTCTTCAATGAAAAACTAAATGGCGTAGTTTTGCGGTACCCGACCTACGACAAAGAGTTGTATGCCTTAGTCAGAGCTCTTAAGACTTGGCATCATTATATATGGCCAAATGAGTTCGTGATTCACACCGTCCATGAATCCCTGAAGCATAACAAAGGCCAAGGAAAGCTTAACAAAAGGCATGCCAAATGGATGGAATTCATAGAGACCTTCCCATATATTATTCGATATAAGCAGACGCATTATCACACAAGTATGCTCTAATTACGTCATTGAGTTCTAAATTTCTTGGTTTTGAATTTATAAAGGACTTATATGCAAATGATAATGACTTTGTTGAGATTTACAATGCATGTGGAAAAGGCACATATGGTAAATTTTACAGATATGATGACTTTCTATTTAAAGAGAATAAATTGTGTATGCCTAATTGTTCCATGAGTGATTTATTGGTGCATGAAGCATGTATTGGGGGTCTTATGGGTCATTTTGGTGTTAAAAAAATATTGGACATCTTGCATGAACACTTTTATTAGTCTAAAATAAAAGAGCATGGCATGCGCATTTGTGATGGGTGCACATGTGCAATGAGAGATTTCCAAAGTAATGGAATTCCAAGCTCCAATTGAGAGGCAATGGCCTATTTCAGACACTTGAGAAGTTCAATGACAATGCCTATAAAGTGAATCTTTTAGATGAGAATAATGTTTCTGCTTCATTTAACGTTTCTGATCTATCTTTGTTTGATGCAGATTTGAAGTCGAATCTTTTTTAGGAGAGGGGGAGTTATGAGATTCATGATGCATCCCGAGATTCACAAAGACGTACCACTACCGTACACGTTCCAAAGAGCCCAATAACTTGGTTTCGAACTAAGAGGATCTAGAAAGTAATACATGAACTAGTTCAGAGGGTCATAGCTGACTATTCATAAATCCAAGTGTGAGCCTCTGACGATCCTATGACAGTGAACCTTATTCAGGCCATGGAGCATCATAATACTTAGGCTTACTTTAACGCAGTTATTTTTTAATTGTTCCTTTATTTTGACTTAATATTTATTTTAATTTGAAAATTTTATTTATATTAACGTATTACTTAGGGCTTATTATTATGTTTGGGAATTAGGTTAAGTATTCACGTGTATGCATGCGGGGTTAGCCTAGGTTATTTTAGGATACATGCATGTTGGCGTGTGGGTACCTTTTTCTTTTCATATTTTTGGGATTATGGTTTTTGGTTAAACCCTCATTATAAAAAGTTAACTTTTGCTTTGTTTTTGACCAACCTATTTTTTAATAAAAATAAATATTTTCGTGAGCTTATGAGTAACCCTCCAATTGTTCTCATTGAATTTGTCTTATCAAAGGTTTACTAACCTTTTGTGGCGCCCCCATTAGCACTCTAGGTTTCTATTGTGATGAACACTAAAAGTGTACATTTATTAAAAAGAAAATTAATCATTTTACACTTGTAGTTTCATTAATCCACTTAATTTACCACATTTGTGAAACAATAAGTACATTTATGTTTTATAAATTTATATTATGATTTTTATTTATTATGCAGGTAAAATACCGATTCAGATGCTCAATATGAAAATGAATATGAAATCTGAATTTCAAGACCCAGAAATTCAAAAGAACGTGATAGCTAGATTCAAATTGAACTTGGAAAATATTCACCGTATTTAGATTGGCGACAAAATAAGCTTATGATCTATTGAATTACACATGTATTTTATATAAATATATAAAATAAAATAAAACAAAAGTAAAAAGATAAAAAAATTAAAAATTAAAACAAAAGCAAAAGACAAAAAATTTAAAATTAAAAGAAAAGAAAAGCTAATCCACCGAAAATGGATTGACACTTTCTTTCCACCACTTTGTAATTTTCAAAGTGAGGTGCCGAGAGCATTTATAAATAGAGAAGCTCATCACCTCATTCATTCAGTCTGAATTCCATACTTCTCTTTGAGAATTTGTGGAGTTTTCGCTATTATGTGTTTTATTTTTCAAGCTTTGATGTAATTTTTTTTCTTTTAGTAATAAAATTATGTGTTTTTTTTTTATTCAAAACAAGAGTAGCTAATTTCATTCTGCTAGGGTAAAAGGTGAAACTCTTAATATGAGAATATAAATTAATCTTACTTATATTATAATATATGAATTGTAATCTGAAGACTAATTTTTAATATACTCTTATATTTATGGGTATCTTGATTCATTGTAGACAATCTCATCTTGGTTGACACAATTAATACTTCATCCCATATTATATAAGAGAGTAATTTAAATCTGAACAAATTATTGACAAACTTTGTTACCGTTTTTATTGCTGGTTTTGTAAATTTAGCATAATTGAGTATGTAACTGGACTTGTTATACACAAATGTTATCAGCATCTATATGATTGGTTTTATATATTTTGACATAATTAATTCATGAAGTAAATTAATTGGATAGTAATGACAATTTATATATTATAAAAAGTAAGATTTCTCGATATTTGAAATATTAAGAGTGAATCCCCGAGCCCACATTTTATTCTATTATTGTAGTCCAATTTAAAATTGTATATCACTTTAAACAATTCAGTCTTTTTATTTTCACTCGAATTATTATTTTATTTTACTAAATCAATTCTCTATAGATAAACCCTGGACTTATTGGGTTATTTTATTACTTCAACACTCTTATACTTGGGAGTAAAGAATCACTTTGTGAGTGTGTCAAGTTTTTGACGCCGTTGTCGGGGAATATAATTTAGTAGATAAAATAATAATTTAGCATCCTTATATTTTTTTCATTTTATTTTTTTAATTTTTCTTCATCTCTTTTCTTCTTCTTTTTCTTTGCATTTGTGTAGATCCAAGATGTCCTGATTAATCCTAAATGAATTCTGAACCCAAACATCCTACATATAGACAAATCCTGTGATTGATTCTTTAAGGTTATAGGAGACCGAAAACTCAATTAAAATGGATCTTGTATTTTGCCAAAGGATTTCTTGAAAGATCCCCATCTAGAGATTCTTCCATAATTTTTTTATGAGAACCTAATTCGAGAAAGTGAGATAGTTGAATGAGAAATTCAATTGAGATCTAAATTGACAAGAATAAAAGGATGTTTTTGGGATATAATCATTACATTTGTGTTTTTTTTTTCGTTTTTCATTTATTTTTACTTGTTTATTATTATTTACTTTTTGCTTTTGTAAATATTGCATTTACATTACATATTTAAATTTTAGCGTTTAGTCCGCATTTAGGTTGCATGAGACATTGGTCTCAATCATCTAGCGGTAGATAAAATAGAGAGTCTTCATCACATTCCTCGTCAGTCAATATGACTAAGAACCAAAATGAAAATCATCTGGCCGAGATGAAAATCTAGTTGATCAGATAGAGCATGAGTCTCAGTATGGCGATCATAATCATCCTATGACACTCAGAGAATTCATGAATATCACTAGGACATGATCACCATCTTGCATTGTTTTCCCCCAGATGCATCACGTTTCAATTTAAACCAAGTGTCATCCAACTTTTACCCACATTCTATAGTATAGAATCAGAAAATCCTTATCAGCACCTAAGGGAATTCGAAGAGGTATGTAAAGCATGAAAATAATTCGACTCAAGGTTTTTCCATTTTCTTTAAAGGAAAAAAACTAAAATTTGGCTGCAAAACCTTATGTCGGGATTCATCAGAACATGAGATGATTTCCAAGAGCAATTTCTGAAAAAATTATTTCCCCTCATAAGACAAACTCCTTTAAGAGGAGAATCATAAATAAAAACAAGAGTAGTGGGAAACATTTTATCAATATTGGGAGAGATTTAAACAAATGTTAAATGTTTGTACACATCACGGGTTTGAAACATGAAGGCTGGTTTCCTACTTCTACAAGGGTTTAACACCCCAAAGTAGACAAGTAGTGGAAATGATATATAATGGTGAGTTTATGGATAAAATTCCCGAAGATACACTAGATTACCTAAAACACATAACAGAGAATGCACAAATATGGGACACAATTGGCACTTATGAGTAGTTTGTAAAATCACAGTCATCTGGTAGATGCATGTTTAACCTTAGAGAAGATCACGACCTTTATGCTAAATATGCATCTCTAACTAAAAAAGTTGAGGTGTTAGAAATAATGAAGAGTTATCATGTCAAGTCATTTCAAGAAGTTGCATGTCATATCTGTAATTTAAATGAACATGTCACACAAAATTGTCCAACCTTGACAGCCCTGCAAGAATGTCTCTATGACCAAGTCAGTTCCATAAACATCTTCAAGAGATCAAATTCAAACTCATACTCCCGAACCTACAATTCTGGTTGGATAAACCATCCAAACTTTAATTGGAGGGATGATAACCAGGCACAACTAT